>PVKU01003067.1:29859-195265 GCA_004027475.1 Anoura caudifer | reverse complement strand
CTCTGGGCTGTCTTTGTTGTTGTTCCTCAAGTTCTTGTAGGTGTAGGGTTAAGTTGTTTGTTTGAAATGTTTCTATCTTTTTTAGGTAGGCCTGTATCACTACGAACTTCCCTCTGAGAACTGCCTTTGCTGTGTCCCATAAGTTTTGAGTCATTGTGAGTTCATTTTCATTTGTTTCCAGAAACTTTTTGATTTCTTCCCTAATTTCATTCTTGACCCATTCATTGTTTAATAACATGCTATTCAATCTCCATGATTTTGAGGATTTTGGGTTTTCCCCCTTGGGGTTGGTTTCTAGTTTCAGTCCTTTGTGGTCAGAGAAAATGCTTGGTATGATTTCAATTTTCTTGAATTTGTTGAGGCTTGTTTTGTATCCTATCATGTGCTCTATGTTTGAAAATGTTCCATGTGCATTAGAAAAGAATGTGTATTTAGTTTCCTTGGGATGAAGGGCTCTATATATATCAGTTAAGTCCATTTCATCCAGAATGTTGTTCAATGCCACAATATGTTGATTTTTTGTTTGGAAGATCTGTCCATTTTTGATAGTGGGGAGTTAAAATCTCCTGCTATAATTGTGTTGCTGTCAATATCTTTCTTGAAGTCCTCTAAGATTTTTTTTTTTTATGTATTTAGGTGCTCCTATGTTGGGTGCATATATATTTACAATGTTTATGTCTTCTTGGTGGATTCTTCCCTTCAGTATTACGAAGTGACCTTCTGGGTCTCTCCTTATGGCTCGTCTTTTGAAGTCTATTTTGTCTGATATAAGTATTGCTACCCTGGCCTTTTTTCCTTGTCCATTTGCTTGGAAAATTTGTTTCCAACCCTTCACTTTGAGTCTGTGTAGGTCTTTTGTCCTGAGGTGGGTCTCTTGTAGGCAGCATATGTGTGGGTCATGCTTTCTTATCCATTCAGCTATTCTATGCCTTTTGATTGGAGCATTTAATCTATTTACATTTAAGGTTATTATTGATAGGTACTGATTCATTGCCATTTTCGTACCTATGTTCCTCTCTCTCTCTCTCCCTTTTCCTTCCTTTCCTTAAAGCAGTCCCTTTAGTATATCTTGCAGAACTGGTTTGGTAGAGGTGTATTCTTTTAGACTTCTTTTGTCTGGGAAGCTCCTTATTTGGCCTTTGATCTGGATTGAAAGCCTTCCTGGGTAAAGTTGTCTTGGTTGGAGGCCTTTGGTTCTCATTACTTGGAATATTTCTTGCCATTCTCTTCTGGCTTGGAGCATTTCCATTGAGAAGTCAGCTGCTAACCTTATCAGGGCTCCCTTGTGTGTTACTTCCTTTTTCTCCCTTGCTGCCTTTAAGATTCTCTCTTTGTCTTGGAATTTTGCCATTTTAATTATGATGTGTAACGAAGTGGGCCTCTTTGGGTTCCTCTTGATTGGGACTCTCTGTGTTTCCTGGAGTTGTGTGACTTTTTCTCTCATCAAATTAGGGAAGTTTTCCATCATTACTTTTTCAAATAGGTTTTCTATCCCTTGCTCTTCTTCTTCTCCTTCTGGTATCTCTATTATATGGATATTATTACATTTCATATTGTCTTGCATTTCTCTGAATCCCTCTTCATTCTTTCTGAGCCTCTTTTCCTTTTCTTGTTCTTTCTGGGTGTTTTTTTCTACTTGGTCCTCCAACTCACTAATCTGATCTTCTGTTTCGTCAATTCTGCTTTTCATTCCCTCCACTGTGTTCTTCAGTTCAGAAATTGTACTCTTCATTTCCTCTTGGCCCTTGTTGATAGTTTCTATTTCCTTTTTCATGTTGATATAGTTTGCAGTGAGTTCATCATAGCTTCCCTGTAGTTTCTGGTAGCTCATTGAGAATTCATGGAGCTTCCTGACAACCATTGTTTTGAACTCAAAATCTGACAGTTGAGTTGCCTCTGTTTCATTTAGCATTCTTTCTGGGGCTTCTTCCTTTCCTTTCATTTGGGGATTATTTCTTTGTCTTCCCATTGTTTTTGAGGCTCTTCTTATTAGCCTTAGCTTCTTAAATTGGTCTGTTCTGGCTCTCTGGGTTTATGGTGTGAACTTCTGTGGTAGAATACCTGTGAGATTCTGTGGTGCTCTCTCCTTCAGGTATCCTGGTGTTCACAGGTTCTACTGTCTTATCTGTTGAAATGCCCTCTTCTTGGAACCAGCTCTGGTTTTTTCAAAGTTCCAGGGTTGGTTTTTTTTTTTGTTGTTGTTGTTTTGTTTTGTTTTTGTCTCACTCGTGGGTATTTAAAAAGAAAAAAAGAAAAAAATGGAAAGAGAAGAAAGAAGAGAAGAAAGAAAAAGAAAAGAAAACAAAGAGGAAGGAAGAAGAGATAAAACTGGAAAGAAAGGAAGAAGGAATAAGACAAGAAAGAAGTAATGAGAAGCTAAGGGCATTGAGGGGTAAAAAAAAGATAAAAATAATAAAAAATAATAGAAAAAAATTTAAAAAAGAAAAAAGAAAAAAGCAACAAGAAAAAAGAAAAAATAAAATAAAAAACCCCAACTCTTGCTGTTTTCAATCTTGATGAGCTGGTGTTTCTGGTCTTGCTCGCTGCAATGGCCTAGGGGTGACAGTATCACTTTTCCCCCTGTTCAGCACTCAGTTATCTTTGTGCTACTGTCTTCCACCCAGGGCCTCAGGCATACATTCTGAGGACGTGTGTGCCTATCCCAGTTGCACGCGGGTGCCTATGATCTCACAGTCACCTGTGGTCACATGCAGGTGACAATCCTCACACAATTGTCCCTGATGCCTCCATCAGACAGTCCCTCCAGCTCAGGCATGCAGCCGTCCTGCAGGCGCCGGGCTCCAACCATCCTGTGAGCTCAGGTGTGCGGCCGTCCCAATAGCGCCGGCTGCCGACAATTAGGTGAGCTCCGGTGTGCAGTCCTCCCCGGGATATGCGTGGGTGTTCACACTCCCAGCTTGTCTGCCACTGAGACCCCAACTCCTCTCTGTGGGATTTCAAGCAACTGGGTTTATCCCAGTGCAGCTAAAACTTTGTTTGGCTGGGGAGGGAGCGGTTGACCCAGCTCCCTCCCTAATCTTGTGGTGAGCCTGGCGAGAGCCCGCCCGGGCCTCAGTCCTGGCCCTGGTGTCTGTGCTGCCCCTTGGGCTCTTATTGCTCTGAAGTACTCTCCTTACCGTCTGGTTTTTCAATGTCCACTACAATTTTCAATCTCCTGTTTTCAAATATGCTGTGTTTCTGATGGCTGTTTGCTCTGTTCTGATGTAAATTGGCCAGGATTTTCTCCCGTGTGTAGGGGGAAGTGAAATGTGCTCCTTCCTACCACACCGCCATCTTCAGGGCCCCGCTCTACAACTTTTTCGCCTAGCAAAACTGAACTCTCTATTAAACAACTGCATACTTCCTCTTCCTCCCAGTCCCTGGAAAACCCCATTCTACTTTCTGTTCCTATGAATTTAACTACTTCAGCTACCTCATGTAAGTGGAATCGTATAGTATTTGTCCTTTGGTTTTTTGTATCTAGCATATTTCACTTAGCATAATGTTGTCAAGGTTCATCCACATTGTAGCGTGTGACAGGATTTCCATCCTTTTTAAGTCCGAGTAATATTCCCTCATATGTATATATGTGTATTTGTTCATCTGTCCATGGACACTTGGGTTGCTTCCACCTCTTGGCTATTGTGAATAATGCTGTTACGTGCATGAGTGTGCAAATATCTCTTCAAGATTCTGCTTTCATTTTTTTTTATATATACTCCCAAGTGGGATTGCTTAATCATACACTAACTCTATTTTTAATTTTTTTGAGCAACCACCACACTGTTTTCCACAGTGGTTGCACAGTACACAAGGGTTTCAATTTCTCTACATCTTTGCCAACATTTGTTGTTTTCTGTCTTTTTTTCTAATAGTAATCACCCTAATGGGTGTGAAGTCATATGTAAGTTCATTTTAAAGTGCATAATCCACTTGAATTGGTGAGGGTATCTGGGAACTTCATGTGTTCTGGTAAAGTTTGATTTTAGCGACCAGCTGGGATCACTCACTAACACATGCTATTTTTGTGTAGGAGAAAGTGTTAAAACCCTAGAAAGAGATCCTACGTCTCCTCAAAGATTGTAAAGCATTAAAATGGGGGCTATCTCAGAAATCTCACATAGGACAATTCTCTCTCTCTTGTTTTGACCCTGAGGACATTTTTATTGAATGATTACAAATATTTAAAAAAATTGATTTTAGAGAGAGAGGGAGAGAGAGAAAAATCAATTTTTGTTCCATTTGTTCCAGGATCCATTTAGGCATTCATTGGTTGTTTCTTGTATATGACCTGACTAGGGATTAAACCTGCAACCTTTGTGTATCTGGACAACATTCTCACCAACTGAGCTGCCTGACCAAGGCAAAAACTTTCATCAGCATTACTTCAACATTGCTGAGAACATCATCAAGAAATTATTTTCTGGAGACAACTATTGTAAGTTAATTAAATCCTTTGATCAAATTTCTCACTGTGAAGCTAAATAATTTTCATTAGTTTTATTTTACTGAAATAATTTAGATTTAATTCAATGATTTTGTATGCATATTGAATTTTCCCATCTTTAGCTGTAGCAATTTTGAGTTTTCTTTTGTGGTCATTTTTCTACCAACCCTAACTTTCCTGGGTCATGTTTTTAATTTTCTACAAGAATATTTGATTCTTTAGTCAGTTTTTTAAAAGTAAAAAATAAATTTTGCTGTGTGCAGTTTTTACCTTTGTCAGTTTTATTTTGTGTTATTTTTACAAAGAATAATTTTAACTGGGTCAGTTTTTCTAGTTTTAAGAATTTTGTAATTTTGAGAATTACCAGCACAATGAGATTCTTCAGTCAGTTTTTTGTCAATATCAAATTTAACATATGTAATTTTAGCTACTGTAAGTTTGATTCTGTGTTGATCACTTCTAGTATGTCATTTTTTTTCTGGTGACCAGTTCAAAATATACTTGAAGCAAAAATATCAAAGCCATAAAATCTTGTTTTTATCCAAAGCTATTCTGATGTGTGTGTGTTTTTTAAGTAGTTATCAATACGTCCTCATGAAAGCATTGGTTTCATGAGTAAATCGTGGGTCTATAAGTGAGAAGTTCTGGGTTTTTCCTTGTTCTATCACCATCCTGTGTCTAATACACTAATAGTCTAGTAGTCCTCATCTAAAAATGAAGTGATTTAAAAATGTGATTTCTAAATCCCCTTGAAACTCTGATAGTTTATGATTTAAGTTTTTATGCATAAGGGTTGTTCTACTTGACCACTATTTGCATTTATTTGATGCCCTCCTCTCCCCATCCCCTTACCAGCCAGTGCCTCCTGACATCCAGCCTGCCTGTATGTACTCAGACCTGAGCAAAAGCCTTTGACCTTCCCCACACACTGCTGTATTTTGTTCCTGCCCAGTCTCGGCTCTTGACCTGCTCCAGAGCTCTCTATGCTTAGGTTTTGTGAGCCCATGATTGCTCTTTCTGATTGAGGACCTGCCAACTTGGGCTCTAAGCAGCCTTTTTTAACTCTGATCTCCATCTATGTAGAAGCTACAAGGTCATCAGTGGCTGTCCCGAGTCTTTTCTTTTTCTCTTCCCTACTCCTCAGTCAGTCTTACCTCTACTATGTCTCTTTTTTTGTTGGGCATGGAACAGAATCTTGGGATTATGTGGGTGTGGTTTAGGGCAGACCATCCTGAGGCAGCAGGGTGTAAGGTAGGGCTCAAGGCCATCCTAGGTGGAAAAAAGAGATAGGCTAGGCCACACCATTTAGATACTGTTATGTCAGGATCCCAGCATGAAACTGATGGACCATTCACTCACATTAGATTAATGTGACTATTTACAAAGGTTAGTAAAGGGACCATTTACAAAGGTGTGGACAGTGTATAAGGAATCCATAGAAAACAAGGCAGTACCACTGGATTCAATTACAACTCCTGAGCTCAAGAAGACATGGGAGGGATCAGTTACTGGAACCTGGAAGGAGAGAATCATGCAGAGATGACTGCAAGGCTCTCCTGCAGAGAAGCAGCCAGAGGCATGAATTCCCCCAGCTCCTTTTCCTCCTCCCTCCCTCCCATCTGTGTTGTGTCAGGGATCCCTAATTGGCAGAACCCATTGGAATCAGAGAGCAAGGGAGCCCATTGATGAAACCCATACAGGTCAGCGACCCTGGGCAGAGACTCAGGTGAGAAGGATGAAGAGTGACTGCAGTATAGGCTGCTCCTCTCACCTGTTCACTTATGTCCCAGTGAAATCAGTTTAAAGGAGCATCCAGAGAAGACTGAAAGGGAAGAGGGTCAGCACACCTGCTTCTTGGGTGAGGCATGAATCCAACTCCCATGACCTTTGTTAATTCCAGCTGATGTCATTGTTTAAGGATCTCTTTCCCTGCCAGCTGCTTCCCGTGCCATGACCCTGGTCCTGCAGTGTTTCTAGGTTAATGAAATCCTGGGCTGAACTGATTACCTCACTTCGCTGGTCCCTGGGAAGCCTCTGAGGAGTTGGAGCTTTGGGGATTGCAGACCAGAAGCCCCTGGATATCTGCATGGGGTGGAGAAGTTCTAAGAATAGACACAAGGAAAGAGAAGAGAATGTTGAAAGGGTGTCAACAGCATGCCTGGCCAAGGCACAGACCTGGGCTTACAGAGAGGGTGTTACTATGGGATCAGGTTTAAGAGGACTCTGATGTGCTTTCCATGGAATGATGCCTTTTCCATTGCCTGAGGTGCAGGGTGCAGACTGAAATGCTGCTGGGACTGTGTTAGGGGAGGGGAGAAGTGGGTGCGCTATCCCTTCAGAGTCCTGCAGCACAGAGGTTTTTCACAGAACACCACACTTCTGCAACAGACACCATTGCAAATGGTCAACTTTTACCTTAGCTCAATTTGGAGAGAGAGAGAAAAGGTAGACAAAGAGAGAAGAAAGAGAGAATCTGTCTAATTCATTTGCCTATGGATAAATTGGTTCTGATGCTCCCTTGCGATTCAACTGATGGTTCTTATTTGTGGGTGGGAAGGGAGGGTGCCCCACAGACAGCAGAAGCAGAGGGGGCTGTGAGCTGAGCAAGGACTGAGAAGCAGGACTATTACAATCATGCTTTGCTTCTTGTCAGTGACACAATATATACTTAACATGTTCTCCTGGGAATATTAAAATTTAATATAATATAAGCCAGTAGCAAATAATCTTTCTTACATTGTGTTCACTGGGCAGTGCCTGAGAAGAAAGGAGGGGGCTGCTCAGGTGAGGGAAGAGAGATCCGAGCTGTGTGGAGGAGATGACCTCACCGCACTAACTTACAAGATGTGGCATCCACCTTGATCAGCATCACCGGTTCCAAGAATCCATCAGAAGGAAGAAACAGGGAGGTGAGAGGAGAAGAGAAAAGAGAACTGTAACAGATAAAAGTAAGCTCTTCTAGAAAGAATTTTATTGCCAAGTAATTCCCTCAGGGAACAAAGTCTGAGAAGTCTGAAACACACTTTCCTCTTTCCTTCTGTTGTTTTTTTCCTATTCCTTATGAATACAAAAAATCTGTTAATTTTGTATTGAAAACAAAACATATTTCTTTTTCTTGAGTACTCTATAATTGTAGAAGAATGTGTATCATTTGCACCCCACAATTTTGAGAGTATTTTTGAAGACAGTGACATATTCTGGCTCCTTAAGAACAAAACAATTCAATTTAAAAATCACTGAGTGACAGCAATCAAAGTTCTGAAGTGATGCAGTTCGCTTCCGTGCTTGTTCGAAATGTCAGAGAAAACCAACATATAGCAGGTTGTTATGGCAACTGGAATACCAGAGTTTATAACATCACTGTAATTAATGTTATCCAAATGTTATTAATCTTTCAACATCACTCACATTCTCTGAAAGGACAGCAAGCAGCTCTGGCTCTCCTAGGATTTTTCAATAGTGTAATCTGTTGCAGCTTTCTTCACATTTACATTATTTTCAAACAGGTCTTACTTTGACTTTGCTTTAGTGAAATTAGCTACTCCTTTCCTTAGTCTATTTTTGCTGCTGTTCTTTGATAAAACTTAAAATGAAATTGAAAAAAAGGATTACAGTTAAATAACAGGACAATGTCTAAAGATGAAAAAATTTAAATGTGGAGAACCTGAGAAAAATATTAAAATATTTGCAAACAGATATCTAGTAGGCACTCTTTCTTGCATAGCACTTTATGATTTTTAAAGCAGTTTTACATATATTTGTTAATGTAACAACCCTGTGAGGGCAAGTAATATTTTTGGGTGCCTATTATGTGATAGTTAATGTGATCTGCATAGATGAATTTTTTAGATGTCACAACAACCTGTAAAGTAGGTGTGGTTTAAAAATATACCTCCATGAGTCAACAACAAGAACAAAAAGCCCATTTAAAAATGGGCAAAGACTCATGGACATGGACAACAGCGTAGTGATTGCGGGAGGAGAGGTGGGTGTCAGGGGGATTAATGGTAATGAAAAAAATACAATAAAGAAATTAAAAATGTGCAAAGGATGTGAACTGACATGTCTTCTTAGATGATGCTATATATAAATCATCAACATGCATAAGAAAAGGTATTTAACATCATTAAATCATTCAAGAAATGCAAACCAAAGCTACAATGAGATATCACCTCCCACCCATTAAGATATCTACTATAAAAACAAAAACAGAAAATAACAAATGTTGGGGAGGGTATGGAGAAATTGGAACCTCTGTGCATCGTTGGTGGGACTGTGAGATGGTGCAGCCGCGGGGGAAAACACTATGGCACTTGCAGAAAAAATTAAAACTAGCATTAGCAAGTGATCTAGCAATCCCACTTCTCGGTATTTAGTTAAAGTAACAAAAAACACGGTGTGGGAGAGGTATTTGCACACTCGTGTGTATAACAGCATTACTCACAATAGCTAAGAGGTGGAATTAACCTAAGAGTCTGTGGATAGAGGAATGAACCAACATGCCGTTATATACATATTCAATATAATCCATGTATTCAGCTGTAACAAGGGTGGAAATCCTGTTACAAAGAACCACACAGATGAATCTTGAGGACATTATGCTAAGTGAAATAAAACAGGTACAAAAGGACAAATACTCTATGATTCCAGTTACATGAAGTATCTAAGGTAGTCACACTCATAGAAACAGACAGTAGAATGGTGTTTTCCAGGTACTGGGGAGAGGGGGAAGTAGGGAATTGCTTAACAGAGTTCAGTTTTACAAGATGAAAAAGTTCTAGAGTTGTGCTGCACAACAGTGTGAATATATTTATCACCACTGAACTGTACATTAAAAAATGGTTAAAGTGGTCAATTTTATGTTAGTTTTTTTTTTAAATCTCAATTTAAAAAATGCCTTCAAATCGATGCTCCTTCCTTTAGAAGGTGGAGCCAAATCATCTTTCCCTGAACATGGATTGGATATTGTAATTTGCTTGTAATGAATATTGTGGAAAAGTGACAAGGTATGACTTCCAAGACTAGGTCATAAAAGACGTAAAAGACAAAAGATGTAAAAGACTAGGTCAAAAGACATAAAAGACATAAAAGACATAAAAGACAAAAGGCAGTCCCAGTTTCTGCCTTACTCTTCTTTGCCTCTTTGGAGAGAAGCAGATGCTCCGGCCCCAGTTAAGGCTCCAGATGACTGCCACCCTGTTTGGTATTTTGATTACAGCCTCATGAGAGACCCTGAGCCAGAAAGCTCTAGGCTAAGCTCGCTCACAGAAACTGACCCACAGAAATTATTTATTGTGGTTCAAACCACTAAATTTTGGGGTAATTCAACACATACAGCAATAAATAATACAATAAATATTTTCCATGAATCTGAAACAATGACGATCTCTGGTGTGTTAGAAGGGCTCCTTGAGCTTTTTGGGTTGATTCGTGATTTTGATGAAACATCTCTAGTCTGTTCTGAACACTGGCTCTGGGTCAGCACCAGACGCGTGCCTTCTGTGAATTAACTGCAACCCCAGCCTTAGGAACAATATGTGGGAACCGGCTGTCCTATAACCTGAGGGTTGCTGGATTTCTTTAAGTTCCTTTATCCTCTCTCTTCATGTGGCTTTAAGAAAAATGAATGTCCATGAGGTATTCTTATTGAAAGTTCAATCACATGTAAACCAGTGAGTTTAGATATCAGAGGTCACATCCCAATATCATACTATGCTGAAAGAAAGTTTTCATTCACCTTTGTGAAGAAAGTGAAAGGGCGAAACAGCAATTCATCTGAGAAACTTCCAAAAGGCCAACAAGAAAGAAAAACTCAATATCATTTCAAGTAGAAAATGTGGGGGTTCATCCTAGAGTGTCATTTGGGAATAATTTTTTCCTCGGTCAGACTACATAAATTTTGTTCTTCCCTCTTAAGTGTAGGAATTAAGCTATAAATTCCAGAGCGTGGGGCAACTTCGCTAACCCTGCTACTCGGGCTGCCTGAGGATTGCATTGCTTTTTAGAAATGGAAAATGCCTATGGATAGCATCTTTCACTGTCTTAAAGTTCTTTTTACACGAATGGACTTGCTTATGAATCCTTTGGATAGTAAAAGGGAACTCCCCCAGATTTTAAATTTGTAAAAGTCATATTTTCAAAAAATAGAGCTTTTTTAAAAAAATTAAATTTACCACGGTGACTTTGATTAATAAAATTATATAGGTTTCAGGTGTAAAATTCTATCATATATCATCTGTGTGCTGTATCGTGTGTTTACTACCCCAAGTCAAGTCTCCTTCCATCACCATTTATCCCTTTACCCCTTTTACCTCCACATACCCTCTTTCCTTCCTGTAATCACCATATTGCGGTCTGTGTCTATAGTTTTTTCTTTGTTTAATCCCTTCACTTTTTCCACCTAGCCCCCAACTCCCATCCCCTCTGACAGCTGTGCGCCTGTTCTTTGTACCTATGAATCTGTTTCTATTTTGTTTGTTAGTTTATTTTGTTCATTAGAGTTCACATGTAAGTGAAATCATATGGTCTGTGACTTTCTCTGACAGGCTTATTTCAATTAGCATAATGTCCTCCAGGGCCATCCATGATGTTGCAAAAGGTAAGATTTCCTCCCCCACCCCCACTACAGCTGAGTAGTATTCCATAAAATTTTGCAAAGTAAAAAAAAAAAAAGGAAATCAAAGCTCTCAGGATTTGTTTTATTTACCAAGTTCACATATCAGGAATGCAGCCTAAGGCTACAAACCCCTATTTTTATGTTTCTAAAGTCTATACTTTCTACACCACCAAGGAATGATCTTCATTTTGGGTTGAGGAAGCTTATTCTGGGAAAGGTGAAGTAACTTGTTGTGCTGTCACTTTTGGTTGGTACCAGAATTCAGATCACAAGGTTTAGGCCAACATGCTTTTGCCTGAAACCTTATTGTTTTTCTGTTTAGATAATGTACTTTGTAAAGCTCCTGAGATAGAAATTTGAATAAGGTAATCAAGTAGAAAATATCCCAGCATTGAGGAAACATGTTCATAAATTAGAATTGGTTTCTCCGGTTTTTAGTTAAGGATTTCAAATTTTAAGTGAGATGGTGGCTTATAAACTTTTTTCCATTAAATCATTTAACTGCTGAGAACAATAACTATTTGGAACAGCAATAGTACACAACAATGTCTCATGTTTACTTACTGCGTTATGTTTTTGGAGCACTTGCACACACGCCAGCCTGTGTGGCCTCTCGCCCTGTAGCTGCTTGGTCATTCGGTATTGGTTGTAAATAAAACAGTCACATCTCAAAGCCAGCATCGACATTCTGCAGCCAACATGTCAAAGGTGACTGGAAAGATAACTGAATGGCAAATAGAGGGTTTCCGCTCTAGTCCCTTGGTAGACAAACTGCAAAACTGATGGCTTATCTTGGTTTCTCTTCAACCTCCTAGTGTCCGCTCTCTCAGGGGTCTTGCAGGCACCAGGTCTCTCCCATCATCAGATACCTACCCAACACTAAACTCTTGCTCCAGGATAATTCCCCTTTTTCTCCAATTGTAACTCTCTTTCCTCTGCTTTGCAAATAGATACTCATGCATTTCCCCCTCTCTTGCTTAGGAAAAGTTTAGTTCATTGTAGTTGATGAAGGAAAGCTCCTTTTTATAGAAGAATGCCAGCTGAAAAAATAGAGAAGCAAAGAACAAACTAGAAAATTTCCACTTGTAACTCTTAATGAAAAACTGGACACAAACCATTAAGTAAAAGGTTCTTAGGGAGTAGTATGTGTTCAAAGTGTCCAAGTCCTCCCCACAGACTCCATGCTACTTGCAAATGGAAAACCATGCCTAGTGGAGCTCTCTGGCTATCACTACCTTAAACTAATGGTCGAATTGCTTGTTTTAGTAGTGGGAAACCAACACTATACGTCCCTGATGTGATGTAATATGAAGTATGCAGTGTCATTCATGAGGTATTCTGATTAGAAATATTTCACTTGACCTTCATTGAACCTTTAGATCTACCTTAGAGTTCATAAGAAATTCAGAGGACAGAAAACAAACACCAGGAAGAAACAGCTAGAAAAATCTAGAATGTGACTCAATCTATAAAACAACTGACTTAATTTCTTCTAAAGATCAATGTCATTAAAATAAAAGGGTTGGGAGGGACCGCTCTAAATCAAAAGAAATTGAAAGGACATAAATTTAACCTTGATTGGATCTTGGTAAGAAAAACTACAAAATATTTTTGGGACAACTGGAGAATTTGAATGTGCCTGGGCTTAGATAATATCAGGGAATCACTATTAATTGTATTATGCGTGTGCCAGTTATCAATTTATTGCCTCAGCTCCAGCTCACCACTCAGTACTTGCTCAGCCACACCTGACTGGTCTCTAAGCATTTCTCCTCCACGGTCAGCACAATGTTAAACTTTGTCAATAGAGAGCACAGGACGGAAAATGCAGGAGAAAGGGGGCTTCTCTGCCTGGTTTTGGAATGCTGTGTTTTGCTTTTTTGCTCCACTTGTTCAATTGGTCAGTGGTGCATTATATCTAGGGACATCTGGCATAACATTGTCCCAGCTGTGTACCCAGAGTGCACAGTCTCTTGATGACCTTGCACACCATTCCAGACCCTCTGACCATCTTGATGTGAATTTCCTAACAAGGGCACTGGGAGTTTCAGACTGCATGCCTGCAGAGGTATCTGCCTTTCTCTGCCCACCTGCTCTCTAGCCTGAGCTTTCAGAACCCTGAGGGTGGCTTTCTGCTTGCCTGGTGATGCTGGACCATCTCTGGTCTGGGGAATCCGGTAAACTTTTCCATCATCCATTGGACACAACCAGACCTTCTCCAATGAGGTCTGAATCCTGCCGTGTTTGAACTCCTTTTCCAATTTGGTCCTTCCTTGGGTATTCTTTCTCAGCTTTACTATCCTCTTTAGAGTTCTCTTTACATTTTTATAATTACTCTCCTATTGTGTCTTCATAGTTCTTTATATTAAACTTCTTCTTTTAAATAATCATGTAGCTTCTGTCTCCACATTGGACCTAGACAGATATAGTCTAATAGTGGTATTATGATCATTTAGGAGAAGTTTCTTATTTCTAGGAGATTCATGCTAAAGTATTTGGGAGTGAAGGGTCACACTGTTGCAGCTTACTTCAGATGGCCTGGCAATATACATGTGTGTATACTGATCTTTCTGTACACATGTGTGTATATATGTGAATGAAGCAAATATAGCAAAATACAAAGTGTTAACAATATTGAATCTACAAGGAGGGTATATGTGACTTAATAGTACTCATTTGTCCAATTTTTCTGTATGATTTAAAATTTTTGTAATTAAAAGTTGAGGGAAAATCTTCTCTTTCCTTTAGTATTCTTGCTTAGTGCAAAGAGGGAGAGATTCTTTTATTATTTTATTGAAATAACACAATCCTGGTACAAGTGATTGGAAAATTTAGCCCAGTTTCTCTACCCTGGCTGTGTTCCATAATAGCCTGGGAAGCTTTTAAAAATTATACATCCTTAGGACCCCAAACATTTAGAGAATGAGAGTCTTAAAGATTTGTATTTCAAGGGGAATTAGAATTCTAAGAAGAAGCTCACTGATTATCAGGGTGAAGGTGGGGTGCATAACTAAATTATTGAAATCCAATTTGCAAATTACATTTGTTCTTTGCCAAATATTCTGATGTGCTTTCTTAAGGGGGCATGCCAGAATTTGAGGAAAGAGCTGTAGTCAGAAAATGTAGTCATGAAGTTGAAATGTCCCCTCAGGGAAAAGCCACAGATCCAAATGGATGTGTCATTGACAGTATATGTGGATATAAATTTGAGTAGAACTGCTTACTTCAATGCTCTGCTGGTTGTCCCATCCTTCTCTGTTCTTGGCAAAGTCCCAGTAGAAATGTCCAGTGGTCTAGCATTAGCCAGTACTAACCTTCTTTTGTAGCAAATATGCAGAGGGAAGCTTAACCCAGTATAGTCTCACTGATCAGGAAGGTACAAACTGACACCTGTCAGCAAATTGATACTTACACCCACCTTTCACAGTTCAAAATTTTCTATCAAAATTACAAATATTTCAACCTTTCCCCCATTCACTCATTCATTCATTATTGTAGTGAACACTGTTGACTCCCTGCCTAGATGCCCTTGCATCCTTTTTACCATATTCTTGCTGCTATTGGCTGATATATGTTTCCTTCTTCAGAGGTTATCTCTTGTGCTACTGAAGCTGAGAGGCAAGAATGCCTGGTAGTTACACTCCCCTAGGCGGCCAGTGACTTACTGGTGAGGGAATATAAAGCTCAGCCTTTTTGCCGCCGAGTGCCTTTAGCTCTGAGCTGGAGTTATACAGTCTAGAGCCCCCTCGGAGTCAGGTTGAGGCAGGGAGCTTCCTGCTGCCCTCACTCTGTGGCACTTTGGTAATGAAGGATCACACACTTACCCTTGCCTGGGAACTGCCTTGGAGAGCCCAATCTAAGACAAATACTTTCTTTTATTTATTACAAATACTTACTAAGTATCTGCTAAATGCCAAGCCTCATTCTAGGGCTGAGGATATAGCAGGAAACAAAACAAGTCCCCTGTTATTAAAGAGCTTTCATTCTAGGAGGCACATGAGGGACAGACAGACAAACACATGACAATCCCTGGGTCTGATGGTAATAAGTGCTGCAGTGCAATACAAAGCAGGGTTGGGGACAGAGTGATGGCAGTGATAGTGAGGTGCTATCTGAAACAGGGTGATTGGATAAAGTGCCCTTTGAGCAGGGGTCCTGAATGCAGTGAAGGATCAAGGCATTTGGATATTTGGGGACATTTGGGGAATGTTCCTTAGGGGGCAAACAGGTTGTGTGAAGGCGCTGCGGCAGGAATGTGTTCAGCAGGTTTGAGTAATAGCCTGGAGGCCAGTATGACTAGAGCAGCATGATAGAGGGTCAGATGATGGGCTTTGAGGTCTGAAAGGGCAGGAGGGAGGAGCTGGTGTCAGATTCTCGTCTAGGGTCTTGTCATTCTTTGCGATGACTTTGGCTTTTACTCTGAATCGGATGGGGGCCCACTGGAGGGTTTGAGCAGAGGAATAGCATAATTTGATTTTCATTTTAAAAAGGTGCTTCTAGTTGCTATGTCCAGAACACACAATGAGAGTCAGGGAGAAAGCAGAGAGAGACTAGAAGGCTTCTGGGTAACAACCTGGGGAGAACTAACTGTGCATGGGGTCTGGGCAGTAGAGGCTGTGGGGCAGAGAGGAGGTCAGGTTCTAGGTCTATGAGGTGAAAGAAGAAGATAGTTTTTGACTCCAGGGTTTTTGTCCTGAGCATCTAGAAGAGTGGGCCATACACTGACATGGGGAAGATTGAGGGACAAGCCAATTTGTTTCCTTTATCCCAGTGATTCAAATTCATAATTTTATTTAAAAAGATTGGTCTTCAAAAGATGATGCACATCTAAAGGTAAATACCATAAAAGATTGATTTGATTACATAAAGATCTCAAACTTCTGTGTGAGAAAAACTTGCAACATGAACAAAAACTTAAACAAGTATCATAAGCCTACTTGAAAAAGGATTTATATTCTTACTATATAAAGAAATCTTTTAAATCAAAGAAAAATTAGTGTATCTTCAAAAGAAAAAAATGGAAAAGATAGGAGTAGGTAATTTATATATGTTTATGGAAAAGATATAAAACCTTACTTATGATCAAATAAATACAAGATAAAAAGGGATGATTTTTCACCAAAAATATTTAAAAATTGATTATACATAGTATTAGTGAAGGCTCAGAAAAATAAAATATTCAACAATTCCTGATTGAAAATGCATAATATATTTGCAGCAACAAGACAATATATGTCAATATTCATAATCTCTTGACTCATTCACTTTCTAGGAACTGAAGGGAAAATATCTGTGATATGCCAAAAATGATGGTGTATTCAAAGAATGAAATTTTAATAGTCATAAAAATTATAATTTAAGAGATTTTTGAAAAAGCACAATAAAATTATGTATAGTCTATATATTCATAGAAAAATATGTAGAAAAATAGTTAAAATGCTAAAAGCAGTAATATGGGTTGGAGAATTATGGATTATTTTTATTTGTTTCTTTGAGCTTTTCAGTTTAGCACTTTTTTTTAATTCCGGAGAGAGAGGAAAGAGGGAGGGAGGGAGGGGACGGGCGGGGGGGGGGGAGATTGAGAAAGAGAGAGAGAGAAACACTGATCAGCTGCCTCCTGCACATGCCCCTGCCAGGGACCAAGCCCACAACATAGGCATGTGCCCTGACTGGCAATCCAACCTGTGACCTTTCAGTTCACAGGACAGGATGACGCTCCAACCATCTGAGCCACACCAGCCAGGACCTATTTAGCACTTTTAGTTATGAGCATTTATTTTATTTAATCAGTAAAAGCCCTTCAATAATGTTCTTGGAAAAACTGTTCCTCTACTTCTTCCTCCCTGTATTCATCTCAAATACCTTAACTCTCCTAAGGTTGAGGGCTTGACTCTACTTTTTCACTCAGTTTTTTCTCTTACCCTGATGCTTGTTTATTTAGAATCCTAACCTATTTCTGTTTATCTCTTTCTTTTTTCCTCCCAGTTTTATTGAGATACAATCAATAGGCAACATTGGATAAGTTTAAGGTATGCGGCATGATAACTTGACATGCATGTATTATGAAATGATTACTACAATGAATTTAGCATCCATTACTTCATGTAATTACACATTTATTCCCTTGCAATGAGAACCCTTAGGATCAACTCTCCTAGCAACTTTCATATTATATCCACAGCATATTTATTTTATAACTGGAAGTTTGTACCTTTTGACCAACCCTTATTTAATTCCTCTATCTTCCACCCCCACAACCACAAATCTGATCTCTTTTTCTATGAGTTGGCTCTTTTGTTTGTTTTTACCCACATATTATTCTTTCATTAAATTTTATGGAACTCCTCTACTAATGTAAACCAGCTGTCTTGTTTTCAACCCTTCTGTATACTCTCTGGGATTCCAGGTGTGGATTGGATGATGTTCCATACTTTTTGGCCAGCTTCCATTCTAGAAGCTAAAAAAGCTGAATGCCACTTTCCCAGTTTTCCTCGAGTTCAGGGCATGGCACATGTTCTAGGTTTCATCAGCCAGATGCACCTGCCCCTGACTTGACATTGCAAGCTAGAGAGGCACAGAGGCAGAGACCATAAGGAACCAGGTTTGTTGGAGCTGGTGCCGGCAGCAGTGAGTCCAATTTCCAGAAGGGGCAGCAGTTGGCTCCAGAAAAGGCAGTATCCTGGCTGTTGTCTCTGGTGGTGTCCAGGGCAGTTGCAGCAGGTTCCAGATGTTAGGTGTTAGCAGTGTGGACAAAATAAAGTGCCCTGTAGCTGCAGCACTGGTGTCTTCCCAGGACCAATTGTGTGCGGTAAGACAGAACATTCTGGCAGCATGGCTTCCAAGTCAGGTTCTCTGGCCCTGTGATCAATTATTGTTCAATAAAATTCTTTTCTATATAAATCAGCCAAGAATTGATTAATGTTGATTGCAACTAAAAACTCTGACAGACACCCGTTTCCTGCTTTTTGGTGTCACCCCAAAACCTCATCATTTGATGTCATTCCCTTTCATACTTCACCAGTGGTGGAGGAGGAGTTATTTCTCTTCCACACCGAGACCACCGTTTCTGTCCCTCGACCACAGGCCCATAGCAGCAGCATCCAATCAAGCTCATCACTGCTGTTGGTTGACTTCGAGAACCAATTTTGCATCCAGCCCTTTGCTTTTATTCTCTAAAATTTGTCCATTCCCATTGGTAACTCACTGCACTTTTCTCAACTTCAATGGCATTTGTTAGGAAACGGTTTTGAATGAAATGAAGAAGACACTGAGGTGGGAGGGACAGGCCTGAAGCTTGCTCTGAAATGTAACGCGCCTGTCCGCAAGCTAATCCTCCCCATCAGTGTTAGTGTTAAAACTCAAGCCAAGGGGGCGAAAGCAAGAGAAAAGATGGTAGGAAAGGGAATTTAGAAACCCAACCAGCAATAAAAAGATGGACGGGTCAGAATTTAGTGGCTGAGTTCATAATCAAGATCTAAGAGAGATGGGATAATAATGTGCAACACCATCTTAGGGTAGCATAGGCTCCTTCCATTGACTTAACAATAAAGCTCAGTAGCATTTATTATTTTGTTATCCTCTGAAATTTTTAGCAATAAAGTCCCATAGAATCCCTCAGACGAAACGTTATGCTTGTTTAGAAGAAGAGGCCGAGGAAAGAAGTTTCAAGAACAAGCTGTCTGTAGTGAGGGAGGGAAACAAGTGGAAAAGCCCATGAAACTGAGACGGACCCCACTGGAGTAAATAGGGGACTGCCCTCCTGTTTGAAAGCACAGTCTGGTGCACGTTTGAGGGAGGACTTCGGCATCATGATGCTGTTTGCCCCTCCAGCCAACCCCAGGCATGTTTCCTCCTCGTTCTTTCATCGTTCAGATCTGTGCCAGCTGCAGGGGCTCAAACTCAGAGCTGCTTCTCTTCTCCCCAACATGATGTCCCTGCCCTCCATCTTCTGTAGATACCTTCCTCATCTTTACAGATTCAGATCACATTCCCTGAACCTTTTATTTTCCTCTCTTCTCTCCTTCCTTATTATGTGTCTTAGGCATTCACTTGCTTTATCTACCAAAATTTGTCTGGAAGGTTCATACTTTTGGACCTAATTTACTATTATTTTTAGAATCCTCACCCAATAATCTGTTCATTGATTTTCAGAGAGAGAGAGAGAGAGAGAGAGAGAGAGAGAGAGAGAGAGAGAGAGAGGGAGGGAGGGAGGAGGGGAGAGAGGAAAGAGCAGAGACAGACAGACAGACATGGATGTGAGAAACATTGATTGGTTGCCTCCCTTACTCGACCCTTCCAGGGATCAAACCACAACCTTTGGATGTATGGGACTTGGTGTATGGAACAATGGTCTCACCAACTGAGCCACCTGGCCAGGGCTGGAGCTACTTTAAATCTGCAGATTTCTATCTGCTTTTCACCGGTACTGAAGCTCATCCTGAGGTTTTTTTTTTTTTTTTTTGCCTGCTTTAAGCTTTTAGTTAATGTTGCTGCACCAACAATAGTTGTTGGAAGAGGCATGAAGACACACAAACTGGGTCCATTTGTCCATTTTGCTCTTCTCTTTCAGACTCTTTTCTACGTGTATGCTTACATATACATGTAACATTTTCAACTTATGTTAATTTTTTATTTTCAATTTCTTACAAAAATGGGATCATATTATACATATTTCTTTTTATTTTCTCTGAAGAATATCTCCTGGTTATCTTTCCATTATATTACATGCATACTACTTCATTCTTTCCTCAGCAGGTGCACAATATTTTATTGTACGAATGTATATACTTTATGTTCCCAATGTCTTATTTAGGTTGCTTCTTATTTTTTGCTATTTCAAACAATGCTGCAATAAATAACTTTGTGCATATATCTTTCTGTACCTGTGTTTTCCGGTAGGATGATTTCCCAGTAATGGAATTGCTAGTTTGAAGGATGTGCATTTTAAATGCTGACAGATTTTTTTAAAAGTTAACCCAATTTACACTGTTAGCAAATATGTATGAGAATGTGGTTCTGTTCTAAATAAATGCTAGCCTTCCTGGGCTCTCAATGCACCTTGGGATTCCCTATTAATCATTTTTCCTTGGTTCTTGATTTTACTGACTAAATAATACTGCCAGGTGCTTTATATTTCTAAGACCCTGATTTTAATTCTCCCCTTCTGATCTCAGGAACTGACCAAATTTTCCTCTGCTACCTTCAATGTGATCACTGTTCATCCTCTGCTTGTTACCTCGTGATCTTGATGTTGCTGTTGGAGCTTCACACATTACATATGGGCTAGGAAACGGGGGGAAGGATGGTGCCAGTGGCATCTATCCCGTTTATCAGGAAAGTAAAGCCTTCTTATAAGGCCATGGTACACTTCCCTTTCCCTCTTTTAAACCATAACTGGGTCCCATGGCCATTTCTAGCTGAGAAATAAAATTGGGATATTTAGTATCTGGCACAGTGAAATGAGATTGTCATTAATATATGTTCAAATATGGATTTATTGCTAGAGCTCAGGCACACTGCCACACAGAATAAAATTAAGGTTCTTTTAGTATGGAAGAGGGGAAGAATGGATATTGAGTAGTAAGCTACAATACTTTCCAACAACATATATTTTGCTCAATACGTAATTGTTGAATGCATGGCATAAGAATAGTTCAGCAATCTGCCACCACATTCTGAAATGAATGTAAATCTCTGATTTATTGATTAGTTATTCAAAGTCACAGTTTGGTTCCAAGTTACAAATGCTGGATAGTGGCCTCCAGAGTTGTATTTGTGTCCTGATGGGGGCTACAGAATACACCAGGGTTGAGTGAAATTTTATTCTCATTTAAATTCAAATCAGTTCTGTCATCTCCGAGGGGCAGATGTTATGCATCAAATAAGGGACGGATTGTGACTTTAACTTAAACTGTAAGTAAAATTCAGTTTATAATGTGTTTATAATTATGAAGAAAAAATATCCAGTGATGTCACCCAGGTATTTTCTGGATTAGAGTAATTTTTTTAAATGATAAAAATCATGTAGAACCGCTGGATCCTAATAGATAGTTTCATGAAAGAATGGTGGAGACCACAGTGATAGGCGCTGCTTCTTCACATTTGGAAGAATAGCCCTAGGGCAGTGACAGGATAAAGACTGAGGTGGCCACACAGGATGAATTTGAAAGAAGAAAATAACCATGGTAGGAGGGTGAGTAGAGATGTCTGATGCGGAGTGGTGCAGGGAGAAGTGGCACTCTTGGTCCCCTGGTCCTTCACCCCAACTGGAATCTGGTTGCTTTGTTTGTCCTTGGAACCTGGACGATTCCTATGACAGATGTACATTTGAGTTTGAGAGTTAAGTCATGCAGAAGAATCATAACATCAAGGAGTTGCAGCGCCTCTAACTTTAAGCAGCCATGCCCTTTGATTTCTTTTTTTCCATCTTTATTGAGGTTAAAACACATCCAGTAAAGTGCATGAAGTGCTTTAATCTGCAAGTTTGCTGAATTTTCACATATGCACACAATCTTGGAAACCCCTGCCAGACAAATACACAGAATATTCCCTTGAGCACTAGAGTCACAAAGTTCAGCAGGGCTGAGTTTCCCTAACAAATGTAATCTTTTAAAATTATGTTTTATTGATTATGCTATTACAGTTGTCCTGATTTTTTCCCCTATGCCCCCCACAACCCAGCACCCCCACTGCCTCAACCAATTCCCCCATCATTGTTCATGTCCATGGGTCATGCATACAAGTTCTTTGGCTGCTCCATTTCCTATACTGTACTTTACATCCCCATGGCTATTCTGTAACTACCTATTTGTACTTCTTAATCCCCTCACCTCTTCACCAACTCCCCCACACCCTGTTCCCATCTGGCAAACATCAAAACACTCTCCATATTTATAATTCTGTTTTGTTCTTCCTGTTTGCTTAGTTTATTTTTTTAAGATTTTATTTATTTATTTTTAGAGAGGGGGAGGGAGGGAGATAGGGAGAGATATATCGACATGTGGTTGCCTCTCATGTGCTCCCTGTTGGGGATATTTCCTGTAACCCAGGCATGTGACTTAACCGGGAATCAAACCTGCAGCCCTTTCGTTTGCAGGCCAGCACACAATCCACTGAGCCATACCAGCCAGGGCTGCTTAGTTTTGTTTTTAGATGCGATTGTTGACAGATGTGTATTTTTGCCATTTTATTGCTCATAGTTTGGATCTTCTTTTTCTTAAATAAGTCTCTTTAACATTTCATGTAATAATGGCTTGGTGATGATGAACTCCTTTAGTTTTTTCTTGTCTGGGAAGCTCTTTATCTGCCCTTTGATTCTAAACGATAGCTTTGCTGGGTAGAGCAATTTTGGCTGTAGGTCCCTGCTTTTCATGACTTTGTATATTTCTTGCCAGTCCTTTCTAGCCTGTAAAGTTTCTTTTGAGAAATCAGCTGAAAGTCTTATGGGGACACCCCTATAGGTAACTAACTGCCTTTTTCTTGCTGCTTTTAAGATTCTCTCTTATCTTTAACCTTTGGCATTTAAATTATGATATGCCTTGGAGTGAGTCTCTGCAAATCCACCTTGTTTGGGACTCTCTGTGTTTCTTGGACTTGCGTGTCTATTTGTTTCACCAAATTAGGGAAATTTTCTTTCATTATTTTTTGAAATAGGCTTTCAATTTCTCACTCTTTCTCTTCTCTTTCCAGCTTCCCTATAGTTCTAATATTGGTACATTTGAAGTTGTCCCAGAGGCTGCTTATACTATCCTCATTTTTTTTTTTTTGCATTCTTTTTTCTTTTTGTTGTTCTGATTGATTGTGTTATGGTTCCTGATGTTCCCAATCATTGATTTGATTCTTGGCCTCATTCACTCTACTGTTGTTTCCCTGTAGATTATTCTTTATCTCAATCAGTGTATCTTTTGTTTCTGACTGGATGTTTTTTATGATGCTGAGGTGCTCACTGAGTATCTTGATCATCCATATAAACAGTGTTTTGAATGCCACTTCTGACAGATTGCTTATTTCCATTTTGTCTAGCTCTTTTTCTGGAGTTTTGATCTGTTCTTTCATTTGGGCCACATTTCTTTTTCTCTTCATTTTGGTAGCCTCTCTGTGTTTGTTTCTATGTGTTAGGTAGAGCTGCTTTGACTCTGTGTCTTGGTAGTGTGGCCTAATGTAGTAGGTGTCCTGTAGGGTGCGGTGGCACAGCCTCCCCTATCACCCAGACTGGGTACTCGAGGTGCATTCTTTGTGTGGGCTGAGTACACCCTCCTCTTTCAGTTGAACCTTGGTTGCTGTTGGCAGGTCAATGGGAGGGATTTACCCGGGCCAGTCAGCAGCAAGAATTGGCTGTGACCACTGACCACCAACCTCCACCCTCTGTAGAGGATCAGCTGTGCAGGGGCAGAGTGGTAGTGCTCTGATGTGGTTGGTAGTTGTCCACTGGGTGTGCTGTCCCTGGGGTTTTCCTGGTGGTGCAGATCAGAGTCAGCCCCTACCTGTGTTTTGCCCTGGGACACACTGCCTAATCTATAAAGCAATCTAAGATAGCTGTTACTTGTGTTGGGTTTGGAGATTCGCAAGTGAAGCCAATCTGTGAAATCTAGGCTGTCTGCTGCTAGTGCTGGGTCTGGGGCTCAATGAGGCCAGCTGTTGTTTGTTTGGTAGGATTTAGGAAGTTGTGAAGTATGAGCCAAGGCTAGCCATTCATAAGGAAAAGCAGCTTGGGTGGGCCTGTAATTTGGGTGGGGCAGAGGCTCTGGGGATCTCCAAGGCCAGGTTAATAGAGTCTCAGATATTGCACCAGCTTGACAGTTCAGTGGCTCTGTGAGGAGAGGACTCAGAAAAGGGACAACGGGCTCCGCTGGCCTTGATTCCAGACACCCAGTTTCTCCCAGTATGCCACTGGTGCCTTTCAAGCTGCTACTCTGGTGTTGGAGCTCAGATGGAGTGAGTCTGAGCAGGTGAGTCTGTGCGCAGGTTCTTTAAAAGGAACTGCTTTGGGCTCCAGCAGTTTCTTCCACTGAGTCATACTTCACTGTTTTTTGCAGCCGGAAGTTGTAGGGACTTATCTTCCTGGCACTGGAACCCTGGGCTGGGGGGTCTGGTATGGGCCTAGGACTCTTCACTCCTAAATTTTTATTCACCACACATGGGTGAGGGACCAGTCTGTTCTGTGCCTCCACCCCTCCTACCAGTCTGGATGGATGTGGTTTATTTAATTCTTTAGTTGTCAGACTTCCATTCAACTCAATTTCTGTCAGTTCTGAGTGATGGTTGTTCTATATTTTAGTTGTAATTTTGATGTGGTTGTGTGAAGAGGCGAGCCATGCCTGCCTGTGCTGCCATCTTGACTGGAAGTCAGAATTTTTTATTTTTTAATCATGTAAGAAAATTCACAAACTCAAATCAGGGCAAGGCCATCAAAGTGATTGAGTGAAATGGATGAGGTAGACACTGCCATGATTAACTGGAAGTGATGTTGAGTTTCTAATTTTCGCTATTATAAATACTTTCAATGAACAGCTTTGTAACTCAAGTTATTTTCCCCATTTTAGGATATTTCCTTAGGGTAAATTTAAAGGGGTAGACTTACAAGATAAAAAAGAAACAAGTAGAATTAATTTTAAACCTTTTAATATATACTGCCAAATTTGTTTACCAAAAGGTGACTGTGGCAGCCATGGGAATGTGTCTCGTAGTCCCCCAATCACAGAGCGTACTTGACTGAGGACCCATCCAAGGCCATGCTCCCATGGGCTGCTCCCAGCCCGTGACCTAGCATGGTGGGTTCACAAAAGGCCTGGGAGACCCGTGACTCCTCTGATGGCTGCCATTGGCTGGAGGGCTCCCCCATTGCCTTGCTGACTCCGTGTTAGGCTACCAGGCATTCTAGGATGCTTACACCAGACTTCCCTCCCTTACTGGAGGTGAGACTGCATTGTGGTCTGACTGCTCTCTTTGTTGGCATTTGATAGTTTCAAAACCTCTGCTACTTTGAAAAAATGAAGAGAAGAGACTTTCTTTTTAATTTGTATTTTTTACTAGTGAAGTTTTACCTTTTTGTCACATGGCTTTTAGCCATTTGGACAGTCTTATCTATAATTGTCATTGAGGAGTCCATGGAAACAGCACTCACTCTGAAATAGGCACCATTGGGGAAGAATGTTCTCTATGGGCTTTTAGTCTCTACTGGGGTTGCCATCAGTTAATCAGTAGGTTTCAACAGGGAGATGCAATCAGTTGCTACAGTCACAGAGGAGTGACTGTGATGACAGTGTAAGCTCCAGGCTGAGTGACAGGAAAATAACCCAGTCAGTTCTTCCTTGTGAAACGTAAAGAGTTAATCATGTGTTCTAGCACATGGTCCCACATGACGTCATGCTCTCCTGTGAGAAGGAGAGGAGACTAACATTTATAGAGTACCTACTACATGCTAGGTACTTCCCTTCTCTCATTTAATCTTATATAATAGATATTATTTTCAACATTATAACTGGTGAGGAAAATTAGGTTCAGAGAATTGCCCAAGTCTCACTAAAGGGCAAAAATCAGACAGACTTAAGTTTGAAGTTTCCCATATTCTTTCATTAAATCAAACTTCTAAGACTCCTCTGACCCAAGTATTTTGTATCAATTGCACAGCTTTTCTACATTCTACATTGTATTGCATAGCTATTTTTCTTACTTAGATTATAAATTCATATCTTCGGTAAATATTCAGTAATGAATGATGCTAATGATAACCTAGCTTGATTTTCTGGAATATGAGTCTGCCTGAAGATCCATAGCTCACTCTTCAAGGTGGACACGAGTGTAAAAGTAGAGGTGTGTAGCATTCATTTATCAACCCTATCTAAAGATATCATTTTAAAATGAGATTTAGCCTTGGCTGGTGTGGCTCAGTGGACTAAATGTAGGCCTATAAACCAAAAGGTCACTGGTTTGATTCCCAGTCAGGGCACGTCCCTAGGTTTTGGGCCAGCTCCCCAGTAGGGGGCGCACGAGAGGCAACCACACATTGATGTTTCTCTCCCTCTCTTTCTCCCTCCTTTCCCCTCTCTCTAAAAATAAATAAATAAAATCTTTTAAAAACATACTTAAAAAATGAGATTTAAAAACAACTCCTTGGCCCCACTCCCCCCAAAAAACAAACCCAACCAACCGGGGAGCAGGAAAGCAAAAACACGCCCCTGAGAATCCTTATACAAAATATGACCTTTTTAAAAGTAAAATATTATACTATTTAACTCCAGTACCAAAGGATTCCTAGGATAAAGTAATGAGGTTCTTTGTGGGACCTCAGTTATTTTTAGGGTTAGGAAAAGACAGTTACTTGGCCTTGTCTTTTCCAGGTGTGGGCACCTGAGTGTTCTGAGTTCTATCCCTCCCTGCCCCCTCCCACTCCCATCAAGCGATGAGTTAATAAGGAGAAAATATTACTGCATTCTCAGTTTTCACATCCCTAATAAAGCCCATATTTTAAAGCATTTGTGGAACCTTGCACAGAATCCAGGTTTAAAGGCAAATTAAATACATAAAAAACTAAGCCCGACAGCAAAGTTTAGTTACCTGAGAAACAACTACTAAATTTATCTCTTCAGTCAGGAACATAAGATAAACACTCCAAAAACTCACTATGCTTTAGCTTTCAATTTTACTTTAGCCTTTATTAAATAACACCTTTGGTAAGAAATGTAAATGTACAATGTAAAGTTATCCTCATCTGAATGAGCTATATAGTAACTTGACTATGTAAAAAAAATTGTCTTTCTGCTACTGTAATGAAGCTTACCGTTCTGTCAGTTTCAGCAGAGTGATTTAGGTTACAGGGCATTGCTGTTCCATTCTGTCTTGAGTGCAGGTAATCAACGTCAGGGGTGGTAGCAACCTCAAGACTTACGAAACCTGTGTATGTCCCTTCTGTATATGAGTCTTCATCCAGTGACAGCTGCCCTTCGCTGGGTGACAGATGGCCGGTGGAACACTTTGTTTCATGGTAACCCCTCCTGAGACTTCTCTTACTTCTTCCTTTTCCCCTTCACTGATGTGTTGTTGCTGAGGATAGCTGTCATCTTTCTTCCACATTCTCTCTGCTTTTCTCTTACCCTGCCCAATAACCTACGAAACTATTACCTTGGGTCCAATCTCCTTACCTCTATCTTCAGTTTCTATTCATTTTCTTTGAGGGTTCCTTCCATTCCTCGTTGCTTCTTATTGTCACAGCTTCTGTAATGAAACACTCAGGATGAAGATAAAAGGTATCTAGTTTCCTTTTGAAACTGGGTGAATCTTACTTTCTCCTGTATATAAAAAATTGTCTATCATTTATTACCTTAGTGTTACTTCGTGAGCATTTAAGTTAGCAAAGAGAGATAGGTGATAGGAATAGTTGTGAATCCTAGAAGCTTCTACTTCTGCTACTGGACCAGGTTCTGTTCTGAGTTATTTGATCAAATTTCTTCTCTCCACATCACATGGGTGGCATTTTTCCCTTTGGGGATTTTCCAAAAGCAACAGCTATCATCTCAATCACTGTCATTCAAGTAGGATGAGATTTGAGGACGGTTGTTACAAGAGCCACGCCAGCTGGGCCAAGCAAATGTAGCTGGCATGCTGCACAAGCATGATGTGTGGCTTGTGATCATAATACAACGTGTTTTCCCCTTCCACTGCTTCTTTAAACTTTGTTTAGTGGGGAATAATCGTCCCCTAATCATAGTTGAAAACTACCAAGCCCCTGGTGTTTCTACTCATTCTGAAGCAATGGAAAACTTAGAGTTATTTTAAGTCACAATCAGACATGCTTTACAATTAGAATTCACAGGCGCATGTTAACAAAACTACCCTGCTGATGGTTTTTCCTAGAGAGACCTGTTTCTTTTGGGAAGTCCTCAGTGGGTGTGGAAGGGGTATGGTCTTTCTTACAGTTTTCCATCTTCTTCTTTCTACCAGGCCTAACTCCTTTTTCCTGGGAGTGGAAGCTCAGGAAGGGAGAGGTGATGGCAGCAAAACAAAATTCTTACTTGGCTGGGGGCTTCGTGCCCTCTGGGCCCAGCAGGTAATTGATGATGGCATTTTTGTGTGAGGTTGGCAGATGCTTCCCGCTGATGCTTTTACTCCTGTGTGGGCTTTACAGAAGTGGCCCTGCCTGGTGTCTCTCTCCTCTGGCTCTCTTTATTTAGAAGAAGCACCTCTGTTTTGAGTGATTTCTGGTGACCGTTTTCTTCAATTTCTAGACATTATGGGCTAAGTCTCTGGTCTTTTCCCGAGATCTCTTAAGTCCTTCAGGTGGCCCATTTGGACTTTTTCACCTGGAGAATCAGGCTCATCCCATTTCCTGGGACCACCATTGAACCAGTTGGTTAGTCAGCCCTTCTGCCCTCTAAATTTCCCCGGGAGGAAGAGGGCCAGGTGTCAGACCCTACTCTATAGTCCACATTAGCTTTATAAGACCAGTCCTTGGCATCCCCCAATTTAGAGAACATATTTCACAGCTCTTTGAGAGGTAGGGTATAAAACATAGGAAAATAATAACTCAATATCATGAGAAATCAGAGGAACAAAATGAAGTATCATTGAGATAATTATTAGCAGCAACTTGATACACCAGCAAATTTCTATCTAAGTTGAGAGGCATCTTATTCAAGCAAAATTGTACATAGGTCAAGTATATAAAACAGTTATAAAGCAACCCTGCTCCGGCTGCAGTAGAAATGGGGTTTGGAAACCGTGTACTCCTTCCACTCTACCTGTGTGATAACTACAAGTGAGCTATGTGGGACCTCTGGGTCTATGGAAAGAGTTTGAAACCACTGTTATACACCACTCTTTCCTCGGGCTGCTAAGGAAACCCAACATTCATGCTCAAACATACCCAGGTGCACTAATACCTGGATGTTATGGGAGCATGGTGGGCACACCTAGAAATGGTAATATTTTAAATAAATTATAACTAATCTGTGAATTCTTGCTAAATCATATGCCATACATGCTGGTCCTTGGCCTCTTTGCTTTCCAATTCACTTATTTCTCTTTCCTGCTCCCTTTAGTTACTCAGGAAGTGAGTTTCTGCAGCCTATATTTCCTGGGTTCCTGTGACACCTGGTTCCTATTGGGTTTGGCCAAAGGGAGGCCAAGGCAGGAGATTTAGAGCAGGCAGCAAGGGAGAAAGTAGGATCTTTTTCCTTCGCCCTCTTCTACTGCTAACCCTCTCCCCTGCTTCCACTCCTTCCCACTCCTACCCACTCCTTCCCCAGCTTGGATGACTGCTCATTCCCAAAGCAAGATGCTTCTGTACCCCTAGAAACCAGTGTGAACTATTGACTCAAGACTCCTACTTGCCAGGTTTCAACCCGCAGCTCAGATTCTGTGGTTGTCAGTTCTCCCTGGTGGACTGCTAGCCCCCCTTTGGGGACAAATTCTATAACTTATTATTTCCCTTTGAGCCCCAGTCTCAGTTACTGCCTCTACCTTTGAGACTGAGATTAGGTCCCCAGCATAGGTTCCCAGGAATTTCACTGCATTCCTGATAACTGAGTCTTGATATCCAGGTGGGAAGGGTTGTAATATATGGCTTGACTTGCACTGGTATAATTTTATACATGTACATATAGTCTATATATGTATGCATACTTTTAAAGTAGAAATATCTTTTTTTTCCTGGTAGAATGAGATTATTGTAAAAAAATTAAAAAACAGAGAATGTAAAAGGTTTCCCTACCACAAATTGTCCTTCTGATGTATAATGTTAAGTTTATATTGGTATAATTCTCCCAAACCTTTTTTATACAAGTATACACTTAAATGTGTATATTATATATTTGAAGATATATAATATGTATTTTAAAACAGAAATCACATTATATTTGTCTGTAATCTGCTTTTCATTTTAACTTTATTATTTATTGCTGAACAAAATCCTGCCCTCATTTTAAATCTGGACTTACTTTGGTTCAACCTCAGAGTAGTCTGTGATTTAAGCATGAAAGAATAATTCTCCCTCTCTTTTTATAGTCTTTTGAGGGGGTATGCTTGTTAAATTATTTATAGTGATAGTTTTTACAGAAATAGATGTTTTTTATCGAGACCATCAGAACCCTCAGTGCCTTAATGATTCTGCTGATTAAGTGGCAAACACATGAAGGCATGCCAACCTGTCAAGTGAAAGAAAATGCTGCCTCTCTCTAATGTAAATGGATTACATGAAGGCCCGCTCTCCCGCCGCATCGAGTTATGGTGCTTCATGCTCTAAAGGCCAGGTAGGCATTACTTCGCACAGTTGTTGTAGAATGTTGAACTTTTAAGACGAAGAACCAAATTTTAAAACTGTCATAAATCTGAGTCTGGCTTTCAGAAGGCAAGAATGCTATTTTTAGTGTGTCTGGATTGCAGTCTTTCCCTTTGGTAGTTGGTGATGACTGCACAGTAAGAATGAAAAATGAAACTTCTGGAGAGTGGATAGCTAAGGAGATTGAAAATAACACCCAGACAGTGGAGCCTTTGGGTCACTAATTTGAATTTGGCTCAGATCAGTGATGACTACAAATTGTTCTATCTGATGGCAGTGAGGCTTGCAGAAGATACATTCCTCATCCTTATCTATGTTAATTTTTTCTCTATGCTTGTCAGAGCGAGGTTTTCGATTGTAGTACCCTAGAGGGCAGGGACCATGTCTGCATAATGTACTTTTTTCACCATCTCTTAGAGATAAGTTTGATTAGATGATTTTTTGATTAGGGAGATGAAGAAGTGCCCTTCCTGAGGTGAGCTGGCTGGTGTGTAATTGTGACTGTCATGCATTCTTGTGAAATACGATAGTGCTACTCCTTCTAGTTGGTTCTGGGTGGGCTTGGAAATAGTTTAGACCCACACAGTGACACATAGTCTCCTTTTATAGTCCTGTCAGCAAGCACTGCATCTCGTACCCTGAAATATACAGGCACATTTTTTTTTTCTTCTTTTCTGATTTGCACATATCTATTGGCTTCTGCCTTGTCCTCTGTGTTCCTTGATTTGCTGTCTTTCTTGATCACTTCAGCACACTGTGATCAAAGCACGTTATTATAAATTCCATTTATTTTGCTTGTTAAATGTTATGTTCCACTGATACTGGTCTTTTTGTTAATGTTTCCTTTCTAACCTTTTGGAGGATTAATACCATATCTCTAATCAAATAGAAGAAGATATTTGCAAACAACACCTTTGATAAGGGGTTAATATTCAAAATGTATAAAGAACTTATACACTCAGCAACAACAACAAAACAAACAAACAAATAATCCAATTAAAAAATGGGCAGAGTACCTGAACAGACACTTCTCCCAAGCAGATATATATACAAATGGCTAACAGTTATACGATGATATGCTCAACTTCACTAGCTATTGGGGAAATACAAATTAAAAATTACCCCTATTAGGATGGCTGTTATCAATTAAGACAAGTAATAACAAGTGTTGGAGAGCTTGGAGGAAAAGGAACCCTTATTCACTGCTGATGGGAATGTAAACTGGTATACCCACTATGGAAAACAGTTTGGAGGTTCCTCCAGAAATTATTCATAGAGTTTCTATATGATCCAGTGATCCCTCCTCTGGATGTCTACCTGAAAAATTTGAAAACAGTTATCTGTAAAGATATATAGTATGTACCCTGTGTTCACTGCAGCATTATTCACAGTGGCCAAGACATGGAGACCACCAAAATGTCCTTTAATAAATGATTGGATAAAGAAGGTATTATTCATATTTACAGTGAAATACTATTCAGCCATAAGAAAAGATGAAATACTGCCATTTGCAGTAACATGAATGGATCTTGAGAACATCATGCTAAGCAAAATGAGTCAGATGTAAAAAATCAAGAACCATATGATTTTACTCATGTGTGGGATATAAAACTGAAAACAACAAATGAACAAACATGACAAACAAAAAACCTCATAGAGATAACAGAATAGCGATTACCAGAGGGAAAGGAGGTGTAGGTGGGTGATGTAGTGAAGGGTAAAGGGGGCGTACATGGTGATTGAAGGAGACTTAGCTTGGGGTGGTGAACACACAATGTAATATGCAGATAATTCATTCTAGAATTGTACACTGGAAACCATATAATTTTATTAACCAATATCACCCCAATAAATTTAATTAAACAAAACATAAAAAGGCTATATTTTGCATATTTTTTTGTAACCTGCCAGCTACTAGTACAATGTTTGCAGTGGCAGGTGCTATTATTTGTAGATTTTACTGATTGTTGAAAATTGAATAAAAGTCTTCCTTAAAAGTTTGCATAGTCTTTTATACTAACCATTATTATGCAAGCTATGCTTCTTTTCTGACTCTTTCTAAAATCATGTTACCGGTGTTATGGAGTGGTGCCCACACAGGCATGCAGGTTGTCCATCACACAACTCCAAGAGGGCTATTTGTGGCCACAGTCTCTGGTGGCTCTGAAAAATGGGGGTCAAAGAGTGACAGCACTAGTGCTCAAAAATGAAACTTAAGTTAGCAACTGCAATAGGCTAGGCAGGTAAGAATCAGTCCCTAAGGTGTGAATCCAAGCACAATTGTTTTTAGACCAAAAACAAATATGATAGGGACATTTTTCAAGTTGCGTCTTCAGTACTTTCACCCTGCTTTACTCATCCCGGAGGGATTTTTTTCCTTGAAGGCTCAGTTTATTCCCATCCTCAACACTCTAAATAGAGTTTGACTTTTGTCAACTGAAATGTTGGGCTTATGTGACACAGAATCAAGAGACTCTGTTTAGACAGACAGGATCAGAAAGCAAGGAGGACAAGGGAAGGACAAACAATCCAGGGTCCTGATTGCGGCGCTTGGTGGGGAGGCTGAGAGAGTATGAGGCTCTCGACCAGGGCAGTCTGGGGAGAGAGAGGGGTGGGCAGGGTGCTTCAGGAAGTGCTTCACTGTGTATGAATGCATTCCCTTTAATGCTTACAGGTCAAGATAGGCTACATCCTGCTATAAAATTGCAAGCTGCAAACAAGTAAATCTCTTTGGCTTAAAACAACAAAATTTTATTTTTTGTGCAAAGTCTGGTGCAGGACCCAGGGACCGTCTTGGACAGGTGTCCTCTATGTGGTGCCTTGATCTTATGACTCTGCTGTTGTAAGAATGGCAGGGGAGAAGAAAGCATAGAGCCCTCACACATTCCAAGCTTTGGCCAGGAAGAAAATTTGTTCAAAGCCCATTGCCTGGCCCTGGCCCTGTGGCCTGCTGGGCTGCAGGAGGGCTGGGAAGCAGTCTTCCATGAGCCTGGAAGGTGAGAAGTGTAGGTCAGCTTTGCTAATATCAGCCAGTGGCTCTGCAGTGGCATGCAAAGATTGGAATTGCTTTTACTTTTGGTGGCTGGATAGTATCTCTTGTAGGAGATCCCTCTCTGAGACTGGGCCACAAAGGGCCTTGGAATTTACTTGGCTTATGTAGAAAAAGGCAACTGTATGTGATAAACTTTCTTTAGTAGTTTCTGAAAACACAGCAAAGTAGTTGTTATCTTGCTAAGTATTATAAGAGATTGGAAAATGTTTTCCACTTTCTCTCTCTCTCTTTTTTTTTCTTTTAGTGAGAAAATACAAATGCAATTACTCCCATGACTTATTAAGAGGAAGTTTTAAATTTGGTTTTATTGGCTTCTTTGATACCCACTTTACTAGGCATCTGAAGATGGAGAAAAGGTTATAAATTCCCTTTAGCATCATTACAAAGAAGCCTGTCTAGAATGACATAAATGTGGTGGTCACTCATGATTCCTTTGAGCTTTATGACTCTTCCAAGAAAATAAAAAGTCTATATTGTAAATCCACAGAAGAAACGAAACTGGCAAGATGTGCCTAATGTGGTTTCTTAGCAAGTGTATTTCAGTAGAGGACAAAAGAATATAGAAGTATGCACATTTTTAAAAATAGTAAGATAAATTAGGAAACAATTTTAGGCCTTGCTACAATTTTCTCAACAGGATCAACCATGTTTTAAGTGAGATCATCCTATCATCTGTGTCTTGACAACATTTAAATAATTTCAACAGGTGTCGTATACCACTGACGACAACAACAACAAAACCCTGGGTGCTATAAATGAGAGGGAGAAGGCATGACTGAATACTTCAGTATGCAATTATGTTTTCTGCATAATTAGTCATAAATTGAACATCCAAACATAGATGCACGTGTTAATTAATTATGATTTATTTAAAAGCACCTGGATTGTGACACCTTGTTCTTCGTTTCCTGCAAATCAAATTACTGAAGTTTTCATTTGATTTCAAAATAATTTTCCCTACATTACTTTTTAAATTTCAACTGAGATGTAGGGTTGATTACAACATAAATAACTGATGCAGTAAGGTAAATACTAGTGAGGGAAGGGTAGGGAGGGATGATATCTGAAGGTATAAAATTGCAGAGGGTTAGAAGAACTACCATGAAGCTGGAGGAAGTTGAGGATAGGGCTCGAAGGGTTAAGGAATGGAAGCTATTCAGTGTTTTTAATTGGCTTACATTGTCCAGGAAAGATACCACATTAAGAGAGATCATGCAGATGAAGAAAGTCTAATGATTAAGATTAAGGATCTGAAGATTACTATCTTTTAAAACACGTTCACATGAAACAGTCCATCAACTAACGGATGTTTTTAGCAGACTTAGATCAGGTGGATTCCAGACTATCTCTTTTCTAGCAATGCCCATTGGTTGTTTGAGGAAAGTTAAGGCATATTGTGTGGACATGCGCACTGTCCACATCATTACCTTTTCACAAACATTAAGTGATGACACTTTGATAACTATGTCTATAGGAGGGGCTTTTAACTGTTAGCAAGTACTTTTGCATTGTGGTTAGTCATGAAAGCTGGGCGATTTACACTTACTGAGCTTCTCTGTGTACAGACTCCAGGCCAGTGCTTTTAAACCTTTTCTGTTAAGTATCCTTAATCTTGTGGACATTGAATTGATATCTCTGGAAGTCTGGAGCCATATTCCAACATCACCACTCATAAAATAAAAAAAAAAAAACCTTACTTTTTTAATGTTAGAAATTCATATGAATTTTTTATTCTACAATATATCCATGTCTGTTTTAACAAAAATAAAATTTTAAATCATAAATTTTGTCATAATAATGTTTTCTACATAACTCAGTGGTTAATGAGTGAGATTCTTTCCAATGAGACTCTTACTCAGGAGAACCCAGATGAGCAATGGAGATCTGGCACAGCAGGTCAGTTTTGGTGTCCAGGCAATTTCTCTTAATATTTTAAGAACCCACATTCTGAAATATCAGGATATAAATATCTATAGACATTTCAGAGTTTTATGAGCTATTTCAATGCTGCCTGAGAGGAGATTCAGGGCATTTTCATGCAACTGTTGGTGAAATCTCACTAATTATGTCTTTTCACTGAGAGCTGGTTAAGTCACGGCTGTGGTGAGGCCAGTGGAAAGCAGCTGACCCATTTTTGCCACCTCGTTGAACTCAGTGAGAAGACGGAGGCAGATGCTTTGGGGCAAGGCATTCTTGGCAAACAATGTCTACTGTTACAGTCAGATCATCTAACGGTTTTGATGCATTTTACTGCTCCCACAGTCCTGCTGGGCATGGATTTGATGCTGTTTATACATGTGCCTGAATTCCCACTCCCACCCCAGTCTACAGGAGGTTTGGTTCAAAAAGGTCACATTATCTCATGGTGAAGTTTCTTCACCAGGTAGAATTATAGGCACACCGTTAAGCACTTTGAAAATCAGTACAGGACTTCTTTACTATAAATATAGGAATAAAAAATAATTGCAGGACTAAATCCCTTTACCTCTCTGCTCTTTTTGAACTTTAAGGTAAAAACAACTGAGTTACCTTCAGTCCCTTGGCCAGTTATCTAAATGTGTGCATGGATCACATGAAAATGTGTAAAACAACAGAGGTCTTTGATGGGGGTATTTTTTCTAAAAGTCTCCCTTTTCCCCAGGCTCATTGTCATTTCTTTCAATTTTTTTTTCAATTACAGTTTATATTCAATATTATTTTGTATTAGTTTCAGACATACAGCATAGTGTTTAGATAATCATATACTCTACAAAGTGTTGCCCCCAATTCCAGTATCCACCTGGCACCCTACAGAGTTATTACAACATTATTATGTTCCCTATGCTGTACTTTACATCCTGGTGACTGTTTTTTGGCTACCAATCTGTACTTCCTAATCCCTTTACCTTTTTCATCCAGGCCCCCACCCCTTCCTTTGGGCAGCCGTCAGTCTGTTCTATGAGTCTGTTTCAATTCAGCATCCCTGTGGAGCAGTGTTCTCCACTGCGTTCTCTCCTCTTTGAAGCTGACCTGGCACAAGGTCAGTGTGCCCTTCTCCGCTTTGGCTCAGAGGAATCCTCCCAAATGCTTCTTTTCTTTTCTGTTGCCACCTAAGTCAGGGGGCAAGTTTTCCCTTCTCACACTCAAACACGCCCTTGGTGTCCAAGTCTCCCACCTCTCATTCTGAAGGAATGAGAATGCCCAGGACTCTCACATGGTTATCCTTGATCACAGAAAGCCCTTTTTATCTTCTTCCCATTGAGGATTTCAGGGAGTTCTCCTTTTCCAATTTAAATTTATCTTTTGCTCACTGTTCTCCCTCCCCCAATTCTTCTGTCTAGTCTTTAAATGGAAAGGATTTATGCAAAGGTTTCTTTCAGTCCCTCTCTCAGGCTAGCACCTTCTTTGAGTATTGTTTCTCCTTCTGTTTCTGCTAGAAGGAAGAAAAAAATGGCCTTGAGCATTGCCGAGAAAGCAGAGGGTAATAGAACCTAGCCACAGATTTAGATTTCAAGATACAAATCTGCCACAGTGCAGATTTTCCTCAGATTTTCCCATCAGTTTTAAAGTGACTTTGAAACTGACTTTGAAGGAAGTTTTCAACAACTCTGTCTGAAAATGCTTTCCATGATCTCACCATGATGTCATTCTTTTCTTGATCTGTAGCATCTCTCAATTTCTTGGGGACTGGGCTGAACAAAGTTTGGAAGCATCCGGAGAAGCTCTTTAGGGCTCCTTGATGTTTCCTTGGGGATAGGGTAAACACTGCTCTTTCCAGCCTTCAGTTAGTTTCTGTGGCTGGCCCTTCTGTTACCGTGTACCAGTTTCCTGGGACTTCGTGTGAAAATATAGGCTACATCTCTTCTCCGGATAGAGGTCCTGTATTAACAAGGGGCTTTAAAAATTGCTAATGGGGAAGGAAATACTTCAGCAGAAGAATGACAGGGAGGAGGGATTCTGAATCAGAGTCAGCCAAAGAGTACTTGCCTGAGAAGTGCACTCGGGCCTGAGGGGCTCAAATCCAGCCCACCCTCTGGGAGATGCTACATCACCCTGAAGAGGGCATGTTTATTTTTTTTTTCTTCATTTTTTTCTTGAAATTCATCTGCCCAGAGAAGTAGTTTTTATTTTGTTTTATTTTTATTTTTGCACTTTGCACAAAGGCATTATGTATACTACCAGTGACCCTGAGCTGCAGGATTAAGTTTTGCTAGACATTTTGAGGTCAATGTTATGACTCGGGTCCTCCCCTGGAGTCCAGAATGAATTGACTTGACAGTCATGGTATTTCAATAATGAAATACCATGGATGCTACATATCAAGTAGGATGAATTTGACCACAGTTTCTACTGAAATAAGAACAGAGTGTGAGTTATTTTCAGATAACTCTGCCATATATAAGGAAATGAAAAACATCAGAAGATTATAACCAGAGACCAAAAGAGATTTCTCCAGACCCTCAGCCTGGAATGGCATCCTCAATTCCGATTGATGTCACTATCACCAAAGAATAGTTACCATGCCAGCTGAAGCTCCTGGGATATGAACTAAAGGTTTAGTTGTCTCTGGGTCTTATTACTCTATTCAAGCTCCTGGGTATGGGCTGATCTTATACAAGATTCTTGTTACAACTTATCAGCTAAGACCTCATCAACCACAAAAGAAAAATTACTAAATGATTGAAAGAAAGATTATTTCAAAGTTTGGAAAAAGAGAAATCATTTAATATCTCACTGAGCTTAAATAGTCAGGTCTTTGAAATCAGCATATTAACGTGATGATGATGATAAATCTTTTCTTCTAAAAATGCCTTTTCGGCACAAACTGAGCGACCACTTCACGAACAATTGGGCAGCCAAATAATTGGAAATATTTCAGAAGAGCAAATGAGGCAAAAGAGATCATGGAAAGCTGGAGATATATGGATGCAATTTTGAGCCTAAATGAACATGCAGCACCATATACAAAATAATCATTGAGATGTGAAAATGGATGTGGATCCCTTTGATTTGAATCAACAGGGTGTGAAGGGCTCTTATTATTAAAGGAAAACCTTGATGCCACCTTCTCTTTGTCTGGACCCAGACACCCACAGTCCTAGTTTTGGAGATGCAAAAACCCATCCCTAAGCTGTATCCACTCTGGAGGCCTGAAACCAGTACCCTTTGGCTGACTCTAACTTAGAAGGCCTCCTTCCTATCATTCTTTTCCTGAAAAATTTTACTCCCCATTAGCAAGTTTAGAAGTCCCCTGCCAATACAGAGAAGAGAGGTGGCCTATATTTTCACACTACTTCATAATATGAATAGATGCACACGGAGAAGCAGAAATAAGACAGGGTCAGAGAGTGCTCTCTGGCTTCCCATCTGCTCTTCTGCCTTTGGGTGTCATGAAATACCTCTGTAGCCTTTTAAAAAAACATTTTCCCTTACTTATCCATGAGCTTCTCAACTTAGGAATGCTAGTTCAGATACTTGCACACAGAGAGTCCTTCTTAAGTATAGCATGATAGACAGAATTTTTTTTTATTGTTATGGGCATTGCTTTCATAGATATTTAGTAAATGCACACGCTGTGCAAAGGACTGTGCAGACATTGGGAAAATGGTGCTGAAGAAGGTAAGTAAGATCCCGGCCCTCATGTACTGTCCAGTCCAGCCCAGTTATTCTCGAACTCTAATGTAATTAGAACCTAAGATTTATTGAGCTATGTGAGACTCTTATTTACCCCTATATCAAACAATTCCATTCTTTGGTGCTTTTTAAAGATATTTGATCTCTATAATTTATGTTTTCCTTGTTTGTATCTGTTAGGTTTGTTTTTTTTTGATGTTATTTTATTGTAGACCTAGATATGAGGCATTCAACATTGTTGGAATTGTATGTAAAGTAAGAGTAAATAGTTCGTAGATGTGGGTCTAAAAAAATTATTTTTCTGGAGACATCACAATGTTTTTTGCTTTTAAAGAAGTCACAATAAGAGGTTATGCACTTATTCCAAAACATTTGGAAGGAATGTATCACCAAGAAATTTCAAGCAGGCTAGTACCACACCTAATGAACAGGAGATTGAATTCTTATTCAGCAAATATTCATTCTCTTCTCTCTCCCAGTTGGGGTGAAGTACACTTCCCTACTTTGCTGACTCTGTTTGTCAGTGTGATTTGCTTTGGTCAATGAAATTTGAGCAGATGTAATGCAAGCAGAGGCTTTGCATGTGCATTAAGTCTTGTCTTCTTACACTCTTGTGATTGTGCAGAAAAGACCATGCCCCAGACATTTACTGCTCCTTCATCCTGGACTCCAGATTGAAACATGTGCAACAGACACAAACCTGTCTTGAATCCTGGAGCCAAGCCTCCTAACTCTCAGCCTGAAGCACAAACACCCCAGGTGATCTACAACCCTCAAGTGAGAAAAATACATACCTGCTGCCATAGTCATTGAGTTTTAGATAGTTTATTACAGATTATTGCAGTAATGGATGTCTACTACACTGTAAATTCGGAGGGGCAAACAACAGATTATTGTGGTAGACAGAATAATGCCATCCTAAAGATGTCCATGTCTTAATGCCTGGAAACTTACAAACATGCTACCTTACAGAACCAAAAGAGGCTTTGTGCGTGTGATTAACTTAAGGATCTTGAGATGGGGAGGTTATCCTGGCAAGCAATGAGGGTGGGCTCCAGATGCTATAAAAGGAGAACTTTTAGAGAGAAAGCAGCATTGAAGACACCTTGATTTTCATTCTGTAAGATCTATTTTGGATTTCTGACCTCTAGAACATAAGATGACAAATTTGTTTAAGCTACTGTTGTGGTAATTTGTTACAGTAGCAACAGGAAACTATACAAATATATTAAGAGTAAATGAAAAATTACCTTTTCTCTTACTGTTAAAGGAAAACATTTCTATTGAAAACTTAGAATAATGCACTATGAGATTATCCCGCTAATGTAAGAAATATCATTTTCTTAATTCAGTCCCCACAGTGTACTTCCATTAACTTTTCATTGAATATGATTAAAGAATCAAGGCGGTGATATTATTTTTAAAGTAGATTGCTGTCATATTATGGGAGAGTGAATATGCAATACACAATAAATACTTAAAAATTGTTTTTACTTCATGTGGTGATGTTGGGGTAAAATTTGTCCAAATTCATAAAATGTTAAAATTATACAGCATTTTATAAGGACTGCAAATTTGTTACTTTCAGTTAGTACAAGTAACCAAAATTACATTAATCTAGAGGTAGTAGATGTTCCTACTTATTTTTTTAAAGAATATTTTATTGATTATGCTATTACAGTTGTCCCATTTTTTAATCCTCTTTATTCCCCTCCATCCTGCACCCCTCCTCCCACCAGCATTTGCTCCTCTTAGTTCATGTCCATGGGTTGTATATATAAGTTTTTTGGCTTCTGCATTTCCTATGCTATTCTTAACCTCCCCCTGTCTATTTTGTATCTACCATTTATGCTTCTTAGTTCCTGTACATTTTCCCCCATTCTCTCCCCTCCCCTCCCTGCTAATAATCCTCCATGTGATCTCTATTTCTGTGAATCTGTTCCTGTTCTATTGTTTGCTTAGTTTGTTTTTGTTTTTGTTTTTTAGGTTCAGTTGTTGATAGTTGTGGGTTTACTGTCATTTTACTGTTTGTATTTTTTAAAACATATTTTATTGATTATGCTATTACAGTTGTCCCATTTTACCCCTTTATTACCCTCCACCCTACATACCCCCTCCCACCCTCATTGCCTCCCTCCCCTTAGTTCATGTACATAGGTCGTACATATAAGTTCCTTGGATTCTACATTTCCTATACTATCCTTAACCTCCTCCTATTTTCTACTTACACTTTACCATATACTAGTTATTCCCTGTACCTTTTTCCCCATTCCCAGTCTCCCCCTTCCTGCAGAGAAAACTCCATGTGATTTTCATTTCTGTGATTCTGTTCCTGTTCTAATTGTTTGTTTAGTTTGTTTTTTGTTTTTTTTTTAGGTTGGTAGTTGATAGTTTGTGTTTGTTGTCATTTTGCTGTTCATATTTTTGATCATTTTCTTTTTCTTAGATAAGTCCCTTTAACATTTCATATAATAAGGGCTTGATGATGATGAACTCCTTGAACTTGACCTTATCTGGGAAGCACTTTATCTGCCCTTCCATCCTAAATGATAGCTTTGCTGGATAGAGTAATCTTAGATGTACGTCCTTGCCTTTCATGACTTCAAATACTTTTTTCCAGCCCCTTCTTGCCTGCATGGTTTCTTTTGCGAAATTGGCTGATAGTCTTATGAGAACTCCTTTGCAGGTAATGGTCTCCTTTTCTTTTGCTGCTTTTAAGATTCTTTCCTTCTCTTTAAACTGGGTAGTGTAATTATGATGTGCCTTGGTGTGTGCTTCCTTGGATCCACCTTCTTTGGGCCTCTCTGAGCTTCCTGGACTTCCTAGAAGTCTATTTCCTTGGCCAGATTGGGGAAGTTCTTCTTCATTATTTTTTCAAATAAGTTTTCAATATCTTGGTCTTTTTCTTCTCTTTCTGGTACCTCTATGATTCAGATGTTGGAATGTTTAAAGTTGTCCTGGAGGTTCCTAAGCCTTTCCTCATATTTTTTTAAAATTCTTGTTTCTTCATTCTGTTCTGGTTGAATGTTTATTTACTTCTTCCTTCTGCTCCAAGTCATGGATTTGATTTCCTTTCCTTCACTGTTGGTTCCCTGAATATTTTCCTTTATTTCACTTTGCATAGCCTTCACTTTTTCCTCTATTTTGCGATCATACTCCACCAATTCTGTGAGCATCCTAATTACCAGTGTTTTGAACTGTGCATCTGATAAGTTGGCTATCTCTTCATCACTTAGTTATATTTTTGGAGTTTTGATCTGTTCTTTCATCTGGGCCATATTTTTTTTGTCTTGGAGCACTTGCTACATTATAAGGGGCAGAGCCTTAGGTGTTTGCCAGGGTTGATAGTTGCTGCATTGTGGCACTATATGTGGGGGAGGGGTCAGAGAGGGAACAATGCCACTTGCTTGCTCTAGGCCAGCTTTCAGTCACTTCCCCCACTACCCATGAGCAAAGTGGAATCTTCTAGTGCTGATTCCCAGGTCGGTGGGTTTGTGTACATTCTAGGACCCTGTGGGTCTCTCCAACAAACTCTCCTATGAGGCTGGGAGTTTATTCTGACACTGCAACCTGCACAGATTTTTTTCAGTCAGAGGTTTTGAAACTTTGTTTCCCTCTGCTGGAACCCTGGGTTTCACAGTCTGCCTCGCTGTCCAGCTGTTCCTCCTGGTTTATCTGCATGCAAATGTGGGACTGCTCAGTCTGCCGGCTGCCACCTTGCTCTCTTTAGTCCATCAGCCTCCCCCTCACCTGCCTAATCCTCCAGCTGCCACCTTGCCAGGCATCCTCTCTGCCTAGCTGCCCATCTCCACCCCTCCTACCAGTCTGAATGAATATTTCTTCTTTAACTCCTTGGCTGTCAGACTTCTATACAGCTTAATTTTCTGGCAGTTCTGGTTGTTTTTTTTATATTTGTTGTTGTCCTTCTTTTGGTTGTGTGAGGAGCAAAGTGTATCTAACCTATTCCTCTATCTTGGCCAAAAGTCTGAGGTTCCTACCTCTTGATGCTAGAAAAATATACCTGCTTATACCCTATACAGAAATTTGTGTTCAGAAAACACAAAAAGAATTTGGAGTTAAGGAATCTGTGTTTCAAAAGAATCTTTTAAAAACTACTATATATAATTATGCAAATATACATTAAACTATGAGGTAATTTCTCATCTTTGGGAGATTATATACTCTTACTTAAATTTAACAATTATTACCATTTTTCTATATTCATTTTATGTGTTTTAAAAATTTTTTATCATGAAAAATTTCAAACACTAAAGTATAGCACAGTGGACCTTTTGTTACATTGGTGAGTTTCAGCCATCGCCAACTCATGCCAAGGTTGTTTCACCAATATTATCTCCCACTCTCCCCACCCCCATTGGTTTATTTTAAAGTAAATCTCATATAAATATATATACATATATATTTAAACAATTATTTCAGTCTACATTGTAAAATGATAGAGGAATTTCTTTTTTAACAATATAACCACAATGAAAGCATCACACCTAGTGAAACTAACAATTTTTAAATATGTTCATGGAACCAGTTCAGACTATGTACAATCTGTATTTTTAATAAATTCCACAGATTTCCTGCTCTTGCATGGTTGAGAATTGCTGCTATTTTATAATGTGATATTATGGAGGTGTAAGGGAAGGTTTTGGAGACTGTAGATCAGAGGTGGCAAACACAAGGCCTGAGGGCTGAATCCGGCCCTCCACCTCCTTTTACCAGGCCTGGCACCTTGTTTCTACCTGGCGGCAGTACTGAGCTCCTTGCCCCTAGTTAAGGAGTAGTTACATTTATACAGTCCTAAAGTTACATTTGGCCCTTTGAAGGTAACCGTCTGGCTGATATGGTCCCCAGTGAAAATGAGTTTGACACCCCTGCTGTAGATGCTCAAACTTAGCTTGTTCTTTGAAGTGTTTCACATGTGCATATTGAATGTTTGTTGACATTTAAATTTTAAGTGTTTTCCAAATATTACAGAGGGTTAGAGGACAGGTAAGAGGCATGGTTTCCGATCTCCAGGAGATTACAAGCTGACACAAAGCAAGGAGACTTGACTAGGAAGAGAACATAGTTTGAGACTGGAGATGACCATGGGTGCACTTCAGGTGGGGACCACAAGTGAGAACATACATTTTTGCTAGAGGTGGATGAAGCATGACATCCTGGATAGGTAAATTCAGCCTGTAGGATTCAGAGACCAGTCACAGCCAGTCAGTGGGTTAGGAATCCAGGCTGTGAAGAGGCAGTGTGAAAAATTCCAGTGGAGAGACTAGAATGGAGATATAGTGGGTATACGCGTTACACATTTTAGATGTATATCTACTGCCAAGCCAAGAAGTGATCTCAGAGTGGGCTGGAAGTGGGATCCTTGACTGGAAAGAAACTACTGTAGGTATACCTTCTGTTGATGAAGTATTTCTGGCTTGCTATTTGGTTGCTTCTGCTCTTTAGAGGGGACACAGAAGGAAGCCATGGTCAAGATCATCTGCTTTGTCTGTTCTCCTTCAGGCTCCACTCCTTATTGTGCCCAGCTGCCTGTCTCAGGGAATAAATCGTGCCTACATGAGAAGTGCACTCTGGAAAAAAAAGAGACAGGGAAGGGACATCCAAAGAGCACTGCTTCATTTACTGTGGCAGTTTCTGGACAAGCTCCTAGCTACTGCACCAAGGTCATAAGGGAGAGACAGGATCAGAACCCAGAACCTCCAATTCAGGACCTCGTGGGACCTCAGTTCATTCCTTTCTAAATATAACATTGAAGTAATTACTGATCCAATGTGCCACTAAGATGAATAATGAAAAGCTAATAATTATTTTCCTTCTCTTTAAAAGAAACACACCACACTCAGACGCCCATTTACAGATATTTTCAGTTAAAGTGTCACATAATATTTGTTATATCAGCAGGAGAATGAAAATTGAGTTGGCAGTGAAGCATTGCAGGACCAACTGTTACCTTGGAAACTGTAGTAAGCAATCATAATTACAATTAGCAAGACTTGCACAAAGTATACATAAATATTCGTGTGCCAGAGAAGAGTGTCACATTCACCAGCCAGTGGAGTAAACTGTGGGACTGTTTTCTTTCTCTTTAACATGCCCTTGTAGAGATTTAGGTTCTGTTAAGAGATATTGCAGCATCTTTGAATTTAGGAGAGTATATTTCCTTATGTGCTGGTTTGGGGGCCTATAACATAATGATATTTGACATATAGCAGATTACATGGAAGCTTCAACTGACTCTTAGTAGAAGTTTGACCAGTCCTGAACAGACTTTTAAACAAAGGCTGATCTAGGAATAAAATAAGGCAATTGTAAATAATAAATGGGGCAATAGCACAATTACAGGGTGCTCTAGGGAAAAATGCTGCAACACAGAAAGAATGATTAAAATGTGATTTAATCATTCACTGTAACTTGACTCTAGTTTTCTTCTTTGTTGCCGTGGAAGCATCTTCTTTGATTCAGACTTCCCTGTCAAGTCGCAAAACAAGTAGGAGGAAGAGCAAGTGATAGAATTGTTTTCACTTGGGCACACTAGAAGTGCCCTGTCCTCTGTGAATTCTTCCATGAACAAAGGAGAAAAGGCAGTTAAATCAGAAGTGTGCGTGAGTCTGTATTTCTGTACACTTGTGGGAGTAAAGCTTTGAAAGTAACTATATCTTCACAGCAAAACCATTGTTATTTTCAGGGCCAAAGGGCATGCCAAAAACTCCCTTCTCCTGTGTACGGTAGAGTTTTCTGTTCAGCTTGTCTGAGCATGTTGGCTGCCTGGGGCTTTCTGGATAAACACATGTTGTGAGTGGTTGCCATGATATGAAGGGCAACACAGGGAAGAAATGTTGACATGCTTCCTTTGAGAGCAGAGATCTGGACCTGAGCTTGAAAGAAGTCTGCTGAAATGAATAAAAGCAAGTGACCTTGGATTAAACACGAAAATAATTGCAAGAACTTATACTTCAGGCGGAAGCATTTGTATGGAGATTGGGGTGGAAGCGAGGACCGTGGATGCCTGGCAAACTACCTTCACATCAAATCCTGCATGTGTGCTTCCCCCCACAACCTGTTCTCTTAGCAACTAAGGTTAAGTCATACCCCGTGTCCCCTCTGACCCATGAGTCACGAACTCAGGCCTGCTCTCTGGATGATTCTGCTCTTTAGGAAAGGTGGTATCTGCTGGAACAAAAGGCAGCCATAGTGCTGTGCTGCTTCTTCCTGGGCTCCCCACTCCTCAGTCACTAAAGGCTGCCTGTCTCAGAGAACAAAAGGGGACTGGCCTCGCATGGGGTCCTGGCAGTCACAAGCATGTTACAAACCTGACAAGTGAAGTATGTTAGATTCCCTGCATCACAAGTCAATGCAAAATAGGGAAAGAGACTTGTTTCAGTCTAAATAAGAATTTTCTGCCTCAAGTAGAGTTGTTAATTGCTTATCTGAAGCCCAGCACTGTGCTAGGCTCCTTAGAACAGACAAAAGAAGGATGTCAGGATTTCTTCCTTTAAAAGAACTTATGATCTAGTTGGGAAGAAGGAGTTAGGATACTTAAACAATCAGCAAAGCAAATGGTACCTACTGACTGTTGTGAAAGGGTTGAACCTCATGGGATTCAACAAGAAGAGTGATAAGGGCTGAGACTGTTGGGGAAGACTTCAAGATGGTGGCACTTGGGAATGGCCTTGTACTTTGGTGTAACTTGGAGAGGTTACAGTGATTGTGTGTGTGGAGGGGGAGAGCAGGTGGGCAGGAGAGAGGAAGCCTGTTTGGGGAAAGAGCTAAGGAAGCTGGAGCAGAGCTAGTGACTGCCATCACTTGAACAATTTATGGGTCTATGTGGATGAGGCCCCAAATGGTTTCTCTGGGCTTTGGATGCTCTCTAACTCCCTTCTTCCTGTTGGAAAACCCCACCCAGAGGATCTACCAGTTCCACTCTGAATCCAGCTTTAGCAGTCTGAGCCTTCCAACAACTTTTCTGTCTTGATTTCCCTATTATTTCCTTTCCCCTTCCTCTTTCTTTCCTACATGCCCTTTATTAACCTAAGAATACAGTGATTAACTATAGAGTCTATGACTATAATAAGGTATAATCATGATCATGCCTTAAATAATGGCCACAAGGCGATATAAGATACTGAGTCATCTGGAAAAACAGTAGCCTGCCAATGATTGAAGATCTACTAGGTCCCTAGTACTTTACCCCCTTAACATTTATATTTATTAGACAAATACATGCACATGGCAAAAAGAAAAGTCACACAGAACTGAAGAGTTTATGACCAAAAGCAACATCTTTCAGCCCTCCTTTCTCCATCCTGTCCAGTCTCCAGAAATGACCGCTAATGTTCAGGCCTTTGAATTCATGTTCTCTAATGATACCTCTGAATAATGTTCTTCTATTTCTTGATTTTTTTTAAAACTTTAGGCCATATATACTGACTGTCAGCTAAGAAAGGCCAAGACTTAGCTGCCTTGAATTATACCCTACCTTCCTACCCTTACAGTACCTGATCTTTATGTTGTTTGCTTTTGAGTCATTTTATTAGATAATGTTATGATATTAGGACTATATATCTCTATTTCCTGTTTTATCCTTACATAGCTTTATTCTATTCCTCTTTTGCCAACTTCCACTTTATCTCATCCAATCCTTAACTTTTACATTGTCAAGATTGTTAACATTTACGTCTGTCCTAAAACCATAATTAATCCTTAAGAGATTTTGCTATTGAAAACCAAAAAACATCATTGACATGATTATAACTGTGAATATTGCTCACTGCCAAGCCAAGTTGTAGGTTGGGATTGCATTTCCTTCTTTACGAGCCCAGCAACATGTCCTCTGGGACACTTAAGAGACAACAGTTGTAGCTTCAAGGTTAAAAGGTTTCTCTTCCCATACATTGAAGCAATTGCTTAAAGGCATATGATGCTTCATAATTGAATCATGAATTTCTCGAACATCTTTTGATTGTTGTTTCTGTTGCCCTTTTCCCCTGGAGTTTCTAATGGATTAGTATTGCCCATTCGTGTTTAAAAGAAAAGGACTAAGTGGCTAATATGGGTTTCCCCTGCCCTATGGACCTGGGGTACAGGCCAGGGGTACATCACCGGCACACTTAGTTCTGGGGTGGGCAGGCCAGGGGCCCCTCCTCAGGTCAGAGAAGAACATATATCTGGGAAAAAACATCCAACATAGAACCTTAGTTTCTTCCTACCAGTGTTTATTCAGTTTCCTTAAAGAGTCCTCCAGAATTTTTTTCAGGGATAAATTCTGGGCTGCCTATAGCAAGAAAGGAAAAGTAAAGGGAGATGGTGCTACCTAATACAACTCTTTTGTGCTCGATGTTTAAAGAGTCCTTTTTTAAGTCCCACATTTCACCATAGTTCTCTGTCTTAAATGTCAGCTCCTAAGCTTGAAGCTTGCAGGGGCTATTCCAAGCAAATCAGTTTCTACCTCCTCTGCAGCCTCCTGAATTGGATGTTTTGGGTTGTGGTTCCATGTCTGTAATTCATCAATCAGCAGATTCCCATTCACTTTTTAAAAAATATTTTATTTATTTTTAGAGAGAAGGGAAGGGAGGGAGAAAGAGAAGGAGAGGAACATCAGTATGTGGTTGCCTTTCATGCATCCCCTACTGGGGAGCTGGCCTGCAACCCAGGCACGTGCCCTGACTGGGAATTGAACTGATGACCCTTTAGTTCTCAGGGCTGCACTCAATCCACTGAGCCACGCCAGCCAGGGCCCCATTCACTTTTCATCTTCCAAAAACTTCTTGAAATGCCTTATCCATCAACAAGATGGATAGGATGGGGGTGGGGTTGGAGAATGAATGGGTGTGAAACTCACTCTCCCTCTTGAACAGGAAATCTCATACTTCTGTTCATGGCAGTACTTCTGTTCCCTTACCTCTAAAATATTTAAGTCTTCATAGTAGTTTTCTATTGTTGCTGTAACAAATCACTCAAATATAGTGGCTTGAAACAATACACGGGTATTCTCTGTTAGTTCTGGAGGCCAAAAGTCTAGAATGGGCTAACAGGGCTAAAATCAAGGAGTAAAAAATGAAGGGCTGTTGTTTTCTGGGGGCTCCTGGGGAAAATCTGTTCCATGTCTCTTCTAGTTTCTGGTGACTGCCAACACGCCTTTGCTCATGGCTGCGTTATTCCAACTTCATGTTTCCATTATCTCACATCCTACTCCCTCTTGTGTAGTTAAATCTCCCTTTGCCTTCCTCTTATAAGGGCACTTGTGATTACATTTTGGGCCTGCCTAGATTATCCAGGATAGTCTCCCTGTATCAAGATCCTTAATTGAATCTGCAAACTCTGTAACATCCTTTTTTGGTAAAGTCCTTTTTTTTTTATCCTCACCTGAGAACACTTTTTTATTGCTGAGAGAGAGAGAGAGAGAGAGAGAGGGAGAGAGAGATGTGTGAGAGAGAAACATTGATTGGCTGCCTCCCATACATTCTCTGACCAGGAATGGAACCTACAGCCTAGGTTATGGGCCCTGATGGAAATAGAATCCACAGCCTTGCAGTGTACAAGACCAGACAACTGAGCCACACTGGCCAGGGCAGCAAAGTCCTTTGTGTCACACAGTGTACCGTAGTTTCCAAGGATAAGGACCTGGTTGTCTTTGGGGGCATTTTCTGCCTACCAGTCTTCCTTGATTTCTCCCTTTCTGTTACTATACACATCTAGTCAGTAATTGAGTTGCATAGATTGATTAGTCTGCTGGCTTGTAACTCTGACGGCACATAGAAATTACCTGGAGAGCTTCAGTGAACACCACAGTCCTGGCTCCATTCTGACACTAAGAGAAGTAGATGTTCTGGGAGTTAGATCTGAGTATTATGTTTTAAAAATCTTTTTGTTTTGGTAAAATTTCAAACTGATAGAAAAGTTGCAAGAAAGGTGCAAATAAGTCACACATACTCTTGGTTCACCAGTTGTTTACATATTGTACCACTTTCTTTTTCATTCTTTATTTTTTTCTGAATTATTTGATAGTAAGTTCTTCACCTATAAAAGTCCTTCAGTGTGAACTTCCTAAAAATAAGAATATCCTCATTCATAACCACAGTGTTATTACCAAAGTCAGGAATTTAATATAGATACAATATAGTTTGCTTTTCCACCAGGTATATACGTGATTTTATCAAAATTGAAAACCCTACTTTTTTATTGTTTCCATTTACCTGGAATATCTTCACGCACTCCTTTATTTTCAGCGTTTCTGAATAGAGTTTTTCTTGAATAGAGCATGTAGTTGGGTCTTGCTTTGTGAGCCAGATAGAGAATCTTTTAGCAAGTGAGTTAAGCCTTCTGCACATTTATTAACAAAACTGATGTGTTTGGTCTCAACTATGCTGTGTTATTTTATGCTGTTATTATTACATTTCTGTTACATTTGCTGTTCTCTACATAATTTGTTTTCTTTCTTTTAAAAATCATTTTTATATTTAGGTGACATGATTTTTTAGAGATTTTCTTCATATTTATACCCTTAAAAATGCCCTTAGTCACACTCACTGTGGTAGCTACTATAAAAAAAGAGCAAAAAATAACAAGTGACAGTAAGCATATGGAGAAACTTTAACCCTTGTGCACTGTTGACAGGATTGTTAAATGGTGTAACCAGTATGGAAAATAGTATGGGGCTTTCTCAAAAAATTGAAATTTGAATTTCCATATGATCCAACAATCCCACTTTTAGTGTCTGTCCAAAAGAATTTAAAGCAGGGTCTTGAAGAGATATTTGCATATCGGTGTTCATGGCAGCTCTATTCACAATAGCCAACAGGCAGAAGCAACCCAAATAAATGGAAACACAAGGTGTGATACATCACACAGTGGAATACTCTGCAGCCTTAAAAAGGAGTGACATTCTGACATACGCTACACCATGGGTGAATCTTAAAGACGTTACGCTAAGTGAAACAAGCCACCCACAAAAGGAAAAATACTGTATGATTCCATTTCTATGTGGTTTTTAAAGTAGTCAAATCCATAGATGTAGAAAGTAAGATCGTGATTACCAGGGTTGAGGGCAAAGGGGAGTTGGCCAATGAGCATAGAATTTTAGTTCTGCAAGATGAAAAGTTCCTAGAGATCTGTTTCACAGCAATGAAATATACCTAACACGATTCAACTGTTCACTTAAAAATGGTTATGATGGTAAATTTTATATCTTTTTCTACTACAATAAAAAGTGGTCTTACATCCTTGCTTTTAATTTTACTTCTTTTTTAATTCAAAGCTTTAAATAGTAACCTTTGATTTCTACCTATTGTGTATATAATAGTCAATGAGTTTATGCATTAGTAGTTTAAAAAATATCTCCAGGTAATGCTATTATGCAGCTAGAGCTGAAAATCTCTGTGCTGCTCTCTCATCCATCCCCTCCCCTTCAGTCTTGCATTGCCATTTTATCCCAGGTTTCATCAGTCCTCACATGTTGTAAATGACCCTATCTGGCTTCTACCAGACTGTCTAGTCAATCTTCTCTAAATACTATCCCCAGAGCATTCTTGAAAAAGTTCACTTTGTGTCACATTCTCTACTCTTAGAGTCATCAATGGCTTTAGTTTTCCTTTTTTCCATTGCCTCAGACTTGAAAGGTAAATTGATTTGATTCCTAGCTGGGTCATTTACCGGTTATGTGACCTTTGTTAAGTAATTTAAGGGGCAACACAGTTGTGGAATCATAACAAGTGTTCAGTAAACATCCTTCCGTTCTTCCTTTGTTAAACTTTGGTTTTTCATTATTTCTGTCAGCTTATGCACTCCCTTAACTCCCCCTCCTGCCCTCCCCCGCCATCTTTCACAACTGTCTTGGGGTTTTAAAACCAAGCTTAGGTTTAAGATAAAATTCAAGTACTACCTTTTGCCATAACACTTCATCCAAAAATGATCCTGCTTTTCTCTGAGCACCCATAAAACTCTCTCTAAGATGTGAACCCTTTTAGTGACTATTTATTTACTTGTATTATGCTTTTTTTTTTTTTTACAAAAGTATAAATAAAGCTAATTAAATAGAAACAAAAACCCAAGGACAGGTGAAGGAGAAAGCAGATGGAGCACTCCCTGTCAGAGGATTGAGAAATTACATAACATAACTGGCTTTGAAAACGCAGAGCCTTGCGTGAACATTTGCTGTCCCATGTCACCCATGCCCCTCACACTGTCTGGCAAGTTACACATTGTACAAACCTATTACACTGAAAGTCATGGAGTGCAGGGTTTGCGTGTTAAGCATCTCTGCATTTAATACAACATTGTTGGAAAGCAGTAAGTATTTCTTGTGTAATGGTATCTAATAGCTGACACTTATTGAATGCTTATTATCTACTGGGCCCTGTTCTAAGTGCTTTACATTAAATCTTCACAGTAACCATATGAGCTAGATCCCATTGTTAGCTTCGTTTTCCTACCATTAGCCTCTGAAAATGAGGGTCAGAGAAGTGAAGCAGCTTGTCCAAGTTTGTGCAGCAGGTACGTGGCAGAGGCTGAGCTGGGGTAAAAATCCAAACAGTCTGTCTTCAGAATTCACGCTGCCCTTCCTACTCCTGCCCGTCATTGATGGACTAAAAAATATGATCATTTAATTATATGCCTGCAAGTTATAATTGTTCATATTTTGTTCCCAGACGTAGACCATATTTATATTTTCTGTTTTGCTGAATTTCTAAGTCAGTGAATGTCAGTGATCCCCTTGGTGTGACCAGGTAGAACGGAGTGCCCTGTGGGGTCAGCACCTCTGCATTTTAATGCTGACCCTGCCATCTACTTGATGTATGGCCTTGAACAAGTCACTTAACCTTTCTTGTTTCTCATCTCAGACTCCTATCACCGGGCATTTACATAGGATTGGTTGCCATAGTAATAGAAAATAATACTGACCTATCTTTCAGGAGTGAGTGTCATGGGGATTAACTAATTTACAGCTGTGAAGAGCTTTCAACATATGAACTGCTAAACAACAGTGAGATCATAAAGAGAATTTAAAACACCATCAGTTTGTGGAGCGTGCCCATTTGATGCCTATCATTATATGTTTAACTATTAGCATTACTACTCATAATAAACTTTTATGAGGTACTTTAGGTGGTTGAAGTATTTTTATGAGAGCTAATTAGTTGTTCCAACCAGCTCTGTGAGATAGGTCAGTATTTTTATCATCCCTCTTTTGGATATTACATTAAATTGGTGCATGCATCATTTAAAAAGTCTTAAACTTTCAGATACAGTATTTGGAAGTACCGTGATTACAGAAAATTCTCATACGGCTATCACACCTAACGCAAAGCTCCAGTGGTGGGGCGATGAATGGGAAAGTGGACTCTGCCTGTGGTTCCCGGCGTCGTAACATTGGCAGGTCTTTCTATTTTTAATTGTATTGATGTTTAACCATTAACTATGAGGCAGTTCTCATGTTAGGTTCTTCTGTGTATCACTAAAGGTGTATTTAAGACAATCAAGGCCATTCTGGATATTTCAAACACAAGAAATTGGTTAAGCATGTTTTTGATGGGCTACAAGAGCAGATGGAGGGGGGGGGGTAAGCACTGGGAGAGCAATTAGAAAGAAAAGGTCGTACCCAGAGCAAAAGAGAGCAGCTCAAGTTAGCAGGGTCCCGCAGCAGCTCCACTTGCTGCTGGGTTGGAACCACGGGGAGGAAGTGCACTGCAGGAGCCAGAGTCGAAAGGAAGGCAATCACTTCCAGAGGTGCTGCCAAAGCAAGAAAGGAGAATAGCCTCTCTCCTCTGTTCCCTGCCTCTGAGGTTGCACCAGTCATGTAGCCCAGAACATGTGGGTTGTAGGTTTCTAGTTCTAGCTTCACATGACTAAATGGAGAAGGGTAGATGCAAGGCTGAGAAGTAACTGGCCGGTCTTTTAAATTCACGAATTTTTTCCTGGAGCTTAAGGAGATTCAGAAGCTTGTTCCAAGGCCTTTATACCAGCAAGTGGTGGACCTGCTATTCAAGCTCAGGTTTGCCAACTCCAAGTGCAGTGTGTGTTCCCAACACCACACTTCCTCTCTCTGTCTTAGTGGGCTACCTTCCCAGTGCGGCTCCAGCGGCAGATGGTAAGAATGCTTACTCCGATATGTATTCAAGGGTAGGATGAGGATTAAATTAAATCCTATACATAAAAGCACTTGGTTGTCACTGATGCAAACCACAAATGCAAGCTAGTATTGTCATTTGCAAATAATTCTTTCAAAAATGTTTTGTAAACATCTCTTAAATCCAAGATTAAGATGAGATTTCTCTTCCCTTAGAATGTAGTTGGAGTGCTTTATATTTAGGTCGTGGCTGAGAATCGAGTGTGCAGGGGGACCGTCTTTAAGCTGGCGGTTGCTGCTATTGTTCAAGTCAAACGGAGCTTACAGCAGAGAGTAAAGAAGTGCTCACAGCTTCTATTTTGTCCTGACAGGCTCTCAAAAATGTTGCCTGGTTTCAATTATATAGCCCTTATTTCACAATAGATACTGTTTTTATTAGTAGTAGTATCCCCATTGTATAGAAAGGGAAATGATGAGATATCACACATGCTCATTAAACGGTTGGTTGGAAACAAATGATGGGAGCCCAGTATCCTGACTTCCACTCTGTCAGTGGGCATGTTCTGTATCAGAAGGAATATTGGCTGGGTAAACTGAGGCCAGTCATTTTCTTCTCTGAACCTCAGTTTCTTCATTAGTAGAAAAATGAATGCTTGTCTTACCTATTTACCATGTGAGTTTGAGGATCCATTGTGGTAAGATGTGTTCAAACGTTTGGTAAAATTTACAGTGGGGAGCTAAGGTCAAAGACGACCGCCAAGTTGTCTTGCTGCCTTCTGGACTGTATAGAAATATGTCTTCTGCAAACATTGAAACATCCTTATGAGGAAATAAGACTATAGCATCCTATCATCTGTCATTTCCCAATGTCATGAACTGCACTTATTGTTTATGCCCACCCTTCCCCATCAGAGACAATGAAATCACTCTTACAGCCAGTTGTTTTCTTCCCAAGTAATAGCCTTATCATTTGTATTGCTCTGAGGAAGGCTATGTTGGAATCACTCTCCTGAACGTCTGCTTTTCATCAATCTGTTTTTGGCTGCAGAACCCCACAGAGGGAAACAACATTCAAATTGCTTTCAATCCAGTAACTCACCCCAGACAATAAAAGCAATGACAGCAAATCTAAACCCCAAACTCTGGATGTTAAGCAAATCATGCAGTGGAAAGTGCGCAACAATTTGTGGGGATCCTAGTACCACCTTTGATGTTTGTCTAAGATGCCAGCCATGGTTGTCATCTCTGGGAGCTGTTTGTTTGTTTGTTTATTTATTTGGAAATGATCCGACTATTCTCCCCTCTTTAGGCTCCATTATCTTCCCTTTGACTGAGCTGGGTTGGCAGGGACTCAAGTTCTGGTACTTCTCCCTTCCCACATGGCCCCAGTGCATGAGGCCACTTGGGGTCAGAAGCACATTTTTAAATGAGATCTAGGGTGGAGTCTCTCCCATTTGAACAGAACCCAGAGTCCAGATTCCATTCTACTGCCCAGGCTGTTATCCTGGCCAGCAGCTCATCTTCATACAGTTCTTTCTCTATAGTGGTCCTAATGTAGCCAGAAGAGGGACCCATAGAACCACGTGGTTCCCAAATTCCTGGGCATCCCCTTTCATATCAATGAACATTACGTAGGTGTGCTCTGTTATGCAACACTTATGGAGTATGCATCTGTATCAATATAGGCAGGGTGATGAAAAATAACAGTCCCATGAAATCCCACCCTCAATAATTCTTGGACTGGGAAGGAACTACTGGAGAAACCAGTTTGACTTCAACTTCTCAGATAGTTTAAAAACAATTTGTGGATGAATAATACAAGCTTCCAAAATTAGTGTGCTTACCAAAAGGCAACCATACCCAAAGGAAACATTTCTGTTTGAATTTCATTGATTTAAAATTAGCATTCCCTTTCTTTTGATGACTCCATCGTTGTTTACTGGGAAAACATTTGTAGCAAAACACATACTGTGTGTGTACCTGGACATTGATATTCTCACTGGCAAATACTCTCTACTAGAGTGCCTAGATACATATTTGCCTCAGGGACCTGAGCTGCTCTGAAGGAACCATTCAGGTCTCCAAAGGAAATGCTATCTTTACTTGACAAGAATGACACTAATGCTTAAAAACCACCTTTCAAAATAGTCCTAAAGTTATTCCTTGGTATACCAAACTACTGAACTTGGAGAAAAGAGCAGAAGATATTCTGTTAAGAATTATTTGTTCCTTTTTTCCCCCTTGGTTTTTGGAGGATGGAGAATAAGGGAAAATGGGCGATTGGTTGCTTAGCAAGAAATGTTTGTCTAGAAAGAGATTTTTGTTGTTTTTGGAATCCCTTTGTTGCTTCTTCATCTGAAAGAAGAAGATCCTTCAGGGAATTCATAGCAGAGGATTCTAAGAAATGGGTGATGGATTCACATGATCATTTTAGATAAAGTTTCCAATCCACCTTATGGTCCCTATTGCTCTAAGAGTTTGAACACAAACATATCTGTCTGCCTCTGTGTGTGTGTGGACACATATATATGTATCTACACAAACACATATATTTCTTTGTACAAATGTGATGCTTCTTCATTGTGGAAATAAGAGTAAACAGAAAGGAGAAAATAGTATGTCTTGGTTTGACCACCCCAAAATAAGTTTCAAATGTGTTTTCCATATATGTTTACAACATACAATGTAATATTTTAGTAAAAAGAGATCATATAAATTTCTAATTTACTTATCGTATTAAATATGTATTTCCATGTCCCGTGCTGTACATAGTTATATTAATAGTTTTACAGAGTTTCATTATTTAGAGTACTTCCACTTTTCTCCTAACTCTAATGTTGTGTTAAATATCATAGAAGCTACAGTTTGGTATTTCTCTAGGATGAATAACTAGAAATGGAATGTCTCAGTCAAAGATAGGCAGAATTTTTAAGCTTTTGATATGTATTGTTAAATTTTCATCTTTAAGAGTTGTGCCAATTTTATTTTATTTCATCACCGGTAGTGTAAGAGACTGGCCATTCCCCATATCTTTACCAACACAGGTCAATTAAAAATGTCTTTTCGACCCTACGGGAAATAAACAGCGATGGGTAGACTACTCAAAAATCATTGTGACACTAACAAGAACACTAACAAAAACAAAAATTGGTGCCTGTTATGGGCTGAATGGTGCCCCCCCACCTCCCCTAATTATTATGTTGATTCCCTAAATCCCAGTGTGACTATTTGGAGATGGGGATGCTAAGAAGGTAACTGAGGTTAAATGAAGTTATAAAGGAGGGACCCTAATCCAATGGGACTGGTCTCTTCAGAAGAAGAGACACCAGAGAACACGTGCTCTCGCTCCATGAGCACATAGAGGGAAGGCAGCCATCTGCAAGCCAGGACGGATTCTCACTAGACAGCAACTCCGCTGGCACCTTGATCTTGATCTTGGACTTCCAGCCTCCAGAACTGTGATTTTTTTGTTTGTTTGTTTGTTTTAAGCCTCTCAGCCTAAGATATTTTGTTAGAGCTTCTGATTAATGAAGTGACTTCATAGATTCTTGGCAAAACCCAGCCATTCAGGATGGCCAGAGGCTACACTGGGAGATATTTAAGAAGCACACACACACACAAAATAGAGTGGAAATGCTGACGTGGGGACACTGAGATAATGTAGATGAAGTGGAGCTCTGAGCCAGTGGGGCTGCTGTTCAGGTGGGCACAGAGCAAGTGCAGCCTGCCACACGGGAGAGCCACGCAGGTACTTCTTTTTATTTACATTAACAGAGGTAAACGGGCCCCTGCCTGCACAGCTGCCAATCTGAGGGAGTTTTAACTTTGTGCACTGAGGAATACCAAGGCCACATCCTCCCCTCTCCCGGTGGTGGAGGTGGGGCTGTGGGACAGGTCCCATTTTAGTGTAGGTCTAGCCAGAATTTGGTACCTCCTCCTTCTTTGGTTTCTTAGAACAGCTCTTGTATTTGTTACATACGATTTTATTTGGAGAAAGGTCTGTTACGGACTAAAAGTTTGTGTTTCCCCCAGACTCATATGGAGGATACGAAGAAAAGATCTCAGTCTGCAACACAGAAGAGGGCCCTCACCAGAACTTGACCATGCTGGCACCTGATCTTGAACTTCCAGTTCCCAGAACTGTGAGAAATAAATGTCTGTTGTTCATAAACCACTCGGTCTATGGTACTTTGTTATAGAAGTCCAAAATTACTGAGACAACATCCTTTATCTGAAAAGATTTGAAAATCTTAGGACAGGATATTAACTCCCTTCTAATTGTTATTCTGTGATCTCTAAAATTGTTTCATTACTTCTATGGGACTTTGCATATTTTACAGCACTCAGTGTGTGTGTGTGTGTGTGTGTGTGTGTGTGTGTGTAGAGAGAGAGACAGAGAATGTACATATACTCTCATCTATTCTACATACACATTCACACCTTTATATAGTGAGAACATATATCAACACTCTCATTTCATGTACTTGGAAACGTGAATTGACTTCACTGGGTCCTGTAACCAAATTGAACTAAAGTTTAAACTCAGGTCTTCTAACTTCAAGCTTCACCATTTTCTCACTACTCCAGAGAGAGAAAGTTAAAAGCTACATTCTTGGAAGCCATAAGGAAAATAATATAAAGGATAATAATCATAATAATTAAAAAGTATAGTAGGTTACAAGTTTTATTTTTCAAAATATAATTCTATAAGATTGTTTTTCTATTTATTTTTCATTCCTTTTTATCTTAATAAGAGTTAAGTTTTCGGGGAACGTAAGGTCTAGAATGACCATTACTATGAATCTAGTGAGTTTGAATAGAAGGCCATCATTTTAGGAAATGCCAATAAACAGAGAACTCTCTAGAGCATCAGTGTAAACTACTGTGTTTTGCCATATAGAATGTGCACTTTTTGCCCAAATTTTTGAGGGAAAAATAAGGATGCACATTATACACGGGTAGTATTAATTCTGTATCTATATAAATGTTTTCAATTTTTTAATTTATGCTTATGCATTAAAAGCATAGCTCTAGAAAGCAATAATGATATCAATATGCAAAATAATATGCTGGAAAACAATACTCAGTTTTGTTTCTAAATATAAATAAACAATTGAATTAAAAATTAAAAATGAACATTTTTTCCCTGAATGTTTGGGCCAAAAATATGGGTGAGCATTATATATGGGAGCACATTATACATGGCAAAATACTATAATAACAAACACAGAATCTAAGGGAAAGGTTTCCTGAGCTTAGAACTTACAGACTTACACTTAGGAACTGGCAAATATCGTCTCCCTCAAATGCATGTCACCTGCCTTTTTCCAGACTTTGTATCCTTTTCCTGTCCAGTAACAAATGCTTTCCTCCCTTCGGTCCCATCACTTTTTTTCCTTTGGTCCTGCAGTACTGTTTATGGACTCCAACCCTTTAGCCTTCTGACGGTTAAACAAGCCATGCTCAGTGGCCTGTAAAAGTAAACTGTGGCTACTCCAGCATCATTTTGGACAACCTACTTGGATCCTCCTTGATTTATTCCAAACTGGCTTCTTTTCTACTCTGGGCTCTACCTGGCTCCTCTCTACTTCACCAGCTGCGTTTGGATTTGGCTTTTGGCCCTGGCTTCCCTGGCTCTGACTGTTGGTACTTCTTTAGGTCCTGGCTCAGGCTACCCCTCTGACTCTGTATTTCAGAGAGCTCAGAGACAGAAACCTATTCCTGGCTTCTGTCCCTGGACACCACCCTCCAACACGGGCTGATTGCCAGGCTTCCTGGTACCCTACAAGGACTAGGAGGAAAGTGGATGGTAGCAATGTAAGCAGTGAGGATATGGGTGCGTTTCTCAACATTGTCCTCAAGCTTTTAATAATAACCTTATATTAACAAAAACAAACATAATAAAACTAATAGCTGATGTTCTTTGAATCCACATTATGTTCTAGGTATATATTATGCTGAATACTTACATGGAAAATCTCCTGTTGTGTTTTTCTTGCTCTGTTTACCCTACTGTATATTGCCTAGGGCTGGGGGTTGTGTCTTAGGTTGCCACTGTAATCTAATAGAGCTAATGGTCTCATGTGGCTTTTAGTTAGCCTCGTCACATTATAATATGTAGTAGCACTTGTCTGATTGATTTGAGAAGTTAAAAGAGAGAGGGAAAATATTGAGCATAAGTGTGAGCTCCTTGACATAGGTCTTAGTGTTTCCATCATCTTTTATTTCATGAAATATAAATTTTGCGTTTTGTCAAAAGATCCCTCTTACTACACTGATTTAAACAGACTCATTCCCTTTCTATCCACATGAACTGACTGGGAAAGTTTCCATAGTCCTCCACCATTGTCTTCCTATTTGGATTCCAGTCTGTTACTGCTCAAAAATATCTCTCTTTGACCCCAAACTTCACATTCTATTGGTTGCTACCTGAAGGTGGCTCTTATGTACTGCTTACGTATTTTTGGATAAAAGGTAACTGTGCTTTAGGGCCCCTAATATTACAATAGCAGTAAGAATGACTGTTCTTTTATTTAATTTCTGTTGAACCACAAGACAGCCTGTTAAAAACACAGTAGTCCCTGTCTCTGCATGTGACCTTCTCTACCCTTATCTCTGTTTTTCCTCTTCTCTCACCTTTTCAACACTTTACATCCTCCATCCTGGCCATAAGGAACTCAAAGAAGAAAGAGAGTCCAGCTCTGATTTAATGTTTCTCTGGAACACTTGGAGGGAGCATGGCGTAGTCCCAGAGATGAACATAATTTTTCCCTTTCATAGATTTGGAAGAAAGGATAATAAAAAAAGGCACACCTCCATTCAACTGAGAAAGTAATAGCCTGGAGCCAAATATATATTCTGATTTTATAAATGCACAAACCCACAAAGCTGAATGAAAAGAAACATGGAAGAAGAAGATGATCAAATTGCTTTAGGCTCCCTGCCTGATTAATTTTAGGTACTGAGTACATGTGCCACTTGTGTGACTGACTTAATGGTTTCCCTTTATGGCATTGTTAATGATCATAATGATAATAACTTACATGGGTATAGTGCTTTATGAAAGCATCTTTGTATCCATTATCTTATTAGGTCTTCACAACAAACTTGGGAAGACATACTTGCTGTAAGAAGGTCTTTTCACTGAGAAAGTCATCTTCTTTCAGCAGGAATCTTCAAGAAAGGATACGTGTAGAGTGCTGAGGAAGGGAGGAGATACTGAACCAGCAAAGTCGGCTGATTCGACAGGGGCTGGGCAGATATAACCCTGCCCCTGCCCCTCCACAGTCTGGGTGGGAGTACCCAGCCTTAACTCCATTTAGGAAAGCATCAGTTCAGTCTCATCGAACCACTTTGCTGAACAAAAGGTTACATCCAACAACCAGTCTTGGATTTGCCACATTTCTGACCCAATGGGTATCAGTCGGAGCTCCCTTATCTCACCTTCGAAACATCATTCTCCATCTAGTTTTTAATAGTAATTATAAGTACTTCCTTAGCAACTGCTTTAGTTCTGCAAGGCTTTAACTCTCGAAGAATTTATAACCCAGTTCTTCCAGAGTCCTGGAGATCAGGCCGATGGTGATGGGACCCACACCAATGTTGTTCCTTCTTGTGCACAGCTGTAAGAGAGTCACAGTCTCTTTGTGACATGTACTTATTAGCCTTGGCACACCAAACTCTGCTTAATCCCCACCTCTCCTCTATGTACAGCCATGCCGTCCCCTCCTATCCAGCCCTATGACACAGACAAGACAATAGCTGCTGTTTCTTATTTACAGATGAGAAAATTGTGCTAGGAGAGTCTATCATTTGTTCATATAGTCAGTTTGGTGGAGCAGTCCTCATATCCTCTAGCTCCCCAATTAGCTACATTTTCACTATATAATAAAATACAATTTGGTGCCACTTCTTCCCTTCCCCTTCTTAAAAAGTTTTCATGATGGGAAAAATTCCAATACATTTTTTCTAAAAATTGCTCATTATTTTGCCATTTCACAAAACCACTTCAGCTGCACTTATGGCCCTTAAGATTCAATGTGAAGATGTGTTTATTATTAGACTTCCTTCCTAGTCTATAACTCTCTTTTATAAGAACTGTCAGCCCACACATCGGCATGAATCCGATGGCCATGTTTGTGGTGCATATCTTTCCTTCTTTTTGTGGCTGCTTAGAAAACTGGTGAACCTAAGCAGGATGGAGCAAATTCCTTCCTGGAAATTTGGAATTGGAATAAATGGATACTAGTTATTCAGTTTTATGGGTCATTTGAACTGTGGACAATAAAACTCTGAGGCCGTGACCCCCATGTTTGGACATGTAAACACGAAGCAGAGATTAGAGAAAGAAGAAAAGAGCTGGGACAAAGCAAGTGGAGATGAGAAACCATGTGGTGCTGGAGGAACAGACTTAGAGAGGCAGCAAGCGCTATTGCTTGGTTTCTTAACTGGTTTTTAGTGCCAAGCTCCAGATACACAAGCAGCCCAACCTTCCATGCCCTCGGTCAGATCTTCTGAGACACTCCAGAATTCTTTCCAACAAATTCTTCTTTTGCGTTAAGTTAATGAGGACTTCTAACACTTGCCATCCAAAGAGCTTTAACTTGGGTGTTCTAAAAATTATTTGCTGGAACATTTGCTTCAAGCATTTCTGTCATTGGCTAGGTATAGAAAACACCCTGCTCCAACCATTGCCATGGCTGGGCACACAATGAGGTGCACATGTCCCCGTTGCACACATCCCCAGGTGCACATGTCCATGTCCCCAGGTGGCCTCTGCCCAGCTGTGTGGCCAGGAAACAGCATTTCTCAGCTCTGCTTGCCTCTCACCTTTCTGTTCATCCTGAAGCTCCCAGTGAGAAATGCAGCTTCCAGCCTGATACTTGCATGATTTTCCCTCATTGACACCCTCCTCTTACTTCTCTGTGCTGCTGCCTGCTCATTTCCTTTTGCTTTTGCGGTGGCCCTGTCACTCATTGTTTGCTAATGACTAGTTGGCAGGCAGGGAGAAGAGAAGTGCCAGCCAGCTTGGCCTTCAGACTGGAAAGAAGCATGTTTTCTAAAGAATGAAAACATTATTTGGTAAGAAGCACGTTCCAGCACTGAATATTTCCTTTTCAAAGTCCTGCTGGGCTCCTTCTGTCTTCCAGTGTCTGCTTTCCTTTGTCATTTCCTCCCACCTCCTTCCCAGATGGAGACTGGCAGGGCCATCTTATATGGGGACAGGGCTCCTTAAAGGCAAATGTGGGGTCTAGAGGAGACTCTACTGCAAAATAAGTCTCCAGAACCTGTAGATTGGACTTACCCTTGTCTTGGACTTAATATATGTTCCAGAGAAGGATGGAACTCTTGACACCATTTCTCTCATTACCTTTTAGCTCACCTGGGGAATGGTCCACCCACCTATCTTCCCTCCAGAGCTCCTAAAAGACAGGCAGCTGGGACCAGCCCTCCAAAGCCAGACCTTATCCTGTCCCTGGGTGTGAATAATGTCACCAACTTCAATAACAGTGCTGGTTATTTGCTTACTACTCACTATATACCAAGCAATCTTCTTAAGACTCGGTCGAAACGCCTCTCAGGTTTGCAGCGTGCTCTAAGCACTTCTCAGCCAGAAGAGGGCGTTGCGTCCTAGGTTTTACTTTTTCCTATTAAACTAAGTGGAGGCCCTGGTAGAGCAAATGACTTTTAGAGCCACACTGTTCTCTAAGCATAAACAGCAACACAACAACCAAAAGTTCATCTGTTGAAGATAAATAGTCAAAATAAATGTTAGTAAACGTAAACCAGGCAGCTAGGGTAGAACACTGCTCTGGGTACTGGGGCACAATGGCTCCTGGTGACCATATTTTTTATGGTGCTTGCTCAGGTTAGAAATGAAGTGACAAAAATGCAGCAAGTGCTTCTTGCTAGTGAGGAGCAGTAGGTAATATATTTGTTTGTATTATGGGATTGCAGTTCTACTAGAAGGAACACTTGACATTTTGATGAGTGCCTCCAGGGAGAAAAGGTACTAACTTCAGGACTTAGTTTTAATTATACTAAGGAGATTACATTATTCAAAAGCATCCCACTGGTAAGGTGCAACATTTCCTGAAACAGTTTAGTGGAAAATGCCACATTAATCAGTTCAATATTTCACTCAGAAGGCTTAATGATGGGAGAAGTTTAAAGTACCGTAGCACGATAATGCAGAAGGGAAGGGAAAAAAAAAGAAGATTCACTTAGAGGAAAAGGCTGAAATCATTGTTAGTCCTTGTGCCTTTCCCATTAAAAAGTGGCTGTGCTAGAAACCCAGTAGAGATCAACGTGTGGGACCCGCCGTTCCCAAAACAGAAGAACCTGGAAAAGGCAACAAGCACATGTGAGAAATTATGTTGTGCTGGAGCATGATTTCTGCCCCAAGCAGTTTACCTCTGCTCCGATGTTAATTGGTCAGGTTGATAATGGATAGCTGAGACTCTCTCCCCACTCAGACAGACAGCGTGTCTCAGACAGGTTGGTACTTCATCTGGGATGGGTTCCCACCTGAAAGGTAGCCAAAGCACACACACACGTGTGCATGCACACACACACAGGCCCATTGAGATCCTTTAAAACTGAGTGATGAATGATGAAGGTTGGAAATTCAACTCAGACCTTAATGTTTGTAAACATACAAACCAGGCTATGTTCAGTTGAATTAGAGGAACAACTAAAAATGACTCAAGATCCATTGTTCTCATGAGCAGAAGTCCATCAAACTATTGTGGGAGCCTTCATGGCCTCTTGGTTGAACCAGTGAGGGGCACCTGTCAAGGGGCAGAAACCATCACTGACCGTGGATGTTTCTTAACATTTTTGGGGGCGTAATTGTTAGTTTAATTTCTGTTTAGGGCTCACCACAAAGAAGCCAAAGTATGTCGGAATAAAAGCAAAAATCAATACGGAAAAAGCATAGCTAACTTACCTAGAATGTACACCATGCAACATTTCTCTGCTCTATTTTCTTTTCTCTGTTTCTGAGTAAACGCTCTAACAGCCCTTCACATTTGCACAGTGACTCCCTCCAGCTTTGTAAATCAGAGTCACCTTTGCTTTTTTCTTCAAATCTTTCTGCTTCTGCGTGACACTTTTCCTCCTCCTACAAGTCACCTTGTTTCTTTCGCAGAAGCAGTTGCCTGTGTAACTGGACTCTATGTATTTCCTTTCACATATATTTTCCGTTGAAGGAATCTAACTTTAGTGAGCTCTGCAATACTAGCTCACTTTTCCTAATTCAGAAGTTCCTCAGCTTTTGTGATAGCATTATTCCATCTTTGTCCTATTCTTGTTTAGCTTCCAACATCCTATCAAAGTGATATAATATATATTTATTAAAAAAGTTGTAGTGAATCTGAATTTTATTTTAAGATGTACACTCTAGCCCATGAGATTTTAAACAACCTGCAGGGAAACAGTGAACATAATTTCACTACTGAAATTAATATTGATGCCATGGTGCCAAGGTTGATACACAGCATGCACACTTGAAGAAGATACAAGCAGAAGTATTTGGTGTCCTAGTAAACTGGCTTCTGTCATTTCCTTAATGGTGTTGGAAAGTCACAGTTGGATGTTTCTATTTTTGTGTTGCTTTGTTTACTATCTCACAAAGTCTTTTGTTTGGTTTGGGGCTAATTCTTCTAATTAGATTGAGTGCAGAGTCTTTGATTAGTTTGTTTTGGGCTTCTCATTTGTTTCTTCTCTGAAGCCCTGCGGCCTGGTCTGACCAGGAGCAGGGATGCTGAGATCCATGGGGTTATCATCTGTTTTCTTGTCCTGATAACTATCTTCCCAGTGATGTTCCTCTCTACAAAATGTGGTTGGCTCAGTCTGTGAATTTTTACCCGATGAATTTTCTTTGCCTTGTAACCTTACTGTATTCTTAACAAAAGGTTGGAAAAGTATGGAACACTGTTTTTATAACAAAATTAGAAAACAAATCTAAATGCTAAGTCACCTAGGAATCATTGGATGTGATGTGCTAGGCTTCAGTCTAACTTGAAACACGAGTGCTCATTAACTGTTAGGAAAAAACACAGTTACATTTCATACACTGGCATAAAACCTCCCTTGTTGGTTTAAAGCAGCTGATTTTTCATTCGACTCAAATATTCTAGCAGGAGAAAAAGATAAAGGACACCTCAGTCCTGCTCTATGCAGAGCAGGGCCTGGGTTTGAATTCTGTGACTGTCCCTCCTAAGTTCCTGTTTTACAATCACCTTTTATGACTTTATGAATCGTTGCTGGCTCTTGACAAGAACTGGAGCTGGCTGCTGGCCCGACCTCCTCCTGTGCTGATAATCTCTCCCCTTATTATTTTTTCATCTCTTATGATGTGATTTCACTACCACCATCATAATTATCATTTGCCAAGGCTTGTTATCTGTCTCGTATTGGGCAGTGCCCATCTATTCTTAAAAAATTGAAGCTCAGAGAGCCCTGGCCTTCCAAAGAATTTTTCTATGGCTTTATGCTTCAAAAGCTTTTATTTGACTCAGACTATCTGTATGCATTAAATTTTCTGATTCTATCTATCCTTTTTTCCTTCAACATGTCAACTTATTCCATTGTTTGGCTTCTTCTGCTCATCACAATTACTCTTATCTTTGTCACAAACAGCTATTTATTGCATGATGTTTAAATTAAGAAAAAAATGTTTGAAGTTGCATTGATTTTTACAAATTCAATCCACTTAAAATTCAGAAAATTTAATATTCTTTTGCCATTTAATATTCTTTTATTATTGAAGTGTCACTGAGTGATTGCATTCCTTTTTTTACTAAAATTTCAGAAATTAAACATTAACAGGACTGTAGTTGTTGTTCTTAATCTTACCATATTTCAGAATCACCTGGAAACATTTTTAAGCTCAGTTGCCCAAGTCACACCTCCAGAGATTCTGATTCAAATTGTTCTGGGGCTTAAACAACCCCTCAGAATAACGACGAGAACCACTGCAGGGAAATCAGGCAACGACAAGGTTCCAACATATGTCATTTCTGAGCACAGTACTTTGAAACTGGTTCATTTTGTCTTCCTCTCATTTATCTTTTAAGTTTTAACTACAGAATGTGGCTTGTTTCATGATATACCTTAATTTTATGTTCTCCAAAGCAGAGTTACAAATTATTTAAAATAAGAAAAGCATTATTTTAAAACAAAGATATGTTTATTCATCCATGCCCTTTCTTTGGGCAAAAGACCTGAATAAACACTTCTCTAAAGAGGACATACAGATGGGGAACAGACATATGGAAAGATGCTCAACATCACTAATCATCAGAGAAATGCAAATTAAAACCACAGTGAGATGTCATCTCATACCTGTCAGCAAAGAAGTGCTGGTGAGGATGTGGAGAAAAGGGAACCCTTCTGCACTGATAGTGGGAATGCGGTCTGGTGCAGCCACTGTGGAAAGCAGTATGGAGGTACCTCAAAATATTAAAAATGGATCTGCCTTTTGACCTGGTGATCTCATTTATATATGGGAATCCCAGATATATATGAGAATATATCTGAAGGAACCCAAAACACTAATTTGAAAGAACAAAAGCACCCCTATGTTCACTGCAGCACTATTTACAGTCACCAAGATATGGAAGCAGCCTGAGTGGCCATCAGTAGATGAGTGGATAAAACAACCATGGGATGTTTACACAATGGAAAACTACTCAGCTATAAAAAGGAAGAAAAGTTTTACCCTTTGTGACAGCACAGATGGACCTAGAAAACATTATGCTAAGTGAAATAAGCCAGTCAGGGAAAGACAAATACCATATGATTTCACTCATATATAGAAACTAATGAACAAACTGAACTAACAAGCAAAATAGAGACAGACTCATAGACAGAGAGCAGGTTGACAGCTAAGGGGTTGGCGGGGGTGGGGGATTAGTGGGTGGAGGGATTGAGCAAAAAGGAAAAAGGATTCATGGACAGCAGTGTGATGATTGTGAGGAAAGGGGGGTATACGGGGAATAAATGGTAATAAAAAAGTACAATAAATAAATAAAATGAGAAGTAAAATTCTTATCAGTAACATTTTCTTTTTAACAAGAAGTTTGCATTTTATTTAGGAAATGGTTCTTCTCAATTTATAACATCTATTCAAAATTAAAAATATATATACATGTTATTACCCAGCAGTTTCATTTCTAAGAATCTTTCTTGCAGAAATAGTTGTACACGTGTTTGAGAATTTTCACAGACACATTTTTTTGCAATGGCATAAAGCCAAACCAAACAACAAGAAAAACCAGAATGACTGTCATTGGGGCAATGGTTAAATAAAATTTGGAAGTCTAGACAATGGAGGAGTATGCAGTTTGTAAAAACAAGCTGTGTATTCCGTCTTGGAAAGTTGTGCATGATATATTTTCAGTGGAAAACACGAGGTGAAGATACCTGTAAACAGTACGGCCCTCCCCATTCCCCCTGTTTTATTTGTAAAAGGGAAGCACTGTGTATGTGAGTGTGTGTTCTCCGTGTTGCTGACTGGGTTGTTTTTCTGGGAAGTGTGATAAAGATGTTGGGTTAAGGAAGGACTCTCACTGTATTACTGTATAATTTCACAGTTTTTCTTCAACAAGCATACATTCATTTCCAGTGTAGTTAAAAGCAGAAGGAAAGGATAAACAACCAAAAGTAGAAACAGCAATTCCCAGGGTCTCAGTCTCAGACTGGACCCTCCTGCCCCTCCCCCAGAGGGGCAGAATGCACCACGGGGTGCAATGATCCTGCCAGCTGATGAGGATGCGCCACTCCTCCCAGGTACCTGGGTCCCACTGGCTGATTCCTGCCCTGACTTCATTCTCTCCTACTTCCCAGACCATTTGCCTGCCTGGCAGAACTAAGCAGCAGCTCTCTCTGCCTTTGGTGGCCAGGGGTGAGTGTGGCCTCAGCTAAGTGTGCACTATGCACTGGGAAAGGGGCAGGAGCTTGGCTGGGCTGGGCCCTCAGAGACCAGGGGCAAAGATTTCAGAAATTAAACTGCTGGTTACATCTCCAAGCTGAGCAGGTCTCACTCTTGCCCTCATGGGTGTGGACAGCATGCACGTAAAGAAGAGCCTGGTTCTATCAGTTTTCAGTCTTCTGATAATTCTCATTGTAATCCACTGCCCAATATCCCAGTGTGATTGTCAATTTTCATGGAGTGTTCACCATGTGCCAGGCAACGTAAGTACTTTATGTATGTAACTTCAATTAATTCTCACAACAGCCCGTGAGGTAGGTAATGTTATCATCCCCATTTTATAGACCAGGAAACTGAGGCACAGGAAGATTAAGTACTTTACTCAAAGTCACACAAGTAGTAAGTGGCAAAGCCAGAATCTGAACCCAAGGGCTTGTCACTCCATTTCATTCTCCTATGTAGGCCAAACCATCCGACCTCCCCCTACCCTTCCCTCTGTGAAGTTATGAAGCAAATTGTAGAGACAAAAACAAAACACTACTTAGAGTGCATGACTCCCTCCTTTAGGGGAGACATATCTTAGAATTTAAGGTTAATAAGAGAATGATTTTAAAAATAAGATTTTTATAGAGAAGCAGTCCACAAAAATATATCCAGGACAGGAACATCCATTTGCTAAATTTTAGGTTTTCACTTTTTTTTTTTTTTGCTGTGATAATATTTTCCTGGTGTTCCACTAAAAAAAACTGCCTCTCAAAAGTTGTGAGCATAATTGAGCACATGAAAGAAAAGCAGCATAGCATAGTAGTAAAAACAAGGACTTAAGCCAGACTCCCTGAGTTTGAACCTTAGATTCACCACTCACTAGCTGTGTGACCTTAGGCAAGTTACTTGACCTCTCTGTGCTCAGTTTTCTCATATGTAAATTTCTTCTTCATCTGTAAAACAGTAGTAGGGCTGTTATGACAGTCAAATGAGTGATATTGTTAAGGACTTATATGTACCAGTGTCTGGTACATGGTAAGTATTATACATGTTTTTGTTAAATAAAAAATAATTAAAAATAAAGTACAGCACAATCAAACTGTAGAATCTAATCCACTTTTTTTTTTTGATAAAGGGGGAGAAAAGGATAAAGAAACCCATATTTCTTGAACTTCTCCTCTGGCAGCTAGCAATAGCTAGTACCAAGTACAGCCTTTAGAATTTCCAGGTAAGTAAAAATCTCCTTCTAATTCAAGCAGATGATCATGATTCTCAAGAAATGGATTCTGGGTCCACAGAGAGCTGGGCTTAATAACAAATGGGAAACAGGCCTGAAAGACAGCATGCTGGCAGCAAGGTACTTGGGCTTCTGGGGCTTGAGGCTTGGGGCTTGGGGACTTTGGAATTCAATGCTCATTCAGAGTTGTTAATGTGGCTATTAGCCTTGAGACTTTTCTGCTTTCACACCGTACATGTCCGTGTTTTCCTATTTCAACCTTCTACTCATTTCCTCTAAATCTCATACTCTCGGACCTTACCCGGTGTTTCTTTTGTGTTTCACATTTTTTGAGTTGGCATTAAGGTTTTAGTGTCTTTAGGGCATTACAGTCTATATTTCACTGTAACGAACAGGAGCAAATCTTAAGACTTCTATCTGCAATTCTTTGCAGCCTTTCCCTATCGATGCTTGCAGCTTCGTTTCGCTCTAATTGTCCCCTGTGGTGCAAATAGGCAGGAACTCAGCCCTCATCAATGGATCCTGAGTCACCACCACCTTTTTCCTGCCTAGAAAATGTAATGGATTATAGGGAACAAAGATTAGCCCCTTTTTAACACTGGGCAGAGTTGGGGGGAAAACTATAATATTTAAATCCTGGCTTTATCTATTGATCTTGGCTATTACCATGGTCTCTGCTGCTAGTAAGAGGCTCCTTGGAAGGAAAACAAGAGCAGTGGCTACCTGGAACCAGTGCAGCCACACATGTCGAGTTCGCCAAAACCCTTCAGGATCTCTCCAGCTGAAAAGGAGCCATAAAATGTAAAATAGCATCATTAATAAGAATACTTTTATGATCGTAAATAGAAACAAGTAAAATCGAGCTGCTGGTTCTCTGAGCTTTCCACTGGGCTTCCCTAAACAGCTAGGCTGTGGTGCCCTTCCTCTCCTTTCTCTTTATTGCTCATCTTGTATTCTATAACATATTTTTCTGCAATTGCCATAAGCAAGTCATTTAACCCACAGGAATAATCCAGGGAAGGTGATGTCAGTGCACACAGAGCCGTGGCTGTAAAGACCAGCCATGCACAAACGCCCGAAGGAAAGGACGCATAAATCTGCAGTGCACTGTTCATAGCAAATACTGCCACTAATTGATAATAGCAGTATACATGCAGAGCCTGCAGCTTTAAGGCCCGCAGAGCCCGAGCTGCATTTCGAAGTTCTTGGCCAATGGAAACTGAAGAGCTGGAGGTCAGAGCCTCGTCTGCACAGCAGGACCACACTCTGAAAGCACCGATTTCATCTCCGGTGTGGTATTGCGACAACCTCTAGAGAGGGTGTTGACAGGTGGTTTATAGTCTTTGGCTTGGTTAGGTGCTAAAAAGGTTTACCCTCACTTGGTAAGATTAGTGAGTATATTAATTAAATTGTATTGGAAGATACAAAGAAAGCAGGTCCCTGAGATAATTACGGCAGCCTGTTCTCCCTCACTTTCAGGTTCAATACAGGCTCCCTCATGATATGCCCACTAACACTCAGTGGAGCGGAACAGCAAACTGGGGTGTCGGGAAGGCAACAAGCATGGCCTAGCAGTTCAGAGCACTGCTGGGTCCGAGTCCTGGCTGCACTACTTACTTGTTGTGTCACCTGGAAAAAGTCACATTACTTCCTAGTGCCTTGGTTCCCTCTGCAAAATACCAACCTCATAATTCTATGTGAGAATTAAATGAATAACATATGTAAAAATCTAGAACACTGCCTGGCACATTGAAGCGTTCCGTAAAGATTATGTGCTTATATCTATCTTAAATAATTTGAGAGATGTTTCCAAGTGCCCAAATTGGACACAACCTACTTTACCAACTTAGAGCTAAGATATAAAACTACAGCTTTTTTTTTTAGGATTCCAATTAAATGGCTTGAGCCATCTAACCCACCTGAATGTCTGGCTTTTCAGGTTATACTCTCCTGGGCTAATCTTTAGGAACCTTGATGTCCTAAGGTCTCTCTTGCTGCTGGAACCAGAGGCTCAGTCGTGACCCTTGGCAGTGAGAGCATGTTGTAACTGCCCCTGGAAACTTGTTTCAGCTTGGGGCAATGCATTGCCAAAGCACAGACCTGGTGATACTTCCTAAACCTGGGAAGTCAAAAGGCCTCTCATCCTCGCTGGGATGGCCGTGTCTGAGGGAAGTGGCCGGAGCCTCAAGCACCAGGGCAGTGCTGCTCCCACCGCCTTTGTACAGTCTGAGGAGAGACCACCCTCCACCCCTTGCTGCGGACTGGCCAGAGGAATTTCACCTCAGAATTGAGCAGGTGGGCCGTCCTGAAGGGCTGACATTTTATATACCTGCACAGCCACTTCCCCAGAGGACAGTATGGGTCCAGAACCACTGTTCTTTTGACCCCGACTTCATACAAGGGATGGACCCCTGACTTAGTCTTTTTCTACTCTCCATGCTGACTTCATTTCAGTAGTCTCCTTGTGTTTGTCACTGAGCCTTAATCAGGGACACCCCTGACAAGTGTCAATGATCCCTTTACTTGCAGAAAATCTATTGTCTCATACAAATTTTCCCACACCTCCCCAGCTCTGAATGTCTGTAGTTTCTTTAACTGGGAAAAGTAAAGTTCTGCTTTACCAGACAGCCTGCCACACTCTTATTCCAAAGTCTTTGTTTTGCTTCACAATTGTTTTTATGGATTATCAGTAGTCAGGGAATGTTCTTATCGGTCAACAAAAGTGTCAAGTAGAATGATTGAGCAGCACATATCAGTTCCTTGTGATCTTTATTTGATTGTACATTTGAACAACTCTACTTTCTCAAAAGAAGGTAAAGAGGAAAAGCATTTTTTAAGGAAGAGGGAACATCCTTTATTACAAATATTTATTGAATGCTACTGTAGTATTTTGAGTCTATTTAATATTGGAGTATTTTGAATATTTCCCAGTATAGGAAAATTCACTGAGAGAAAAGTAGAGATTATTCAGTCTTCTTCCGAAAGCTTTTTACAAAAACCCAAAGCCGTTTAAGTCATATCATAGAGTTGCAGTTAGCTATCACTGCATAATACCATCCCAACACTTAGTGTCTTAAAAAAACAATTGTTGTATCTTTCATGACCCTATGGGGTTGACTGAACTCAGTTAGAAGTTTTTTCTGCTCCCTATGTCAGCTGGGGCTGATGTCATCTGGGGGCTCGACTGGGCTGTAAAGTCCAAGATGCTTACTCTCGTGGCTAACAGTTGATGCTGGCAGTTGGCTGGGAGCTTGGCTGGGACAGTGTACCAGAGTCCTTGGTTCTTCTCCATGTGGCCTGTCCATGGCTCTTGGGCTCTTCACAGCATGGTACCTGGGTTCCAAGAGGGTGTGTTCTAGGCACGTACTCAGTTTCTGTTTGTATCTTGCTTGCTAAAATCCCATTGGCCAAAGTCATTCACATGGCCAAGTTCAGAACGTGGGTGAGCACTGTACAAGGGGATGGATACTGGAGGTTCATATTGAGATTCACCAAAGTAACAGTAGACCGCTCCCCAGAACTCTTCTGAATTCTGAGCACAAAACGGCAGCCCTAGAATTGTGGAGCTTGTAAGGACCTTAGAGACTTAAAGCTCAGCTTCTTTGTTTTACAGATGAGCAAACAAAAACCCAGAAAAATAATTTACTTACTCAAAACGACAATCCAGACCTGGACCAACCACCGTAAAAATGATTCTGAGCCAGGCTCTGTGCAGGTGCTAGCTACCTGCATGGGCAGGTCCAGCCTCTGGCCTCACAGAGCTCACAGTCAGGACGGTGGGGCTGCCCTTCAAATCCCTGCTCGCCCAATGCCGCGTTTTAACCGTGGCACTTCACCGCCTTCCCGTTGTTAATTAAGTGTGGAATGGCTATATTAAAGTTAGTTTCAGGCCCTAATTTATGACACAGTGGTTATATTTTAATGTACACTTTATGGTACATTGGAGTCCCTGAATAATCGATATGTACTCCCTCTTATCCTGCCTGGTTTGTAATACTTGGAGAAAATTTTATTATTTGAAACAATTATAAGGATTTATAGTTCTTGAATCTTTGCTTTTGTGAAATATTTTTGCTCATGTCTACCGTTTACATGAAGCCAAGTCTTTTGTCAGGAATACAGCCTCTAATTATAACATTGCTCCTCTGGGAAAGTGTAATTTGCTTTTCAATGATCCACTTTATGACGTGGTCTCCAGGAATGTGCTGTTCTGCGATAAAAAGCAAGTATAGACTGTATACTCCTGCAACTTCTGGCCAATTGCCTGGCATGGTAGGAACAGTGTTTGTAAAGTTCTAATTTTCTTGTTGACATGTGAAATCTGAGCTAGGGAATAACGGCAGGTCTCATGGAGATGGAGTGGGCAGCATGGGTAGAGAGGGAAACAGGAAACAAGAAGGTTCTACGGTTTTTCCACCATCATCCTGTCGGCAGCTGAGTCCTGTCTGTTGTTCACGGCGTCTCTTCTTTTTGTCCTTCCTCCCCAGGAATCAAACAGCGGTTACAGTAATGAATGGCCAATGCAACGAGAGGGGACAACTGGGGGCTGCGGAATGACACAGCAGCCTCTGGGTGGTCCCCAAAGGTTTCCAGTGGGAAAGGGAACACTCTCTCAGGGCTGGTTGTGCCTCCTCTGAGAGGAATTTCCTCGTCGCTTTGATCAGGGGTAATGTCCAGTGACTTCCATTTAACACGTGCCGTAGAGGACAGGTATTAACTGAAGTAAAATATTTTTGATGAAAAGCTCCCAGGCCCAGTCAGCTGTTCTATTCCTCACGGATGCTCGATGCTCCTGACTTTGGCTTCCTCAGGCTCTGGCTCCGTCTCCCTTTCTGATATCCTTTACCACTTGGCGCAAATAATAACCGATGCCGTGTGATTAAAAATAAGTACCAAACTAAAAAGTAAAGGAGAATGGAAGAAATTACAATACAGATTCCTCCACCCCTTAATTTGAATACCTGATATGAATTCTTCCTGAATCCAGAGACCAATTGGGTCTCGTCCTCAGCTACTGATCTGCAGCCTTTTGCAGGAGCTTGATTACATCCCTTCCTTAAGACAGACTTTCGCTGTCTTTCCTATCTAGAGTTCAGGCCACAGCACATAAGCCTCCAAAAGAGAGGGTAGAAGAACCATATTCTTCCTCATACCTGCCCATTTGCCCCATAAATAATATCTGTTGGGGCAAATTCTACCCACATACACAAAAAACAATTTTCTGTACAGGGGAGCTGGATCTTTGCTGGGGATTAGGTTCTCAAGTCAGTGTGTGAGGCAAAATCTGTACAAGAAATCAACTTTTGAAACCACTTGAGGGAGAACCAGCCACACTGCAGGTGGATGCACTTTTCTTAGTGAGCCTAGCAGAGCCTGGCTGGCCCTTCAAGTCTGGAATAGGTCACCATTTCCTCAGCAGAACACCAGCTGAAGTAGCTGTTCAGGGTTTAAGGCTTATTTCAGCTTCAGAGTTCCATTTACTGCAGTAAGATAATCATACTGTTTAGAGCACGGGGACTGAACGCTGTGAAGAGAAGAGCGGAATTTCAATGCCCACCCATTCCTGGAGCAGAAGTGGCCACACTTTCTAACTAGCTTCTGGCTCTCTCCCTGGGTCCCTTTCTCTCCCCTTCCCTCTCTAGGTGTCTATAGGTGGAATACTGTGAATTTCATGCAAGACTAATGGGATGGTCTCAACATTATTTTGCAAAGCAGTTGAGCATCTCATTGTCGAGAACTTTATATTTCCAGAAATAATATATTTACACTTACCTTTGTAGGATCAAAAAGCCCATTAAAGTGCTTTGTTTCTACCACCAAAACACAAAAGCAATATACTTTCAAATGTAAATTTAAATTACAGTCTGTAGAGAAATAGGAAGTCTGCTGGCAGTTTGAAATATGGCCCCTTTGCTCACTCTAGCTTTTAGTCATAGATATATAAGCAGAGATTAGCTCCTAGCCCATCTAGAGTGCCTAGTTACAGCCTCCCTCCCCTCTCAGTGTCTCCACTCAGAGATTCTGACCCTTCTCTTGATTTTATGCCAAATTTTCTTCACACAAACTTGGCTCTAACCCTTCATTCAGCCATTTGACTTTCATGGAAATGTCTGTCTGGTCCCTTCTTCCTCCTTCACTCTCCCTCCACTGAGCCTTCCCAACCTTCAACCCCTAGATCAAGACCCCTAAGCCACTCTTGACTACAATCTTTAGTGCTCTCTCCCCGTCTCAGTTATTGTACCCCAAGATGTCCTTACGTTCAGCTAATATTAAGTGTGTCCTATGTATGTACCAGGCACTGTTCTAAGGATTATTACTGTATTAACACATGTACTCCTCACAATAAGCTTATAAGGTAGTCACTATTATTATTCTCATTTTACAGATAAGGAAACTGAGGTTCAGAGAGTTTATGTGGCTTGCCCAAGGTCGTGTGGTTAGTTAATGCTCGAGCCAAGATTCAGACCCAGAAGGTATGATGCCAAAGCCTGTACTTTTTTATTCACATTTATGTTTTTTATTGTGTTTTTTCCCCCATTCCCATTCAGTCCCCTCATAGTGCCCCCCACCGTCATCACACCATTTCCCGTGTCCATGAGTCCAAAGCTTGTATTGTTAGTCACTGTGTTAGACTGTCTCCCACTCGGTCCTCATGGACAGACTCTATTTCTCTCTGTCTTTTTAAATGGTGTGCCTTACATCAACCAGGAACTCAATGAATATTTGTTGGATGACAAACTGACAAAAAAATATAGATCCATATAAATTAAATGATGCCCTGCATATATTTTAGGTTTACCAAAAGACCGCTGTCGTTTCTCTTCAACGTAGTAATGACAGTTTACAGAATGCTTGAATATGATTTGATTCTCATGATAACCCTACAGTGTGGATGGAGCATATGTTCTGCTGTATAATAGCTGGGAAAACAGAGGCAGACACAGAGGTCAATTGCCTGCATCTCACTGAGTACTGAATTCTACCCAGGCCTCGATGCTCATGGTTTCTAGTCCTACAGTATTCCACTTCAGATTGTGCCCAAGTCTGGCTCCATCTTACGCAAGACATCTGGCTCTGGGTTTGTCCATTAGTGACACCAGGGTGTTCTGCTGTAAATGCATATAAATGTAACAATGGAAGGAATCGGGTGGGGGAAGGACACATTCCATTCACACTTTGGACTCGGTTTAAGAGGAGGACAACACCCTCATGATGACCATCATGGAAACAGGTTTAAATGAATACCACGTTATTTAATGATACCTTCATCCATTGCTGAAAATCCAGTGGTGGGAAACAGGAAAATACCAGAAAATACCAGAAATAATTTTAGAAAAAAATATTTAAAAATGGAGGAGTTAGTTACAGAAGGGAAATCAGAGGACTTTTTTATTTTTAAGGGATAAGACAGAAAGAGGAAATATTTGTTCTAACAAAGTGAAAATTCGAATCAAAGCCAGAATTTGAGCTGGCAGGTCTTGTTTGGAAACTCCTTTTGTTTACCATGTAGGTTGCTCCCCCTTTATGAAGCAGATGCTTATACAAGCATTACCAGTGTTGTCAATAATACTGTAACATTTGCCTTCTATCCCTTTGTTGCTCAGGGAACATGTTGGGTTTCGGCACATTTAGCTTTGCCATTTACTTCACAAATCGCAGCTGTGTGGTGCTACAACTAAGTCGATTTTACTGAGAATAAAAATTGAAGAAAAAAATTCTCCTAACAACCTTTCCAGTAATCATAGGCCTGAAATACTTTGGAGTGTTTTTTTTTTTTTTTTCTTTAAACAACTTGGTTTCAGTACAATGATGCTTCAGTAAAAATCTTCCTGCAAATTTAATTCAAAAGGGAAGGCTTTGTTGTTATTAAACACAATGGCAGTTTGTACATCTCCACATCATTATGTTGCTTCTCATTATGGTAATTCATTTGCTTCTGCTTTGTATGGATATCAAATAAAAATCACTCTCGCTCCTGGCAAGTGATTGTCATTACGGAGACACTCTGGGAGCACAGCGACGCGGTGCGTGGTGTCATAGCAAACACAATGAGCAAATGGCATCCAGAGCGGCTTTATGAAGTTGCCCTGCAGTGAGTCTCTGTGTATTTTATTTAGCAGGGCTGTAGGTGACTAGGTTTTACCATGTGCCTTCTCCATTTTCATCTTTCTACCATTTTCTGTTCAAGTGGAATAGTGTGAGGACTTTGTAGATTTTACTTTCTTCTCTTTTGTTTTTTCTGGTGGACTTTCCCTCAGCACTTGCTAGACTCAGAGAGGCCCAGGGTTACTCTGTCTTCCAAGGAGCCCACATTTCTCTAAAAAGGGCCAATCACAGGGTTGCCAAATGTCCACTCTGTTATCATTGTGGATTTCTTTTGTTTTCATTTTTATTGATCTTTATTGCCACTAGTCAACTATTTGAAAGGCACCAAGTTTTGTATAAAGTTAAAACAAAACTTTAAAGGTCATTGTTAACTACTTCTGTATTAATAAAAACCACTTACATTCTTTTGCAGTGGACAAATTTGAGGTGGGACTTCAACTATGGCCTAGGTACCTTGTTCAATGATTAGGCTAGATGGAAAGGATGGCACCTGCTGCCTCTTTAAGATAAACACTGATGTGGTGCTTGGCGGAATCATGAAGAGAAAGAGGGTCTGGAAGCAGCTGGAGTGGTTCTGCTCTGGGGAGGTGAGGAGGCACAGGGTTGGGCAGCCATTTATGGTCCTTACTCAACCTTTCACATTCATTTTCCCCCGTTCTGGGAAGCATTTCCTGGTGCCTCCAGGCAGAGGTGATCACTCCGGCCTCTACTGTAGCATACCTTGTGAATCATCCCCTTCAGAGCCATCTAACTTTTGTCTTCTTTTCCTCCTATCCTCGTCCTTCACCCCACCCACTTCTACTTTTCTGCTTCCTTCCTGATGAGAAAGTTGATAGCCTGTGCCTGGCAATAATCCCATTTTATCTCCAAGATGTGACTCCGTCATTGGTCAAAGTTAATTGGGGGCTCAAATTTCTCCTCTAAACAATTAGTTTAGGTGTGGGCTGGAGATACATTCCTGACCACTGAGACATGAGGGGGTAGTCTACTGGGACACTTCTGGAGCAGTTTTCATCTCTTATTAAAAGAAAGACATATTAAGAGAAATTGTCTTTTTTCCACCCTTGTGACTGTAGCTATGGAAGAATGTGATGCCTGGAGCTGCGGCAGCGATGTTGTGACAATTAGAGTCAAGCATAGGGATACTAGTTAACATGCTGAGAATGATTATGTGGAAAGGTGGAAATAATCTGGGTTTTTAATGAACTGTTGAGCTTCTTTTGGATGAAATAACAAATGGCTTTCATTTAAGGATTTCTTAGGTTTTCTCATAGCCAAAAACACCATAACAGATACACTACAACTCTACTTTGTACCTTTGGAAATTGTTATTAGAAAGTGCTGTTATGATTCTTTTCAAGGCTCACTTCTTGATTAGACAGCAATTTCTTGAGGGTAGAGCTCATTCATTTTATAGTCCCTGGCACCTAGCAACATAACAACCTTATATGTACAGGTGCTCAACAAATGTTTGTTGGATAACACTATACATGAGGAATGCTCATTGTAAGGCATGCTAGATACTGGCTGAGCACTTCTTCATACTTTAGCCCAGACCTGTCAAAAAAGGAAGGAAAGTCAATTGAAAGTTCTCTCACACATAAGAAGAAGTGGGATGCAATCCGCCTTCTGTGCTATCTTTTCTGATGCATTTGGTCAATGTTTTTCAGATGAGCTACACCCAAGAACATTTTGCTTTAATATCTTCTTAACAAAATATGTTTCTGCATCATTATTCATAAATAAAAAATTTATAAGTGTATTTTAACCAGTATTCAGTTACTATCTAAAGGAATCCCATGATTCTTCCTTCCTAGAAAGCAAAAAACTAAAAAGAGGAAATCTGAATAATTATATTCTAGTTTATCAGGATTCCTAAAATTTGCATATGTACAGGAAACTCATTTTTCTTTCCAAATGAATGTTTTTGTTTTTTAAGTATACTTTATTGATTATGCTATTACAGTTGTCCCATTTTTTCTCCTCTTTGTCCCCCTCCACCCAGTGCCCCTCCTCCCACCAGCACTTGCCCCACTTAGCTCATGTCCATGGGTTGTACATATAAGTTCTTTGGCTTCTCCATTTCCTATACTATTCTTAACCTCCCCCTGTCTAATTTGTAGTTACCAATTATACTTCTTATTCCCGGTACCTTTTCCCCTTTCTCCTCCATCCCCCTCCCCGCTGATAACCCTCCATGTGATCTCCATTCTGTGATTCTGTTCCTATTCTAGTTATTTACTTGGATTGATTTTGTTTTTCAGGTTCAGTTGTTGATAGTTGTGAGTTTGTTATCATTTTACTGTTCAGATTTTTGATTATCTTCTTTTTCTTAGATAAGTTCCTCTAAAATTTCATATAATAAGGGCTTGTTGATGATGAACTCCTTTAACTTGACCTTACCTGGGAAGCACTTTCTCTGCCCTTCCATTCTAAATGATAGCTTTGCTGGATAGAGTAATCTTGGATGTAGGTCCTTACCTTTCATGACTTTGAATACTTCTTTTCAGCCCCTTCATACCTGTAAGGTTTCTTTTGAGAAATCAGTTGATAGTTTTATGGGAACTCTTTTGCAGGTAACTGTCTCCTTTTCTCTTGCTGCTTTTAAGATTCTGTCCTTATCTTTAATCTTGGGTAATTCAATTATGATGTGTCTTGGTGTGTTCCTCTTTGGGTCCAACTTCTTTGGGACTCTCCTGAGCTTCATGGACTTCCTGGATATCTATTTCCTGTGCCAGATTAGGGAAGTTTTCCTTCATTATTTTTTCAAATAAGTTTTCAATTTTTTTGCTCTTCCTGTTCTTCTGGTAGACCTATGATTTGGATGTTGGAACATTTAAAGTTGTCATGGAGGTTCCCAAGCCTCTCCTCATTTTTTTGAATTCTTGTTTCTTCACTCTGTTTCAGTGGAATGTTTATTTCTTCCTTCTGTTCCAAATCATTTGTTTGAGTCCCAGTTACCGGAAACTCATTTTTATACAGAACTCAAGTAGTTAAAGTTACTGCCCTTTGGGGAACCTGTATTTTACTTTTGTGAAGAGAGGAAAATGACAAGTAGACAAGCTAACCTGAAATTGATTTTTTAAAAACTTTCCAGCTTATGTCATAGGATGTGTGCACATCCAGCTCAATCTTCTAACTTTTTACAACTATAGTACATGCCAGCTTTTAGGTTAGTGATGAATCTCTTTTTAAAATGAAGGAGTGTTTAGAAAAGGGGATATTCCTGGGCAGTTCCTTAAAAGCCCATCTGAGCACAACCTGTCTGTCTACATGAGAGGAAAGAAAAGGACAAAAAACAATGGTGGTGATTTGCAGACCCAGGTGTATGTGCACCCCTGTGCCTGGGTCAGTGTTGTGGGCAGGCCTGGAGGTCAAGGGGAGCCTTTCCCTTTCCGCTCCCACCTCTTGGAATTTTCTTTAAAATTAAAAAAAAAAAAACACTTAATTTTGTTACATAAAATTTTTTATTATGTGTTTTTATTTTAATGTACATTTTGGGATTGAATTTCCCTTCCTATGATAGCCTAGGCCCCTGCCTTGCTTCCTGTCTCACTGCTGCACCAGGATGAGACCAGGTGTTGGGTGGAAGCAGATGCAGAGCAGAGCGGGGAGGTGAAACCTGGCTACTCCTGCCCCTTTGCTCCTGTGGCCCAGCTGGAACATCTGCACTAGTGTTCCCACATGCCCACAGCGCCACGTGAGCTCTTCTGCCTCCACGTTTCTTCTCCTTGCTTCTCTCTCTAGGTCCATTCTGTTTTATCTTCTTCAATATGCACTGTACCTGTGCCTTATACTTCTGAAAGGTAGGAGAGGCTCACATCCATCCATTGAGCACAATCAGAACATCAGTCAGAGTCCATGGGTAATGGTGGTGAGGCAGAGCTGGTCCTTCCCTTTCTCTGTTGGTTCCCTGGCTACCTCTTCCCTAGTGTGTGAGCAGAGGAATGAGGATACTGCTGAATGTGGATCCCCACCTTGCTCAGGGCCACAGTGTTGTGCTAATTCTGCTTTGCATAAAGGCCTTGGACTAAGGGAGTGAGATGAAGGCCCACCATCTGCTCATGAAGCTGTGTGCCCTGGCATAGATCTCCTGTGCATGGAAAAGCAAGGTGCTTTCCACTGTGGTGGCAACAATCTGCATTCCCATCAATAATTAAAAATGGATCTGCCTTTTGACCCAATGATCCCACTTCTAGGAATATATCCGAAGGAACCCAAAACACTAATTCAAAAGAACATAAGCAACCCTATGTTCATTGCAGCATTATTTACAATCACCAAGATTTGGAAGCAGCCTGAGTGTCCATCAATAGATGAGTGGATAAAACAACCATGGGATATTTACACAATGGAATACTATTCAGCTATAAAAAAGAAGAAAGTTTTACCCTTTGTGACAGCAAGGATGGACCTGGAGAACATTATGCTAAGTGAAATTAGCCAGCCAGAGAAAGACAAATATTACATGATTTCACTCATACGTGGAATCTAATGAACAAACTGAACTAACAAGGAAAATGGGGACAGACTCATAGATGAGGAGCAGATGACAGCTACTGTGTGGGGGTGGGATTTAGGGGGTGGAAGGATTGAGCAAAAAGGTGAAAGGACTCATGGCCATGGACAACAATGTGGTAATTGCTGGGGGGAGGGGTATATAAGGGGACTAAATGGTACTAAAAACATATAGTAAAGATTAAATCAATAAAATAAAAATATAAGGAAAAGGAAAAGAGAAAGGAAAAGCAAGCTGCCTTTTTCTAGTTTGTGCCAAGGCTCTGGAATGACTAGCAGAGCCCTGGCCCCATTGCCGTGAACCAGAGACTGGCCTTGGAATGCGTGAGGGGGACTGATGGCCTCTGCCAGGGCTTCCCAGATCAACACAATTCACACCATAGCAGAGGTATAAAATGTTCTTTTTTGAAGGACCACATAGGTCTCAAACACCAGTGTGGGGGGAAGAGAAGTGGTAACTTAATTTTTTGTGGTGATTTAGTCTTTTTTTAGCATGCAGTAGAAGTACCCATAGACAGAGCCTGTGGATGCTCTGTCTCTTTTCAACTCGTCCTTTCCACGTAGCCTTCTCTTTGGAATTCCCTAGTCCAGCATCACAGACCCCTTCCTGGGGCAATTTTTATTCCCCCCTTCCACACAGGAGGAATATTTTCAGACCTTTCCCTTCAACACATCTTGTGTCTCACACATTGTGAGCCTCAGGCTTTGGTTGGATGAAAAGGGCACCTCTTCCTCATTTGGTCATTGTCAGCTGCACAGGGTTGGGATGTTGGTCCCTGTCCCATGAATCAAGGGTGCTCCAGTTCCAGTTTTGTTTTCCCATGAGAAAGAGCTTCCCTTACTATTTTCCTAAGAAGCCAGACCAAACTGCCAAGCCTAGCATTGGTGTTGTAGTCTCATATTAAGAAAGCATATTTTTCTTGTTAGCATGATTTTGACATTTTTCATTTTAAAACCATAATCATTGATACAATTGTGCTGAGGAACAGTTGATATATTTAACAAGGGTCATCACCATACACCTGTAAATGGCTTTCTCTTTGCCATTCATTGCTACCAGTACTGATTATATTATTTATTATTTTGAACTTTCTCTTACCTGCAATAGAAAGTCAACATGAGTTCTAGTTTATCAACTCATTCTAGTATCAACTTTTTGACCCCAATATAAAGATGAAAATGAAAAGTTGGACAGGCATACGAGGGCACTTGTTTATCCCTGACATTCTCCTATTCCCATTGGTAGGAAAAACTTGTGCATTTCCATAGGAGAAGAGAATGGTCAGACTGGTACCAAGAATGAAGGAGAAGCTGAAGTGCAGAGGGGCATGAGAGAGCTAACAACCCTTTATCCCCTCTTCTCCTCCCATCCTAATCCTCTCCACCTCTTTCCCTTTTCTTTGTCTTTGATCTCTCTTGCTATCTTCTCTAAGCTGCTCGCAGTTTTTTTCCTTTTTCTTCTCCTTTCCCTCAGTAGCACCAAAACTTCTCAGAAGGCAAGTGAAAAGCTGAACACAGGGCTTTTGAGATGGTTCTTGTATGTTCCATGATGGCAGTTAGGAAGGGGTGGATGGAGAGTAGGGAACCCTCTGGCAGCACCTAGAAGGGACATGGTCTTACTCTCCTTACCGCCCCACCTGGGGCCAGTCTCCATACATAAGTAGTGCAGACAAGCTGAGCATGGGTGACTAGGAACTGCCTAGACTGTATAACGATAACTGATATTGTTGATGGGAGCCTGACATTTTGTCCCTCCCTTCCCGCACCTTTCCCCTTCCACTCTAATCACTCCCTGATCTCTGTTGCTTATACCTCCTAAAATCACCAATCCCCCCTTAATGTACTTAGTCCTTAACAACAAGCAAGTCAGCTGTCTGAATTTGGATTCCCCATTAAAGCAGAACAGAAGAAAAGGAGTTGAGTGAAGGTATAGTTGCCAGAAACAACAGAAAGAGAGTAAGAGGAGTGAGAGAGGGTGTGAAAAGATGACTTAAGTGTGCATTATTGAGATTGCCGTGGTGGGCAATGGTGCACAATTATTCTGAGAGGCCTATAGAATGCCTCCCAGAACTGTCCTGTGCAGGATGGGTATTTCTACCAGTTCCCATCTCCTACAGGTGAAGGTGTCTCCAGAGATGTTAACCCCAGGCTGACCTGGGTGGTGAGGCTGAACAGGCTCCTGGGGCATTGGAGAAGGCCCTGAGGCAGGGAGAAGAACCAGGTACAGCACGTCGAGGTGGCGAGCTGCCAGGGCGAGGCGAGTCTGGACTCTCACAGGAGCTGTCCAACACGGCTATGGCTGAACCCAGAAACCGGCTGATGGTGTGTGGCAGGGGCCACCAAAGCTGTCTGTTCCATGACCAGCAAAGTAAAAACAAGGGGTCTTAAGATTTGTTCTTAACTCTGGCCTGAAATACATTCTCTCTAACAACAAGATGACAAAGAAAATGTATGGTCTGTTACTGTTTTGCTCTCGGTCTCTCTACATGCTTTTCTGGAAGATTCCTAATCAATTACATACTGTTTCAACCATAGTTGATTTCCATACCCAAAATCAAAGTTAAAAAGTGATTAAGGAATACAAATATTACAAAATAAACTTTAGAATGTAACTGTACATTTTAATTTCTATGAGCCTACTTTATATGTTATTTAGACAAAAGAAATAAAGCAAAGCAACAATATACAAAAGGACTTAATTTTTAAAAACATATTTAAAGTACAGTGACTGTAATGAGGAGGGTTGAGGTTTGCTGGTGTGGTAGAGGAGGGAGATGTGGGGAGAGCAACCATCCCAAGAAGGTAAGGACAAGGTGAGGGAAGTGTATGCAAGAAGCGATGAGTCCTCAACTCCTCTGACTCATAGGCTTTGACATCTGAGTCCAACTTCTGTCATGAGGCCAAAGGAAACTTACTATATGGATGTTTTAGAGCAGGATAAGAGGCTAAGGAAGAGAGCTGTGGTTGGTTGATTGGAAGAGATAGAAATATTTTTGTTTAATAAAAGAGGGGAGAGAGACAGAGAATTGAAGATGATTTACTGCTCTTTTACTTCATGATAGCCCCACACGCCGTTCTTCCCTCCATTTGGAGTTTTCAGGCTCCTCTGAATCAGGGACAGGGCTTTCCCTACACTGTGGAGAAGGAAGCGTCAGGCAGATGATTTTGAACACGGGAGAGCAGTCCTCACGAGAGGCCCCGGGCTGCTGACAGCATGGTGGTGCCGGTCCAGAGCTAAGGCTGTTTCTTTTTGGGATATTTGGAAACATCATTTTTAAATTGTAAAAATAAATACAAATTCCTATGAAGTAGCCTTTTCAAAAAAAGCATGGAATAGGAATTCACATGTGCACGTGCATGTGGGTCATACGTGTCCCATCAAACCATTCTCTCCACGCCCATGGCAGCTCCGGTCTCCTCTCTGTTCACTGTCACCTCACCAGTGTAGGCTGTCATCAGCTCTTCCCTGCATCGTGGCCATTAGTCTTTCCCCTAAAATACTTTTGTCACATGATTTTTCAATAGAGATTTTTCTAAGAGGAATATGATATCATGGTATATCCTTGCTTAAATCCTTTAAGCTCTCATGGTTGCTCTTAAGATGAATTCCAAACTCCTTAGCATAAAATAATTCTTAGGATTATAAGGATAGGAAACATATCTATCTTCTCACCATATGTCTTCATCATACATAGCACACTGACTGTGAAATAGTAGGACTTAGTAAATTTTTATTGTTAGCTACCTTTCCAAGGTAACTTTAGCTCTCTAGGGCAGCTTCTTTACAGGAAGTGACTGAGGGATCCAGGCCATTTATATCTGGAAAACTTAATTTCTGTGACCACTGTGGAAGAATAAAAGAGAGATGAAGGGTTGTGCAAGCACTTTTCACTTTCTCAGCCAAGAACACCACATATACAGCCCATTGGCCAAACCAATGTATGGTTCTAGCCTAACTTCAAGGGAATCTGGGAAAGGTTCTTTTCCTGTGTGCTCAGGAAGAGGAAAATGAAAGGAAACTTGGAGATTATGTAGTGTTGAATCTGCCACCGAGTTTATTAATAATGAACAACCTGTTCTTTGAGAAATGTACTGTTCCTATTGTGATAGCCTTGTTTGAGCCATGAAGGTTGGATTTCAACCTCTAAGTGGGTATGAACGATTCCCCGAAGGCCTTGGCTGTTTCTGCTCTCAGTCTTGCTTGTGGAAGAAGAATGGGCTTTAACATTTGGGGACTAAAGAACCATTATCATTATTTGGGCCGGAGGATTAAGATCCTATGACCATTGGGTGGCCTAGAGATTCCATCACAGGTATTGGAAAGAAGAGCACAAAAGGAGTTGATCCCTTCATTATGCTGGAGTCATCTGAGAGCAAGGCTGGGACTCTGCAGTTGGTTTTAGGGTTTGTGAGCTCTGGGAGGAGCAACAGCAGTGGAAGAGTAGGTTAGCACCCACTTCCATACACCCAAACTTTCACTGTATCTTAGACTAACCTTACTTAGCTGTTCCTTTGAGGCAATTGGAGAGAACAGTGTTTATGCTTGGATAGAATCTGTATGGAGTGAGCAGTTTGGGGGAGCACATTCTGTGATCACATTCTGTGATCACATAAGGAGACATGAAAGATCTGGTATTGTAGGGCTGAAGGGCAGACTGGGGAAAAAGAACAAGCGATCACTAGGACTGATTTGCAAACCGTGTATGTACAAATGGTCTAAAGAGCCCCAGAAATTACTTGGATTGGGAGAAATCTACAGTAGGTTATGATTTCCATATGTTGTGGACATTTGAGAACATAGTGTTACTATGGTTAGGACATGAAAAGATATGACCTTATTTTGTAACTTAGTGGTGAAGCGGGACATTTAAGTTACAAATACAGTGAATGTTAGAAGAGTATTTCACAGCCTGTGCTGACATACATTAGCCTTGACTTTTCCCTTCTGATAATAGAAATTACACTTAGCAAAAGAGATAGGAAAGCACTTTGCAAGAGCAGTTGAATAATATTATTCATCATTGTTAATGATAAATAGTAACCAGAACAATGACAATGACAGCAAACTTACCATGACAATAATAAACACTGCAAACTTATTTGTTCTTGATATTTCCTGGATGCCCACTTTTCTCATTTTAATCTTTGTTTTGCTTTTTAAATTATCTAACTCATTTTAGTGTCAACTTTAGTTGCTGCATTCATCAACTTGGAAAGCCCATAGCCTTGGACAAAAGTGTCATTCAATATGTTTGATATATTCAGCTCTGCATCAGTAATCTATTTGCAAAATTGTCCAATTTGAAAGTGACACTTTTCATTCACCTGACTTTCCTTTTTCTAGCATACTAAAATTTGAAGGAATTCGAGAGGTGCTGGGCACTAGTCACCAAGGAGAAGGGACAAAACAGGGATGTGTGATGTACTCAAGAGAAAATTGTTGTACATCATTAGTAGTTGAACAGAATGAAGAGCTGTATGGAGCTGAATGTCAAACAAAAGGCAATGACATCTGGAGGGGAATGAAAACTTTTAAAGTTTTTGGTGTTAATTGGTTGATTTAGATTTTTCAACTTTTTTCTTTTTTTAAAAATATATTTTATTGATTATGCTATTACAGTTGTCCTATTCCCCCCCCTTCATTCCCTTCCACCCTACACGCCCCCTCCCACCCACATTCCACCCTTTAGTTCATGTCCATGGGTCGTAAGTTCTTTAGCTTCTGCATTTCCCACACTATTCTTGCCCTCCTCCTGTCTATTCTCTACCTACCATCTATGTCACTTATTCTCTGTACCTTTCCCCTCTCTCCTCCTTCTACTCCCCTGTTGTTAACCCTCCATGTGATCTCCATTTCTGTGGTTCTGTTCCTGTTCTAGCTGTTTGCTTAGTTTGTTTTTGCTTTTGTTTTAAGTGTAGTTGTTAATAACTGTGAGTTTGCTGCCATTTTACTGTTCATATTTTTTATCTTCTTTTTCTTAGGTAAGTCCCTTTAACATTTCATATAATAAGGGATTGGTGATGATGAACTCCTTTAACTTGATCTTATCTGAGAAGCACTTTATCTGCCCTTCTATTCTAAATGAAAGCTTTGCTGGATAGAGCAATCTTGGATGTGGGTCCTTGACTTTCATGACTTTGAATACTTCTTTCCAGCCCCTTCTTGCCTGGAAGGTCTCTTTTGAGAAATCAGCTGACAGTTTGATGGGAACATCCTTTGTAGGTGACTGTCCCCTTATCTCTTGCTGCTTCTAGAATTCTCTGCTTCATTTTAATCTTGGCTAATGTAATTATGATATGCCTTGGTGTGTTCCTCCTTGGGTCCAACTTCTTTGGGACTCTCTGAGCTTCCTGGACTTCCTAGAAGTCTATTTCCTTTGCCTGAATGGGGAAGTTCTTTATTATTTTTTCAAATAAGTTTTCCACTTGTTGCTCTTCCTCTTCCCCTTCTGGTACCCCTATAATTTGGATGTTGGGATGTTTAAAGATGTCCTGGAGGTTCCTAAACCTCTCCTCATTTTTTTGAATTCTTGTTTCTTCATTCTGTTCTGTTTGGTTGTTTGTTTCTTCCTTCTGGTCCACTCCATTGATTTGAGTCCCAGTTTTCTTCCTATCACTATTGACTCCCTGTGTATTTTCCTTCATTTCACTTAGTGTAGCCTTCATTTGTTCATCTAATTGTGACGAAATCAATCGATTCTGTGAACATCCTGATTACCAGTGTTTTGAACTGTGCATCTGACAGGCTGGCTATCTCTTAGTTGCTTAGATGTATTTGCTCTGGTGCTTTGATCTGTTCTTCCGTTTGGGCCATTTTTTTTTGTTGTTGTTGTTGTTTTGTTGTGCCTGTTAGGTATGAGGGGTGGAGCCTTAGGTGTTCACCAGGGCAGGGTTGTGAGGCTGTATGTGGGGGAGGGGTCTGAGAGGGAACAATAGTGCTTGCTCTGCTCTCTCTCGGATCTCAGTCCCTTCCGCTGCTTCCTACAAGCAAATTGGTGCTTTTGCTTGTAGGAAGTCCCTTCTGGTGCTGGTTCCCAGGTGGGTGGGTTTGTGTACATTCTAGGACCCTTCAGGTCTCTCCAATGAACTCTCCTGTGAGGCTGAGAGTCTCTCCCACTGCCTCAACCCCCACAGGTGTTTTCAATCATTGTTTTGAGGCTTTGTTTCCCCACACTGGAGACCCAGGTTGCGCAGTCTCTCTCACTCCCCAGTTTCACCTGGTTTATCTGTGTGCAAATGTGTGACCACCTGGTCTGCTAGCTGCTGCCTGTGTGCCTGGGTCCTCCAGCCACTGCTTTTTCCTGCGGTGACCCCTCTCCACCAGCTACCTGACTCCGCCCCTCTTACTGGTCTGGATGAATGTATCTATTTTAACTCCTTGGTTGTTGGACTTCCATACAGTTCAATTTTCTGTCAGTTCTTGTTGTTTTTTGTCTCTAAATTTTTGTTGTCATTATTTTGGTGTGGAGGAGGCACAGTGTGTCTACCTATGCCTCCATCTTGGCCGGAAGTCCTTAGATTTTTCAACTCTTTAACATAATCTATTCTAATATTTAAGTATGCCTATTCATTGTAGGAAATTAAAAGCACATTTAATATAAAAATATAAAGAACAAAGAAAATAATTACCCTTAATTCTGTCATCAAAGAGAATTATATTTTTTCAGTATGTATATAAATTGTTATTGTTATTACTGTTATAATCTTTTCAAAAAGGAAATAATTTTTACATAAAATGGAAACCCTTATGTTAAAAAATGTAACTGTAAAATTTGTGACCTAACCTTTTAATGTACCCATTGAATCTCTTTTATTAATTGAATTTATTGGGGTGACATTGGTTTATAAAACAATACAGGTTTCAAGGGTACAACTCAACAAAACTTCACCTGCACACTGTGTTGTGCACCCATCACCCCAAGCAAAGTCTCCTTCCATCCCCGTTTATCCCTCCTTTGTCCACCTCCATCTAATCCCACCCCTCTTTCCCTCTGGCTATTACAGCATTGTTGTCTGTGTTTCTGTGTATTAGATTCCACATATAAGTGAACTCATAAGCTACTTGTCTTTCTCTGACTGGCTTATTTTATTTAGCACAACAATTTCCAGGTCCACCCATGTTGTCACAAAAGGTAAAGCCCCCCTTTTTAATGGCTGAGTAGTATTCCATTATGCAAATGTACCATGAATCTGTTTAATGTAAGGTATTATCAAAAATAAAGGAGAGCCAACCTTGGCATCAAAGAGCCTATTACAGTATGAGGAATGAATCAAGGCAGGTAAACAGTTAAATGAATGAATACTTATTGAGAAATTGTAATATGACTAGTACTGCATCAGGTAACAAAGTTGTGGACATAAAGGAGTAAATACCTGAATCCTGGTAACAGTCTCATGGAAGACAAGGGACATGACATAGACACAGTGCAATAAGGAAAGATCCCAGCCATTGTTACAAAAAATAAGTATCTCAGGAATTCAGAGGAGGGAGCAATCATCACAAGCTGAAGTCATAAGGAACATTTTATTGGAGAGGTGATTTTTGAGCTGGATCCTTTGAGGATGGAAGGGATTGGAAAGAAAACAGTGAGTGAGGAGACAGAGCACCTCAGCCACCTCCTCTCCCCAACCCCAGCAGCCTAACAGGAGCTATGGACCAGGAGGATTGCGGGAGAACGGAGGAGAAGCTACCATCCCTGCTGGAGGGGGAGATGCAGATTCGGTTAGAGTAGTCCAAGGCCAATGCTGCTTCCGTATTGTCCAATCCTAAATTCCAAGGGAATAAGGTTCTTTTTTGAATGTGGATCCCAGCAGTTTTAATGAGTGATCCTTTGTTTGTAATATGGTCTTGTTTCTTAAATGGAACAGAATTATTTTCTTTCACAATATTTCATGGACTTAGAATTCCACAAGAAACTACAACGATCATTGCAATCTTGTCTTACCACTTCATTTTAAAGTTGCAATACTTTTCTCTCTTCTTGTATGAGTTAATTCCAGTGAAAGGAACACCTAGCAATACTCAATGCTCAGAAACTGTTTTTTGAGGCAATCCATGAGAAACACCCATGCCAATATAAACATGTGATTAGAACACATTACTGCAAGTCTTACAGAGTGAATAGTAATTGAGAGCACAGGTGTTGGATTCTGCCACTGTCCAGCTGTATGGTCTTGGATAGGTTATTTGATGTTTTTGAGCTTCAATTTCCACATTTGCACCAAAGGGAAAATAATTTCCACTGCATGGTGTTATCGTGAGGATTAGGTGAGATACATACAAGTGAAATTTCTTCTGGAATAAGAAATGTGCTTAGTGAATGGTAGCAACTACTATTACAGATATAGAATGCATAAAGGGACTTCCTCACAGCTTGCTGCTGGGTTGCTTCAGGATTAGAACTCGCTGCAAAGTGTAGTAATTCAAATGTGCTGAAAACTCCACTGGAGCAGTGTTTTAAAGCGGTGGTTAGGCCAACATAAACACAAGAATGGTATAAACTCTAAACAAGTAAGCATTCAGCTGTTGAACATAAACACCCTGTTCATAACCTATTAGATGGTCAAGGAAACTCAACCACCCTTAAAGCATTTTTTATCTTTTAGCATGAAAAGGGTTTATTTCTCATCTTCAGTGTTATAATAGGGAGACATTTTGAGGTTATACTCCAACGAGAATGTAAAGCATTAGTTTATGTTGCAGATGAAGGGAAAACAAAAATTGTATCTATTAGATATCGGATGAGCTGTTTGGAAATGTAGAAGTTTCCCCAGTGTTATTGCCAGATGAAAGGCCAGTGCACCACTACAGAGATGGACGGCAGAATTTCTTGCATTTCCTGGACTCTGTGCCTTTATACATGCTCTTCTACTTGCCTGGTTACCTCTGTATAATTATCTCTTCCTGCTCAAAAATCTGGCTACCTCTTGTTTATCCTTCAGGTTATCCTCTCTGGTCCCCCATATCTTGGTGTTGGGGCCTCTTGTGTGTGTTTTCACAGCATTTTATTCTTTAGTAAATGTCAACCTTTTCACATTTTTGGAGGCTAAATTGTGGGAATGTTGCTGAATAGTATAAACAGTTTATACATTTATGTTACAAATATTTAGTATAAAAGCTAAAAATAAGAAAAAAAGGATTCTTTTCTCCCCAGAGCCCCAGGTGCCTCTAGCTTTTAGTAAAATGCAGTTTCTGCAGCTCAAAAATAGGTAAGATCACAATGTTTCAGGCAGCTTCATCAGGCCTGTTCCCATTCCTTCGGAAGTCTGCTTTTAAGTACGACAGCAGTATAGGCTCCATCCAGATGGTCTGTGTAATTCAAGTAAATCATACGTGCCATATAACAAAACCTAAAAAGCGAATTTGCAAACGTTTTATAGACCTTACTTAGAAATCTTTTGTCCAGGCCAAGTCTGATGACGTGGATTTCTCTTATTTCACTGCTGATTCCATGATGCTTGCCACCTACTGCAACGGGAGGAGGAGGGGTCTATGGTGCTTTGAGAGAAACTGCCTGTGCACGTATCTACCTTTCCTAAGGGGCATCGAGTTCCGTAAAGGCAAGGGCCATGCTCGGCCCTCCAGCATCCTCTGTGCCCAGCGCAGCGCCCAGCGCCTCTAGGTGCGCACAAATACTTACCGAGTCAGCTTCCTCTTCTTTAAAGTTAAGGAAGGCTCAGCTTCAGGACATTACCATTGCTCAACTGCTTCTCCAGAGAGGGGAGGACATCTGTTTGTCCTGCTTGGAAGAGTGGGCCAAAAAACTCCTTTTTGTGCTGCTGAGAAAAAAAAAACAAGGCAAAACTGTTCCTTTCATTCAGAACTGAATTTTGGATTTAAGAATTTCTGAAATTGCATGTAAATGTCCTTTTTCCCTAGAGAAACAGTGTTTAATTTGATCAGATTCTCAAAGTTGTCTATGACCCCCAAAAGGATGAGACTCATTGCTCCAGAACCTTCCTTAAAATGGGCTCAGAGGGATTCCTTTTGATATTGTGACCAAGTGCAAAGACACTGAATGTGCCACTGTAGGGATATTTCATTCTCCTCCAGGGATCAGTGCCATCTCTGTGTGTGCTGATGCTGTCTTTGCCAAAGAGAGCCCAACTTGATGTAAAACTGCTTAATTTTATGCAGAGGTCCTGCCCTACCTGCCCCCTTCGGTCAAATTCCCTGCTCAAAACTGAGTTCAGATTCTGGTTTTATCACATGGAAGCTTTGTGCTTCAGCAACTTGTCTTGCCTTTCTAAGACTTGTTTTTGTTTTTTTTTTTTTATATCTAAATATAATGCTTCTCTCCTCTTAAGTATAATGCTTTTAGCTCAGAAAGTTGCTCATTTATTCACTCAACACGTGGTTGTAGAGGACCTGCTATGTGCCAGGTACTGTTCTAGTAGTGAACAGGAAAGACAAGGAGCAAATATTCCAGGAGAAGGAATCCGACAAAAACAAATAGGAAAACAGGATGATGTCAGATGGTGATGCGTGCTCTGCATAGATCTCAAATAGAATGATGCAATAGGTAGAGAGTTGGCTGGGTGGTTAGTATAGACATTCATCATGGAATGTCTGAGGTGTGATGTTTAGGACCTGAAGATCCAGACAGAAGAAATAGTGCCATAGTTCTGAGGCAGGCACGGACTTGATGTGTCTGAAGAATGCCAGGGTGGCTGAGGAGATCCCAGAGGTCAGCAGGCATGGCTTTGACTGTCACCATACAGATTTTAAGTACAATGAGAGACTTTGGGATGTGTTTTAAACAGAGGAGTGATGTGCTCTAAAATACTTTGTAAAAGATCACTCCAGCTGCTGTGTAGAAAATGAATTGTAAAGAGCCAATGATGAAAGCAAGTAAACTAATTAGTGGCTACTCTAGAAGTTCAAGCTATCAACGATGGTGGCTTGGATGAAGGTGGAGGTGTAGAGATGGGAGAAGTGGTCAACTGTAGGGGTGTGTGCAAAATACCCAGGCTCACACCTGATGTACAGTGAGCACTCAATCTGATCTAACTCTGATTATCATCATCATTAGTAGTAGTAGTAATCATTATTGTTAGTAATGATAAAATAAAATTGAGCCATGTAATGGGGCAACGTAACAGTGGCTTTAAGAATATTACTAAATTTAGAGTAAATTAAGTAGGATGAGCCATATATTATTTATATGTGGAGATTTAATTAATGCTACTTATCTGACACTATTTTGGACACATTGTTTTCAACACTTTTCTCTTTGTGTTTTGAGAACAAATCCATCATTTACTTTTTTCAGGATGTACACTGTTTAGTCATTTTGTAGTGAAAGAATCCTGATTACCTACAAATGACAGATGTGAAACAGTGAATTCTAAGTTGTGTAGAAGATGTGATATAGTGCATTGCTTTGGAATTTATTATGAGCAAGGAGTTGGAAAAAATTAGGGAGTTAAATCCAGGAAGAAAGCAAAACTAAAAAATGATACAGATACATTAGTATATTTATGGGTACATGTCATGAAGTTTGATGCCAGCAAAGCCAAATGAAGAAGTAATGTTCTGAAAACAACTCACAATTACCAAGACCACTAAGCTCTGAGTCGAAGAAATATGAAGATTAGGGACTTTCATACATATATGGTTGCTATGGAGTTATTGAAAGTTACCAGAGAGAGAGAGAGTCTTTCTCTCTGCACTTTAACAAATGCATGTTTCTTTCCAGTCTACCCTTATCAAGCAAGCTCATATTTACATGCTAAATTATTCTGAGACAGAGAAGCTTTAAACGAATGACAGATATCACTGCAATCCTTTGAGGTCATGCTGATCTCTTCAAATGTTAGAATTCACTAGAGTAAGGTTGCCTTCTCAACTAAGTGACCCCATCACTTTAGAGTAATCCTTGTAATGAGTATAAATCTAGCAACACGTTCTAAGAAAATACTAGGTTCTAAATGATAATATTCTACTAGGGCAGAGAGACTTTGTTTTCAAAATGTGGACACCAGTATTCTCCAAGCAGTGTGGTTTCTAGATATACTGGAGCAGTTATTTAGGTTTACTGAGGACCAACAGTGGGGCAACAATTTTGGCTGTGGATTTCTGCCACCTTCTAAATTCTTCTATTTTCTTTTTCCTCCCTCCCTCCCTCCCTCCTCCCTTCTCTCTCTTCTCCCTCCCTCCTTCTCTCCCCTTCCCTCCCTACCTTTTTCCTTCTCCTCCTCCTCCTTCTTTGAAAATTCAGATGATAAAAATAAAATTATCTATCAGTAGTTTAATAAAGATATATTTGGATCATTAGAAATGCACCTTTAAATCAAGAAAACAAAGTCATCTAAAATATAAGCAAAAAACAGCATTCTCAAAAGTATGTTCTGTGGATCACTAGTTCTTCAAGGCATCACTCAAAAGAAATCTCAGATATACTGACTGGGGTATCTCAGATCTATTTGAGTGCCACATCAAGCCCATTTTGCCACTATATGTCATGGTCTCTTCAAAATCATGGTTAACTACAACCTCACTAAAACGACATAAGGAAGTTAGCAGAACAGGTACAGTACCTGCAGTTGTATCTGGTCCCCAGACTGTAATCAATATTTATCATCTTCCTCTTCCACCACTCATTCCAGATTTCCTTTACCTTTAGCCGTCACTTTCACTGCTTTAGGTTACTTGCCTGATGGACTAACTCAGACCTTTGTCTCTGAGTCTCTGACTCCTTTGGTACTATCTATCAGGAATGGAAGCATCAAGACACATCTCAGTGAATCTCCTGAATTCCAGGCCTATTCCTCCCTCCTCCTATTATATAACAGCAATCCTAGCACCTCATAACAATTAAGGAAGACTTCTACCACCACTATAGTAACTCCTTCCTTTGATCACTGTTCCACAGGCGTGAAGAGCTCAGAGTGACTAGGTGGCAATTGTGGCTGCAGGTCCAGAAGAATGGAACCCTTACCATAATCCCTGAGGAAGTGTAGTTCCTTGGGAGCCAGGACCTCTAATCCAGCAGAACCTAAGTTGTAGGAATGGGAAGCACAAAAATGAGGTGAATTACTGGGAATGATGGTGAGAGGGGCTAATTTTACTTGCATCCCTTCATCCCTAGGCCATATATAACATTTTAGCTATGATGGTGCAGCACTATATATCAGATATTGGCACAGTGCACCTGAAGGAGCTCCTCAAGCTGAAGGGTTTTGCCTCTGAACTGCTATCTTACTTGAATCTTCAATCGTCTATGCAACAACCCATCAGATCTATTGTTTCTGGCTAAGCTAGCTTATGGTGGGACAAATGGACCCATGGTCATGTACCCTTATTGGTGATATGCATCCTTTGCTGCAAAATGTGTTTCTTCATGTGAGATCCCATGGAGGTAAATCAGGAATCCTGTAGGTCCTCAGGTAGCAGTTAGGGAAGGCAAACACACAGAGAGCAGGTTTCATTTCTGCTCTCTCCAGAGATGAATGTCTCAAGACATGGGGAATGGCACTAACCTCTATAGTTCTACCTAAGGTATTGGATTGCTTCTAATTTAAACTTTCTGCTTAATCAATTAACTTGGTTGTTATTTCATAACTATTGCATACCCACAATGTGTTAAGCTTTTACATTTTCTAAAAAAAATATTTACATTGTACAATGAGTTTCTGTTCCTGACCCTTAGGCTCCAAGGGTGAAACAAATTAATATAAATTTGAATTTTTGAGGATGCTGCTTTTACATAAAGTCATGCTAAGACATTGAAGATCTGATAAGCAGACAGCAAGGAATTTGTTTTGTTGTTGTCTGTGGAACTAATTAAACACCTGGACAGACAAACAAGTCAAATCAGCATGCTCCTCTGATTCATTCAAGAAATCCCAAGAGAATGAGATCTGTTTCTATCGGTGTTTTAATTGCTCTAAATCGCCCTTGTGCTCCCAGACCTAGGTAAACAGTAATCATAACATAAACTTTTTTTTGCATATTGTCTGTAGACTAGTGACCCAGAATTCATTTTTCTTTTTTGGATTGGGGAACTACTTCATATTCTTATATGTGAAAATACTGAAAAACTTAGTATTAAGTGCATCCATTCTATAGGCATAAAAATAAGAAATAAAAGCTGAAGATAACATGGCATTTGAAGCTCAGTCAGTGCAAATCCAGGTGCTGCTGCATTGCCTCCCAAAAGACCATTGTGGGCAGGTACAAGCACATTCCTTGTCATATGGGAGAGAAAATGGAGCTGATTTAAGGTATATAAGACCAGCTAGATCGTTCCTTCTTGCATTCAGTCTTGGAGGATTGGGTGGGTGAAAATTGTTCTCTAAATCAGGAAGCTCCAGGTTTCAGTACGATCACATTGAGGCCTTTGGAGCAGACAATGGGGCTAGACTTACTGAGATGCTGCAGGGGCATTTCTGCTGGCTGCTCTGCTCCAAACCAACTAAACTCCACTCTCTGTGCCCCAGCTTCCGTATTTGTAAAGTGGAAACAGTACTAGTAATCTTCCTCCTGAGGTGGTCAGAAGGACTAAATAAATTAATGTATGTAAAATACTTAGAATACCACCTGGCTCATAATAAGTATTCGGTGTTAGCTGCCATCATCATCGTCATCGTCATTGTCATCATCATTATCTTTATCTCACATGTATCCTCCTGGGTATGAAAGTAAATTGAACTTAATAAATATGACTCCATTAACTTGTACTCCAAAAACTGAAGGAGCTCAGATGGCCTAAAGTGATAAAGATTTTTTTAAATAAGAGATTTTATTTATTTTTAGAGAGAGGGGAAGAGAGGGAGAGAAACATCGATGTGAGAGAGAAACATCCATCAGGTGCCTCTTGTGCATGCTCTGTCCGGGGAATGAACCCACAACCCAGGCATGCACCCTGACCAGGAACCGAACCAGTGACCTTTCACTTTGCAAGACAATGTCCAACCAACTGAGCCACATGGGTCAGGGCATGAAGATGTTTAATAACTGACTTTTATAATTATCAGCTAATTTCCTATATATCTTTCTTGATACTATTTCTGAGAGAAGGTGTTATGGTTTCAATTGTGTTCTCACAAAGCTATGTTGACGTCATAACTACTTGTACTTCAGAATGTAACTTCTCATTTAAAAATAGCATTATGTTATATACATCATTGCAGATGTAATTAAGATGAGGTCATAATACAGTAGGTTGGGCTCCTAACCCAACATGACTGTGTCCTTATCAGTAGAGGGAAATTTGGGTGTAGTGATGTACAGAAGGAAGATGATATGAAGACACACTAGAGAAGATGGCCATGTGATGATGGAGACAGAGATTGGAGTGATCATCTTCTAGCCACGGAGCATTCAGGGCAGATACCAGAAGCTGGAAGAGGCAGGGAAGGACTTTATTCTATAGGTTTCAGAGGGAGCATGCCCATGCTAATATTTTGATTTTGGACTTCTAGTAGCCAGATATGTGAGAAAATAAATTTCTGTTGTTTTAAGCCACCCATTTGTGGTGCCTTGGCATGATAGTCCTAGGAAACTAATGCAGAAGAGGATTAAAAAATACAACTGAGGGGATAACACAGCACTCAAAGCTTAGAGTAATGTTCAAATGCTGAAGGTGTCACTTTATGTTTTCTCTGTTTGACAAAATTCTACAATCTGATCTTTTTTCCCTCTCTCATTCTAATCTAGCTCCAAGATCTGCTTTTTGGGGGAAGAATTTCCTCTCCATTATATAAGTGGTAGGCTTATGAACCTACATTCTTTCCCATCAGGCATTTGAAGAAACCTCCTCAAATTTCGTGCCTCATTCATTTATTTTATTTTTTTTTTCATCAGAGCAGAGTGCCAAAGCAAGTCAGCCTGCTTTCTTGTTTAGATCACAAGGAGTCACAGCCGTTCCTGCTCCTGTGGGTCTTTAGAAAGAGGGGGCATATCTGGTTTTGTGCTGATTTCCCCACCACGATTTTTCCCCTCTTACCACCCCTCTTCAATATACTTTAATTATTTTCAGAGGAAGAGCAGCCTGTCTTTGCGCTGCAGGCACCATACACATTTACACCACTCACCTTTTCCTAGTTCTAAAACAGCTGCTGGACACACACCACTTGCTGGGGCCAGTTTTATCTTTCCACCAACATCATCTCAGATCCAGGTTGGCTAGGCCAAGATTTATTTGTTCTCAAATACTTTTTTCCCCTAATAACCTAGAAAATCCTTCCAGAATTACCTATAAGTCTTATTTTCACATTGTACAAGCGACCATACAGTCAAATTCAAAATTTCATAGACACCTAACCTGAAAGACGCCTAATAGAAGAAAGAGGTGAGGTTTGTAAGAATATCTTTAAGTCAACTAATTTTTTCTTGACTTACGTTTACTGCCTCTCAAGTTCTATAGGATGATAAGGTTTTATCCAAGTCAGCAGGTACATTTTTTGTTGTTGTTTTTATGACTAATCCCCAAAATATATTTGTAGTCAGCATTACATTCTTTTCAATAGTACAAATGAGTGACTACTTGCCCTACTGATTCCACGTGCTATTTTTAAAGCTACTTTTGCAATGTGTGTTAAATACAAAAGTAGCTTTAAAAATATATACATATATGGTATACTTTTTCAGAGGTATCAAGCAAGGGCATGAACAAGGGCACCAGCCTATGCATCAAGCAGCATCCTGCTTTGTATATTTTTAAAAGAGAGCTGTTAAAGTGGCTTTAGTTCCTTCTGCTCCTTGATTAAATCTTGATTAAAATCAGTGCTGCAGTTAGAATGGGAAACAGCCTTCTTTCTTTCCCTGCTGTAGGTAACATCACTTGATTGCTTGAGACAGTTAAGGGTGCTTTGGTAGTAAAAGGACAGCAAGATTAATGGGCAGGCATTTCCATAGTAACAGCAAAGCACTCTGGGAGACAGAACCACTTGGGGGCGGAGCTACATATGCCAGGATTTCAGCTCCATGGCAACAGTATACTGTAGGGTGGGGATGAATACACTATAAAACTTAGCAGAGGTCCATTTAGTGGAGACAATGTATAATCAGATATGTCAATCTATTTTAAAACCCAAAGTTAAATAAATCAAATTTGAGACTACAGCTGATGCAACATTTAAAATACACTGTGCATCCACTCAAAATTTCTGAAGCATAAGCACAAATAGTTTAAGAACTATCCAATTGTGACAACTTGTTAGTTTAAAAAAATCCAATTACCAAGATTTTTGTCCCAGAGTAGTTGCAGAAAATTACACAATTAGAGCAATTTTTTTCTCAGCTGCTCCACTACAGAAAATGAAAGTAATTATACAAAAATAGTGTAAAATACTTTTCACAACATGCAAGTTAGATTTTTGCTTTCTTTAGAAGAAATTCTGTTTTTTCTTTGTAGATATCCGTCTCAACAGAGTTGAAGAGAGAGAGCAGTAAAAAAAAAAAAGGAAAGCAATAGCTAGAAGAATAAAGAACAGAGCAAGGGAGTGAAATACTAAATAACTTGGGAGAAGCTGAAAAAAATTCAGAAAGACCGAAGAAGCCGGCATTCCAGTTAAAATGAGTAAAAGAAATTTGACACAAAATTGTATTCCTCCCACTTTTATTAACATCAGAGTTAAAGTTTTTGAAGGTCTCCTTTATTCTACACAAAATTATAATGCATCCAGAGAGTTTACCATCCACTTAGGAATAGGCATTATTTTCTATCTAGACCTTTTGAGTCAGGTCCACAGAATAAGTGAAATAGAAGGTTGGAAATCATCTGGTGAATTGGGGATAGGTTAATTGTTAATGAAGTCCATTAAGGTAAATCTGTATGTTTGTATCTGCTCTCTATTAGAATATTTGTCACCTGGAAGTATTTACTGAGATTTTACTCAATGTACACTATGAGTTTGGAAAACAGATACCAGTGATTCAACCCAGTTCCTGCTCCAGGCTGTCTGTTCTCTACCTGCACTTTGTGCCCAGAAGAATCTGGATGCAAAATGTCATTTAAGGATGTGAAGAGGCTGGTCCCAGTGTGTTAGAGAAGAGTAATGCCTATTACTAAGCATCCAACATCCATATCTTACATCTGGAAAGGAAGGTTTACTATCGGGAATATCTGTGGGATTGCCTGCTGAGCATCAGTGCCCATAACCCGGGAGCTGTCCTCCTCCCCTGCTGTCCATACAGTTAGCATAATTGTGCTGTGACTCTGTAGTTGATTGATTTGAGAATGGGCACCTAAGTCTAACATGGCTAGTCAAGGCATTGCCCAGGATTTGGGGGATTTGGGATTTGGAGAGTTGAGTCAGCTTATCACCAGTGGTGAAAGCTGTAAGATGTAAAACTCTGGAGCTATTAGTGAACATGTTTTCTGTCATGTGGATATAATCTCAAAAGAAAAGAATGAAAGCAGAAGAGAAAAACAAAAACAAAAAGTAACAGAAATCAGAATTTCTTCTAATATCTCAACAGCAAGCCTGTTAGAGCAATGCCTTCAAAATTATTTCCAATCTAGAATTCTATATCCATCCTAACTAACAATTAAAAAAATGTAGAATGAACTCATCTTAGGTATGCAAGATCTCAAAAATGTATTTCCCAAACGTACTTTCTAAGAAAACTATTGGCAAAGGTGTGCCGCTAAAAGAGGGAAGTCAACTAAGAAAGAGGAGTGCATGGGAAAAGGGAATAAGACGGCAAAGTGATCTGAAGGACAATGGGGACCCCAGGATGACTGCCGTGTGCCAGCTTTACGGGCCACCAGTCCACAATGGAACAGGTTCACCAATTACTCTGATTCTGTGTCTTTAACTACCCTTCCTTCCAGAAAAAAAAATGGCATAGTGACAGCAGAACTCTGTTATATATTGCTGTAACAAATTGCCACAAATATTCTGCCAGAAGACAACATACATTTATCATCTTACAGTTTCTGTGGGTCAGGAGCCCAGGTACTGCTTTGCAGTGTCTAATAAAGTATATGTATATTCAATGACCCAGAAATTTTAGATAACATAATTGAGGAATAAATTCAACAAAAACATATACATATGCATACCAAAGTATATTGAACTGAATTAAACTAATTGAAGATCTGTTTTTATCCATTAAATGGATAATTCTTAGATCTAATCAACAATTCTTGTCCATTGGAGCATTGACCATAATCTGTTACATAAATATTCCAGTCAGGAAAGATGGACTCTTCAGCTATGAAATACAAATTCCACTTCAATTATAGTTTTGGCTTAGAGTGTCCAAAGAGTAAGAATATGTATCTGGCTTGCTTTATTCCTAAAGTATTTTTTACTATGGATCTGATATCTGCAACCTAACTCAGAATTGGCATTAAAAAAAGATATAGAGGGATTGATCATAGGAAATGAACTTGGTTGTAGGTAGATTAAAGAAGTCTTTGTGGTTTGGGTGGGGGTTTTGGTGATGATGCTAAATGGCTGTATGACTTTGGGTCAAATGCAATATGAAATCACCAAAGGTTTAAGGATCCTGGCCACAGAAACTGAAGCTCTCTGTTGATGATTTGATTATGAGAATAAGTAAACTAAAAAACATAAGGATAAAAGGTAACAAAAATAATAGAGCATATCTAGAAAGGCTCTGCTCTTGACCAATGATATTTCCTCGGAAATTGAGAACTCTTCACTGTCTCTGAGAAACACGCTGGCAGAAACAGTCTAAGAGGAACAGAGAAGTGAATGTCACTTTACCCGCATCCTGAGTCTTCTCTTTATTTCCTTTAAGGTCTGTTTTCAGAGTTGTGTTTTGCTTCTTTGAGCTTGCATTTATCCTCTATAATTTTATTTTCAGATTACCTTTTTTATTCAAATAATAGTCTGCCTTAATTTGAGAATTTGGCAGAAATATTAAGGTAGCATATTTTTATCCATTGTGTTTAATATCCATTTCCTTATTTTCCTTCCAACCTTTACTTTGTTCATTCTCTTCGTACCTTGTGATCCCAATTATCTCCATTCTTTCATTCACCTTTTTCCCCATAAAAACCTATGTACAAGAAAAGAGTCACAAATGTATTTACTGAAGGACAAAATTTGCTTCTGATAATGCTTTTGTGTGAATCAAGTAAATTGCATTCAACTACTAATAAAAAAGATATTACTATGGTGGCCTCAGCACATAAGGGTTTATTTTTCTCATGTAATAAGAGATCTGGAAGCCAATAGTTGATGACTTTGGTATAGCAGCGCAAGGTCTCTGTGATTATTTTGACCTTCCCCTTATGGTTCTCAGATAACTGCTCTTGTTTCTACCATTATATTGGCATTCCATGCAGGAAAAAGCAGAAAAGTTGGAAGGCGGAAAGGTCAGCTAAGACAGCCCACTTTAAAGAGCTTTTCCAGAAGCTCTACCTAATGACTCATGCTCCATGGGTCAGAACCGTGTCACATGACTATCCATAGCTATAAAGGAGGCTGGTTGCCTAGTCTTTTATCCAGGCATATTGCTATCCAGAATAAAATTGGATTTGTTAGTATGTAAGTAGGGAGAATGGATATTGGGTAGGCAACTAGCTGTTCCTGCCACATGTATTCTTCTGTTTTGCATTCTAACAGGGGGTAAAGCTGAAGATCAAATGAATGAATCTCTAGCCATAGAATTTCAGATGTTGGTCAGGGAGTAGGAGGCATTGTGTTGTCAGGGAGCTTTTCTTGGGATCTCTAAATTCTCATCATGTCGGCCACAGCTTTCTCTATCTTCTTTTACAGCTGGCCTCTTTAAAGGTATGATGGAGCATTAGCGTGAGGCCTGAAATCTTTTACCAATGAATTGCTGCTTTACCTCTGGGGTTGAGTGATGCCTGGAGTGGGTGGGGGAAAGAGTGCTGGGGGAAGGGAAAGGAAGGTCAGGTTTTCTTCTTTATAGACAACGCGAGTCAAACATGGGTGGTGGTGCAGATGGATCACTCTTAACAAAGGTAGCATCAAAGACATAAGTGAGAGAAATCTCAGTTTTGAAATAATCATCAAACTGGTCTATACAGATATCAATGAATTTCCTATAAACTGTTACTTTCCAGAAGACTAAGGTCGTGCCATTGGAATGGTTTCAAGGAATGCAGGGACCAGTGCAGGAAGTACTGTTCTCTCCAGGTACTTCTGGGACCCCCCAGGAAGCTCTCATATCTTCAGCGGTGAGCTCTGGTTGTTGCATGACACAATCTAGGTGGGCTGCAACTCTGTAACGTTAGAAGCAACAATTCTGTAGTGCTTTTTCAGGGCTAAATACAACACAACTCTGCCCCATCACATCTCATGTTGACATCGCTGCCACCTAGACATCACTGGAGCTGGAAATCTTCCTGTCTGCTGCAACGGATATCACCTGCTATGTCTCAAGGTTGGTGATTCTTACTGCTTTATTTGAAATTGAGAAGAAAAATGTTTCCCATATGCTACACTCAGCTGTAAGGAAGTGCCACATGATGGCTTCCTGAGCCCTCCAAATTACAGGGATTAAATAATAGTCCTTTAGATTTATACAGGTAGCCCCTTTCTGCCAGTGTGCATCCATGCCTCCAGGTGGACTATGTTAGGGTGAGTTTCAGTATCAGCCATTGTGCTTTCTTGGAAGGACCACTCAGTCTTAGCAATCAGGGTCTGTTGCTGGGTCTAATTTCTCTTCTTCCCCATGGCAAATCTTCTCAGAAGGTCCCTTTTCCCTGGTCATTATTGGACCAATCCAAACACAACTATATCAGTCTGATGTGTATGGTGGGCTGGAGTCAAGTCTTGCTCAGTAGAGACTCCTTAGCAACGGCTGTAAGTCAGGAGATGTATATAGGCATAGGTATGCCTGTAATTTTTAAAACTTTAAAGCAATAACTCAAAGGCTAACAGTAGATATTTTAGCTTTGTAACACACTAGGATTTATCCTTTGCTTAGACTTATGGCCACAAAACATGCAATTAGCAGGACCAGGCCCTGGAATGAAAAATATCCACCTTAGTTATTCCAAGTGGGTGTGTGTTGGAAGTGGCAGGAAAATCCACTTAGTCTAACACCTGTTGCCCACCAATGATTCTCAATGATGTGAGGAATAAAAAAGTAGGAGAGACAGGTTGAGAACCAAAAGACTACCACACTTACTGATAGAAATCGGATGGGAGGTGTGACTTCATATCTATTAGACAAGACAGATAGTTAGGCTTACCCACCCAGTCACTATAGCGCTGGGCTGGGGCAGGCCATGGGGAGGAGTGGCATTGCCGAACTAAGCACGCTTGGCTTTCCTTCCATATGAATCCACCCCCTCACTAGAGGAGGTGTGAGTAAAGGGCATGGACAGGTGGGGGTGTGTTTAGGGAAACCCCCTTCTTGTGGAACCTGAAAGTGATCAGTGGCCTTTCCTTCTAAGGGTCACCCCCTGGTTTACAGCTGGTGGGGTGGTTATTATACCATCCTGCTTCCAATTGTATATTCACACGTTTGCTCTTTCTACCTTATTTGTAGTTTCCTAGATTTCAATTCCCTCTTCAGGGCCTGAGCACTTTACTCTCAGGCTCATTTGCATTCATTCTCGTTCTCACCTCCTAATCAGGAAGTGCTCAGTAACTGTAAGTTTGTCTTTGATGTGGGGAGACACCATCCTTCCCTCAAAATATTTTTTTTTCTGTGACTCTGAGGAGAAAGCTTCCTGTACAGAACTGAGCTCCACAGTGGAGCATGTAGTAAAGTGGATTAGCCAGAACCTGCAGGGGCCCTCAGTCACTGCACTCCACTTCAAAGACCATGTGCCCACCGAGCCCTCTTTTCACTCACGGCCTTACATCTAAAGATTATGCTCCCCTAGAATATTCTGAAGTGGCTAATGAAGAATCTTGTGAAGTCAAGGCACAAAGAGCCATTCTGTTCTCAGAAATGCCTACATTTATAATACTGAGAGTCTCGCACTTATATATTAAATCTCCTGCTCTCTATCCTGCGGGTTTCAATCTGGCGGGACTGCCACATGTCTTTGTGCTCCGAACCGCACACGTGCATATGGTGCATGCTAAATATAAATGCTGTTTGGCAGGATCCTTCCTTCTCTTCCTTTGTTTCTGAAAATGCAGTGAAGAAAATGTGTAATGTGTGCCCTCTCCAAAATGAGAGAGACTTTCAGGAAGTAGAACTATCTTGACAACAAGCCACACATTTTACATATTTCAGCATTGGCAGTCATGGCAGCAGTAACTGTCCGCAGCTTTGTCTGGTCAAATCGGGACTGCCAAGCAGTTTTGTACCCTCTCTTCAACAGAGGTCAGTCAACTTCCTGCATGGCTGCACCGTTTGACTGAGGCTCCAGGGGCTGGTTTTCAGATACTGCCAGACCCTCCCCCTACTCACATACTAGTCAGATTAGGTCAGTGTATGGTGCAATAACAAACAACTCAAAGCTCTCAGTGGCATAGCACAATATGTCTTTGTTTTCTAATCATGCTATAGGTCCAAGGACAGTTATTGCTATCACAGTCATCCAGGCCCAGGCTCCTAGGGGCTGTGACTTGACATGTGTCTACACCATCTCTGCAGTCATGGGTCAGAAATGTGGTGAGTCACACTCTGGCTATGAGCTTCCTCTGGAAGTGACATGTGTCACTTTTGCTCTCATTCTACTTAGTCATTCTCATGCTATGCTTACCTTTAGAGAAGAGCAGGGCAGTATATCTAATCAGGTACCTGAAGGGCAGGAGCTATAAGTATCTTTCTACTGATGCCAATAACTAGCATGTTTCCTGCCAGAATTACGAAAAGAGCAGACAATTGGTTATGCTATTATTGAGATACACAGGTAGTTTCTAGGTGCACCAATAGAGCTGTTGAAGATGAGAGCATGACACCACAGAATTAAAGTTATTCCACACAGGCATCTCATAAGACAGCACTGTCTAAAACAGATTTTGAAAACAATGTTGCGCTTTAAAGAAACCTGGATTAGGGATACTAAGGTGAAAGACATAAAAGCACACAGCCGCATGTACAGCTTTCAGTCTCTGGAGCCGGGCCGAGGTCACACCCACACCGTGTCACATCCAGAATGGAACAAATGTGAAAAGTGGTAAAATGTTGCTGGAGCCTTGTAGGAGCTGACCTGCTTCTTGCTTTCTCTGCTAGGCTTCCCCGCACCCCCGCGGGCTCTGCTCCTGCCAGTAGGGCCTGTTCTGACTTCTTATGCTGGTGGCAGAGACCTCAGCAAAGCTGTGATTGCAGAGAGTATGTTTTGTTAGATCTTAAGGACTGTGGAAAGTCCCAGAGCCACTTAGCAGGTGAAGAATCATGACTGTGTCTGTGCCAGCTTCGAGGGCCTAACATCTCTGGACTGATTGCAGTGAGCCTGAGAAAAACCCGAAGGAGATTTTCAGATTCAGAGGGCAGTTGAGAGGGCTTTGCCTAGTGACACTGATCATAGCTGGCAGGGGGTCGCTTGAGGGGAGGCAGCCGGCTTGCTGCTCCTCACAGCCTGCCCCGTTCAGAGCCCTTCGTGTAGCAGCGAAGGAGAGCTGAAGAGAAGAGCTGCGGGCTCTCTGGAGAAACTGAGGAGAGGGAGCAAGACTGATTTGACTGTCCACGACTACTTGACGCAACATGAATCTCGGCAATTTTTAGCGGGATTCTGCTAATGAATGTGGAACCCAGGGACTGGCAGCTCCACTTCCTCTGGTATTAATATTTTTTACTTTATTTTAATGAGGAAAATGAGATTCTTCTCAGTTTCTTATCACTGAACCCGGTTTGGGAGGGTATGACATTTAACAACAGGGCTTGGAAAAATATTAAGCATTATACAAATACAGGGAGTGGTTGCTGCTATAATTCCGATGAAGCATACGTGCAGCTTCGACTCAGCCTTAATATTGAGGGGATATTTAAGGATTAGGAGGGACTCTGTAACCATTGGGTATCAGGTCAGGGTGGCCTTCGAAAAAAGGGCCAACTAATCTGGCCATATTAAATCCATTTTTCAGGAGCTAAATATCCAAACTCTGAGTCAACAAACAGCCAATGCAGACATAGATCATAAAACTTGATCATCTCACCTCTGATGCAACACTCTCATAAATTATAAAATATGTCAGGCAATTAATTCTAATTTGAGGCATAACTTGATTATCTTCTTGGCAAAAGGAGGAAATGGCTTTGGGCAGGAGACATGGTCCCAAATTTCTCAATTTGTAAATGTAGCCAAAGTGAAGTGGGAGGGGCAGACTGCCATTATACGCTGGACTTGGGGACAAATCTAGATAATTCAGGAGAAAATGTTGTGTGCCATTAAATCAGCCCCCAAAGCTTTGAAAAACTACGGTTAAGCCTTATTAATTTGGATGAATTTGGGGTTAAGGTCAGTCTGAATTAGTAGAAATTTGAATTACAAAGTGTTTTGAAAGACATTCACTTGCATTGTTTTTCAAGCATAAAAAAATGCAAAACTAATGGATAGGATAGGAGAATGGGCCCAATACAGGTCCACCGAGACTGCTTGAATATCCTAATGACTACATGCAAATGAGACTACTCTAAACCGTTCAGTCTTATAATAGGTCTGCTGTTGCCTTTTATATCTTTAAATATCAGTACAATAAAGTCCCTTTTTATTATCCAGAAGGAAATTTCAGTCATATTGAGGATATGCCCAATTTTTGATGTGCTCATATCTATAGGAGCCGTCCGGAGGCCAGATCATCTGTCCCCGCGGTCCTGCTTGTCTCACTGCTTCAGGTGCAGTGGGACAGGGGCTGCACAGCTTTGTGAGGAATTCAAAACCACTTCTTATTCTGGGTAATAAAGTCAGATATCAATTTTTTAAAAAAGCCTCACAGTTATCTAAATCTTTTACATACTTTGTTTCTTCACCTGCTAAGTCAGCCAGGGCAGTTCGAGGCAGCAAGTTTGAGTAGATAAAGCTCTCTTTGATATTCTTTATCCTTGCAGCTTTTACTTGTCTTGTGAGGCCCTTCATTTCCCTTTGTGTTCTCGCCTTTCTCCTAAGCAAGTACGCAGGGAGACTTCAAGTCCACTGAGGGCAAAGCTTGTGAGCATAGAGTTCTGTGGTGTGTCCAGGACGTAGTAATGTCTTAGTACATGATTACTGTACGAGTGAATCAATGCATCAGTTAGCTAAACAAATTCACATTAAGCAGTAAATATTAACAGTAGATAAATGGTTGGGCATTGTAAAGGGAATAAATCTTTTTTTAAAATAGAGATTCTTATTTTCCTTGCAAGATCAAAAGGTTCTTTAAAATCCTTCAGTCTCCAATGAAATGATCAGACAGGAGACAAACTTTACATGGGAGTCTTATCATCAAAAATAAATACAGTTGAGCCCTGGCTGGTGTGGCTCAGTGGATTGAGCACCCGCCTGTGAACCAAACGGTCGCTGGTTCAATTCCCAGTCTACACTGGCCTGCATGTGCCTGGGTTGCAGACCAGGTCCCCAGTTGGGGGCGCATGAGAGGCAACCACACACTAATGGTTCTCTCCCTCCCTCCCCCTCTCTAAAAAAATAATTAAATAAAAAAAATAAACACAGTTGAATGGAGCTGCTCAAGATCTGAACCAAACTGAAAATGGTGAAAATGGGAAGGCAGGTTAACAACCCTCCAGCCCTGGGGCACTCCGTGGGCTAAGGGAGGGGAGGGCAAGAGGCTTGGCCACACGGCCTCATTTCAGGAAGCCATGGCTGCCTCAGATCAAATCTGGTTCTGATGGCATGCTGAACTGCACTTGTGACACCAGAGGTGAGTCTGGCGGCGGTGGCAGAGCATGACCTTGCTGGTACTGCTGCAGCTCCTGCATTCTGTTGAGAGTACAGCCAGCATGGGACCACTCGGTCTGGGTCTCATTGAAAGTGTGGTTCAGGAGGATGGTCCTCTCAGTCCCTTTGGGGTGCTTGTTGATGCGTTTCAGGGGCTTGTCAGGAGCAAAGTCCTTCAGGCCCTGGATGGTTAGCTTGTCCGCACAGTGAATTTTGTTGTAGTTGGTTGGGTCAGCAAAGGTGAGGAGCAGCAGGCCCTGCTTCTTCAGGTTGGTTTCATGGATCCTGCGAAGCTCCTTGTGATGATGGCCCAACCGCCAAGGTGGTGGGGCTCCAGTGCTGCATGCTCCCAGCTTTAGCCTTCGCCATAGTTTTCATCTCCAGTCACCACCCACTGGATGTCATGTTTCTTGTAGTAAGGGGCAGTATCAGGGACAGGACCAAACTCCTGGGTGATGGCATTGTGCATGAAGGTGGCCTTGCCATTTTCGGTATTGATGGGGCCAATGAGCAGGTTGTTGGAAATGTTGTCCAGGTGCCCTTAGAACTTGAGCCAGAGGCCTGCAGCTGAGATGTGGTCAGTGGTACACTTCCCTTTGACCTTGATGAGGGTTTTCAGATCCTCCAGGTCTTTGTCACCCCATTTGTCAAAAGGCTCAAGGAGCTGCAAGTGCTGGCTGGTTGGGACCACATCTAATCACTGCCTACTGCTGTCCTTGGGAGTTTGGTGGTAGGTGTCCTGCCCAGGGTCAGACTCCTTGGGGGGAAGCTCATCCACATCTGGAGTCTCCAGCTTGAACTTCTTGCCACGTTTGCCTGTCAGGAAGTCAGTCTCTGGGTTGAATTGGAGGGTGCTAGCGATAGCCAGAGCTCTGATGATCTGGGGATGTGACAAAGGCATGGGTCTCAGGGTTTGCATCTAAAGGGAGTAAGCCTTAAACCCAGAGGAATGAATTCTGTTTTGGACTTTAGACACTTGACTAGGCAGGCAAATACCTTCAGCCTAGGTGGGTGATTATTGCTTCTGCTCTCCTCAGTACAAACTTTCTCTAAAAATGATAGCAACAGCAGCTACTACTTCCAGTCGTTAAAAGCCTAGTGTATAGGAAATGTGTCAACACTATGTTTTACGTGACCATCACAGTATCTGCTTGAAGGAGACAGGGAAACTGATGCTGATAAAAGGCAAATACTTGCCCAAGGTCACACAGTGAGTAAGTAGGGGCTTAAAGAATGGTGCTCTGTTTACAAATCACTGTCCTTTGCATGTCACAGCTCCACCTATTCTTTGTATAATTGGAACTTAGTGAATGTTTGTTCAAATGAGTATGATGTTAGCTTGTTCTATTTGAGACAGCAAATGCATCCCAAATATTCTAGTTCCATGAGAATCATCATCAGCTGCCATCCATCGAGTACCTTTTATAAGCAAGACACTAAGTTCTTCTGAAACAAACAGGTGTTCATATTGACTACATAACCCACTGCTGTCCTGGAAATCTGGATTTCATGTCATTTCTTTCTTATCTGTGAATGCTATCCATTAAGTGTATAATCCATTTCATATGAATAAATTCAGAAACAAGAAACAAATGAGTTTTCAGGTCACGTTCAGATGTTGTAGTTATTATATTCATATTCTATGGTCCTTGCTATCAAGGAATTTGCAGTTCACTTAGAGACACAGCATTTATGTTTATGAATAAACAACAACATGAATGCATTTATGACATACCCATATTAGGGATGTAAAAAATATACCATCAGAGTTCGGAGAAGAGAGAGCTTAGAACAATTGGAGAGGGTGTTCAAGGTGGAGATAAAGATAGGATTTCAGGTATAACAGAAGATAATGAGTAGTCCCCGTTGCCAACATCTGCATTCCCTAGACAGTTTCTACTTGATTTTGGCTGTGAATCCAGGCACAAAGAGCTCTCACATGGTGATTCTTTATGCTGCAAATGTCTTTTGATGTTAAACACTTAAAAAATTGTATATTTCATTTATGGAAAGGAAATACTATTTTCTCAACCAGTGGAATAACTGGATCAGAGGCCCGGATAGAATTTTCACTACTAATAAATTACCAATAACACATCAATATAAACAGAATCAAAGGTCAATTTTTAAATTGAAACTGCTCTGAGAATGTACATTGTGAGCCATTTTTTAGCTATCTAAATATCTGGAATATTTACCAAAATGTTGCTATTTTCTTTTTAGAGGAATTGCCTCTATTTTCCACTTTGCTATGTCAGTAGGGATCTGGTCTGAAATAAATGTGTAGCAGGAGATCTCCCAGGCTTTTATTCTGTTTTAAATGAAGTACATTCTAATGGACAAGATAGTGCAGGATATTGTGTGTCTTGTATTATCTATATTGCTATTGATAATAGGAGAAGTTTTTCTGGGTGTTCCAGGACCTATTATTTGGGTCCAACATTTCTGAATGTTTGTTCTATGGAACATTAATCTCATGACATACTTCACACTAAGTGGGTTCCATGCTCAATTAAGTTGGGAGAATGTCCTTCACTTGGAAATTTGCAGTGCACAGTAGCATAGGCACAGGCTCTGGTAAGTCCTGTTGCAGAGAAATCTGTTCAACTTTGCCTAACTTGGGGTTTCTTAAAGTTATTTGACAATAAACTATCTCTGTTCCTTCCTCCACATCTTTTTTTGTTTGCCATCCACCCCCACCCCCAGAAGACACCTATTACACTATTATATTCAAGGATCCATGAGGACTCACAAAGAGGGGCAATATGCTGGCTGGTTTAATGGAGAAAATGTAATATAAGAAATTGATAATGGGTGTTGCAGTGCTGAAAAAGACATGAACGAGAACACTCATAGATCTCAGAGACAATAACTGTGAGAAGGGAAGAGGTTGGAATGATCAGAATCTATAAACTCGGGGGACAGGGCATCAGTCAACAGCTGCTTTAATTCGGGACCTCAAAGGCAGAACTCCTGATACCCAGGAGCTCATAGAAGGGGGCCTTAGGAAGCTGGGGTTCTGCTGCTGGTACCACTGAGTAGCGTGTGATGAGCCTGGCTCTGGGAGTGCGGAAAAAGGCTGAACATGGAAATAAACCGCTGCCTGGGGTGAAGGGTCACAGATGGAGCAATGTGGACAGGAACAGTCAGCAGGCAAATAGGAATGAGCAGGTCCCTCCTCCCTCCTCCTACCTACCTCCCAGTTTCTTCTAGCACTCCCTATGGGCAGAATCTAACCTGGAGCCAGAGGACAGAGAGAAATGTGACTTGCAGAGGCCCCAACCCCCATAGAAATGTGGGTGTGGAGCTCAAAATAATAATTACAATAGTGCATGTAGTAATACATATTATATACAATGGCTCGATGACTGTCACATTTCTGTCTATTTCCCACTCAGCACCCACTGAACTCTTGTAGAGCATCAATAACTTATGCTTTTGCCTAACTAGATGAAAACATCCTTTCTCAGAATAAAGATGTTCCCAGACTCCCAAAAGTGGTGCCACAAAGTCCTGACTTCACGCTGAAAAGTCTTAATTCTTCCTCAAATTGAGTCATGGACCCATCAAAGTATTTTGTAATTAAAGATGAGGCTATGAAGTTATCCACCACCAATAATATTTATATGAAACCATAAAGGGAAAGAAGTAGAAAAGGAAAAAGAAATATGCTTAGATGCATTCAAAAATTTATTGAATTGTTAGGAAATACTATGTTTTTAACTACAACTGTTTGATTTTCTCCAAGGTTAACTTAGACATCAAGATTCTAGATCTTATTTGAGCCCAGTTATTCACAGGATAGAGTAGAGTGGAGAGCTGACAATTCAGCTTTACTTAAATCAGTATTTAAGCTGTGTCAGCACACAAAATTTATCTTAGGACACACTTTTTTTGCCTCATCCTGATCACAGTTGTTCCAGATAGAAATTACGTATTATTGATTAAGTGTGTGTAAAGTCTAGTATCTACCTGAATACCTCAGTCAGAGTTGTAAGCTTTCTCATTAATGATTGGTCCTGAGTTCACACTAGAGATTTCCATTGGCAGCACTATTGATATGGTGAACCTTGGCAACAAACTTCGCAGAATGGAGGCTCTTACGCTACTTGGGTGTCAATGTAGTTTCCAATATTGGCAGCAGCAGCAGCAGCAGCTTTGAAAAATGTGAAGCGTGACCTTTGCAAGCACACCCTAGGTTCCCACAGCATTCTAACTTTCTCTGGGGGACTAACAGAGGCCCCAACTTGTAAAGCTAGAGGACGAGCAACCAAGGGAGCAGGCAGAAAAGGTATAACGAGATCACAGAATTTGGTTTCAGCTAGAACTAGTAGTACTCCACCCCGTGGAGAGTAATTTGCATCTTAATGCACCTCACCTTTGAATGTGGTGCTGCTTTTTAAAATTGTTCTCAATAATTGGGCCCAGCTGCCTTTCTCAATACACAGGGTGAATAGCACGCTGCTCTCCATGCAGGGAGTTGCAAGGGTCCCATATCCATCTTCGGGAACCACATAGTGTCTTTTGGAGACAGATATAAAGTTTTAGTTACAGTCTGGTTATCTCATGGGTCATATGACTTTTCTGTTGGGAGCTCTAAGTTCTAAATTAACAGTGGCTTTTAGGCCTTTCTGATAAAAGTGTGGTGCAAATAACAGTTCTGGGTGGTGGAAAAACATGTCTACAACAGGCACTTTATCTGAAAGTCTGAGTATTGCAGACCCACATAACAGACCCATTTTATATGCAGACCCATGTAAAATGAAGTTTAGGAAGGGACGCAAGAGCACACAGGTCCTTGAACACAAAGATCAGGTAGAGGCTGGATCTGAGATAGTGCCCACCAGTTGGTTCACAATTTTTGGAGCTGGAATTTTAATTCCCTTCATTTGGATTGAGTTTACAGGCTTAATCTAAGTTCACTGCCCTCATGTCCTAAGGAAGTTTCTAGATCTCTTGCTTCATTGTAACCCTAGGTCAGTTGGTCTTCCCTGGCTTAGAGCAGCATCAACTGAGGACCAAGCTTGGGGCAGCTCATTGTCATCTGGGGTAATCTGTCTGCAGAGGGAAGTAATATCTCATACCTCCCTGCTTGAGTCTTACAAAGTTGAGGGTGGGAATGCTTGCTTGATAAACAGCCATAGTAGCATGTGATTTAGCCTCCAGTCCAGAGATTGTATATGTCAGATCCAAAAACTCTTGTGCAAAATCTGGAATGGAATTAGAACTAAGTTTCTGGAATGAAATTAAAATTAAGTTAGGGATGGAGTGTTTAGCACCATGTCTGCCATAAGTATTGTTGCTACAGGACACAGATTAGGCATAGTAAAGCGGGCAAAACTTCCCAGTGACAGAACAGTTTAGAATAATCAGAACAATATGATGGCCCTCCTGTTCTATCAGGCCATACACTCATTGAATCCCATCTAACAACTTTGGTCCAAATTCTTGTGAGACTTCTAGGGAATTACCCGGAACTCTCAGTTCATTGCTGGTGGCCCCAGGGTCTTAATTTGCCGTGTGTGCGCGCACGTGCGCGTATAGAGTTGGATAGGAAGGAGTTCTATATCACAGATCCCTTTCAACTTTCTTACCACAGATTGTCCATCACGAGTTCTTACCATCACTGAACCACTTTCTCAGATACTGCAGTAAAGTAGTTTTGTCCTTTCATACTTTTTGGTGTTTCTGGGGATTTCAGACTGGCTGAACAAATAGGGCAGAGAAAAAAAAAAGTTGCCTTTAATTGAAACTGTAATCTCTCAATTTGAGAATTATTTCAGACTTCATTCTCCAATTGTAAGTCCTGAGGTACCAAATACTTTGGTCATGTTCACGAAAGAAACTTATTGAAAGAAATGATAAAACCACCTATTCATTTATTCAGCTCATGAGTCTCTGTTATTTTCTCCCCCCACCTTTTCACAGCTGTTGGATTGACAATGTACTGAGTATCCACTGCATGCCAGGCCTTGTGCTAGGCATTGGAAATACAGTGGTGAACAACATCCCTATCTAGTTGGGGACAACAGATAATAAATGGCCATGCATAGTGGTGAGGGATAAGAACTAAATCAACAGAGTGAGACGACAGAGAGTATTGTTGGGGATGGACATAACTTCTGACTGGGTGACAGGAAAGACTCTCTGAGGAGATGAAACCCGAGGTGAGATCTGGAGCATGAGAAGGAGCCAACCATGTGAGTACCAGGGAATGAATGCTTCCACCAGAGGGAAATGAATGCAAAAGCTCAAGGTAGAAGTGTGCTCCTCCCCCGAGACAGGCTTCACACTCCTAGATGACATGCATAAGAAGCTCTTCTGCAAGCCCATGCAAGATGAATGAATGGGTGAGGGCTGGGAAATATCTTTGGTCACTCAAAATGCATGCGGATGTAATTGGATCTTCTTATTGATAGATGTGCTTTAAGTGCTCTATAGATAGGCTGGGGACTGGGTGATTTTCTTGAAACTTCCCCCCATAGTCAAATTTTTCAAGAACTAAAAATAACAAATTGGCAATCTACCCACATGTGTTCTTTTGTAGCATCCAAGGACACCACCATAGCATGATGGATAATGTTATGAGCTGTCTCAGTTATTTGATGAGTTGTGTTATAAAAGTGAAGCAGGTTTCGTCTTGGTGAAATGCTTAGTGGAGGGAGCAGTATTTCCAGTCTGATTATCTAGTTACATTTTCTTCCTGTTTTTCAGTTTTTTTTTTTTTTTCCTTCATGCACAGGGAGGTACAAACAACATACCTTCTTAGAAAGAACAAGGACCTCTGTTTGCTTATTACCACCCTATGAGAGGGAAGGGGTTGTGACAGCCATTTTTTCGTTCTTGGTACAAAGGGGGGTGTGACTAATGGATACTTATGGGAAGTTATGTGACTGATGGAAAGAGATCCTGAAATAGCTAACTTCCCCTTGCTCCCAACCCCACCTCATGAAGTTTCAAACACATGGACAAAAAGATCAGGTAAATGTATGATCTTTATTATGCTTAAGGTGTTCAACAAAAACCTGATATGATCCCCTAGAGACCTAGACCTGACCATATGGTAGCCTCTTACTTACTTCCCAATGCACTTTATTTCTATTCAGTTGTTAGAAGGCTGCACTTATAGTCCATTTGCTAAGGCTGGAAGCAGGCTTTTGTGGCTTAGAACACCAGAGGCTGAGTGATCTCCTTGGTGCTTTCTTCCATAGGCCCAAACCTAAGCTTGTATAGCTTTTTCTCTGTGGATAAGAAAAAAAAATATTATTGTATTTTTACATAAGGGCACAGTGCACAGCTAGTCTAATTTGCTCGGCCATGTCTCCTCAGGGTGGACAACACCCAGGCAGCAGAGCTGGTCCGCCTCGCCACTCAGAGGCTGATGGACTTCCATGCTAATGCAGTCTGAGCTTCAGTCTCCTTCAGTGGCTCGAGCCCTTTCTAAATAAATATTCACCTTCATGGCAAATTTCAAATTTTAATGTTTTTATTCTTTTCTTAAGGAGTGCTCCCCAAACTGTATAAGATTTAGGTCCTACAAAGCTGGGGCATGCTCCCACATACCTGTTGGGCTGCCACAGGAAACCCCTGAAGGCCCGTCCTTTGAACATGTGCAGAAACTGAGAGGAAGGAGTAAGCCATGGATACAAAATTAAAGTATCTGTCTGCAATGCCAGGGCCAGGGATCCAGGCAGGATCCTTTTCAAAGTATAACAGGAAAGAATGAACAGTTGCAAAAACAATTGAGAACTGTTTATCTTTCATCCAGATTCCCCAATTGTCAACATTCTACATTTACCTTATTATTCTCTTTCTCTCTTTTCACACACACACTTCTCATATCCTTAACTACTTGAGAATGGGTAGGAGACAAATGACCCATTCCTCCTAAACTCCTCAGTGTATATTTATTAAGCAAAAATCATCCTCTGATAAAGCCACAATTGTACCCACCAAAATCAGGAAATTAACACTGATTTTAGGCCAATCTATAATTGAGAGATCCCATTACAATTTCACCCATTTTCACAACAATGTTCTACACAGACTGAGAATCCAAAGTTGTCATTTCCTTTTAATCTTTCAATAGAGATTGTTCTTTAGTCTCTTCTTGCCCTTCAAGGCCTTCCTAATTTTGAAGCATCCAAACCATTACTTTGTAGAATGCCCTTCCATTTGGATTTGTCTGATTCTTCCACATGATTAGTTTAACATAGTGAAAATTTTTCTAGTCATACCACAGAAGTGAGAGTACGCATATGATGTTGATTTGTTCTCTTACTGATCTTTCTGCTGTAAAATTAATAAGTGTTTTGTATAGTACTATATTGAGACTATATAAATATCCTTTTCCTCATCAATTTTTCACTCATTTTATTTATTGATAATTCTTTCCTTAATCAATTACTATGATAATGATCATCAAATAATAATTTTACCTAATTCCATTGTTCCTTCTACATTTATTAGTTGTCAGTCTTCTATAAGGTAGGCTTTTAAAAACTCTATTTACTTGTATACTTATTTATATTTGTGTGGGTCCATGGATTCCTATTTTACTCAATGTATTATAATCCAATACTATAATTTTTTTTATTTTAATGCTCAGTTTGTCCCAGATTTGGCTGGTGGGAGCCCCCTCAGTTTGATTCCTATGTCCTTTTGACATGTTCCTATCATCCTCTGAGAACTTCTCTATGTTCTGGCTGAGATGTTCTAGGCTTATCTGTACTTTCCTTATCCTAGCCCTGGGATCAGCCATTTCTCCAACGTTACCTGGTTCCTTTTAGTGGAAAATGGTGTTTAAAAACCAGTATCTGGGGGCTAGGTGTGCTCATTGCTTTGGGAGTGTTGCTTCTAGGTGCTCTCAACAGAGAGCTAGAAAATAGATGTTTATTCTAGAAAATAGATGTACACACACTTATGCACCTATAGTTATTTCTGTATTTTTCTACCCATATATATTAAAATGATTAGCTTATACATATACCTGCAAATTATAATATAACATCATATGGTTTATTCTGGCTTTCCTTTTTCCATTTTGAAGACAATGAGACTCCTGTCTCTGTTATCCTCAGTCTCTGTTTTCTCAGTTCCTTGTATATAACTTGCTCAGTCCTTTTTATGTAAACAGTCCAGTGTGCCGTCTCTTTAACCCTGTGCTACTGACTCACACCAGCTGAGAATTACCATCTCTAGCACATACCTATTGAGAGAGTTCCCCTGCTCCAACCCCTAAGGTGCTTAGACCAAGAGCCACCCCTCTCCTGGTCCTGACTGATCACTACTTAGAGTTCTTCACTGGCCCAGCATGTGACTCACACCAGCCCCCAATAGCTGAAAGTTCTCCTCCAGCCCTTGTTGCTTGCAGGCCAGGAGTTCCCCTTTAGCTTCAACATTTCTCCTGCATATTTAACCCCCTGTGTATTGGTTGAGAATTCCTCATGGTCCTGGTAACCCCTTAGACCCAGAAGTGTACCAATTCGTGCTGCTTGGGCACTGAACAGACATATAATAACTGAAACTGATCAGTAAATTAGGGAAATATGCCCAAGATATTGTTAATGTATCCTTTACTGATCAAGGAAAGGAGAGTCAACAGATTATGTTTGAAGGTAATTATGACAGATAAATGAAATCATTTTATGCTTAAATCCTACGCTGGGCATTTGCCTGCTTGCTCTCAGAACTATCCCCCCACTCTTTCCCTGCTTTGTATTATAGGCAACTACGTACTCCAGGCTGCCTTGTCAACTGGCTTCCAACTAGGTTTCTGCACTGGGAGGCACAGACAGGAGACTGGAGAGCAGGAGGAAGAGGCCAGGATAATTTCCGATTTCCCTTCCACATTGGCAATCTCTCCATAAGGGGCTATTTCTCCTCTATGACTCTAGTTTCTGTTTTCCAGACTTGTCATGGTTCTTGATTCTTTCAGTTGATCTATGCTTCTTGGTTCCAATAATACCACCTTCTCCCTTTTGTCCTACTGTCTCCAAGAGTGGTAGTGGCCTCCTGCTATTTCTAATATCTCAATTGCCCCCCTTGTGGTTTTTACTTCTTCCATCACCCATGTAACCAATTCCTTTCATTAAATTTCTTCTGCTTTAAAAACCTAACACGTTTCATGTTTTCCTTGTTTGATCTATTTTCAGGCCCAACAAATTGACTTTCCTTAAACTTGTTATACAAGTCTGGAGCTGTTGTAGCAAACTTTCTTTCATTTGAAGAAAGTCTGTCTAAGAATGAAAGGAAATGGAGCCAAAAGATATCGAGAAGTAGATCCTGGAGACTTTGAATAAGTCCTTGATAAGCCATTACCTGAAGTCAGACTGACCCCTGGACTTTCCAGTTACTTGAATCCATCAAATTGTCCTTTGTTTTTATCACAAGGGTTACATGTCTGTTTAGGTATCCTGGCCATCAAATTAATTACAAATTATAGGCCATTTACTCTTTGATCCATGCAAGTGACTCAGGTTGCATTTGAAAGTCACATATCCTGATAGAACATCTCATTGGGTGATTTACTTATTTGCGTTCTTAAAAGAGGAGATCTTACAGCACATGCCTTTTACTGGTCTTTTTGTCTTTTAGTGTATGATTCTCCTGTTCTTTTCTGAGCTGCCACATTCTGACAGGGTTCCATATATCTACTACCTCAGTGGAAGGGACAAAATAAAAAATTTATGTCATCCGCATGACAGACCTGAAAAACTAGCCTCTCATTTAAATATTGCAAAAAAATTGAGTTATATGCTACATAAATGACAGGAGAATGGGGCTCTTAATCTATGTGAAAGGAAATTAGATTCAAGTTGTTTTATCTCTTGCAGATGTTCAACATTATTTTTGTCAGCTAGTAGTTAAGTTGAAGAGAGACATCTTTCTCAGAATAGAAACATGAAATAATAATGTCCTCCAGTATCATCTCATCATGTTAAGCTATGAGACGGATGATATCCTGATGTGAAAAGATGCAAATGATACTGAGTTTTGAAGTATTTGTTAGGAGTAGATGAGAGGCTGAAGTTTTGTTCTATAGTACACTGTTTCTGCGTGAAAAAGATAAGGAATCCCTGAGAATCTGCTGAAAAGAGGGAGAAGGGTATCTAGGCTATGGTTTCCTAATTGACTTATTTTGGACAAGAATTCAGTAATGATTTGGGTTTAAAATATCCCTGCAGAAAGTTGGCCCAAACATGAATGAGGACCCGATGTCCTAGAAGGCTGAGCTCAGAATGTGTTGCTTAGATTTACTCTGATCTCGTTCATGGCACAAAGGATCTAAGGCTTTTTAGGGTAGGTTGGTCATGGGTATGCTTTGGCCTCTGGCCTCCTGCGTCCACCCTCTTCTGTCAACGTGCTTTTCCCTCCTGACGTAGATCTCTTTATCACCCTCCGTGGATCTCAGTTTTCGTATGTGAATCATTTCATGCCTTCTGTCTGCAAGCTCAGCCCTATCCTGCATTAATCTGACAAGTTGGGGAGATATCTTAGCAGCCCAGACCGCAGAGATCTGTGATTAGATGTGCTGCTTGAGACGTGCTGGCTGATGGGCTGGAGGAAGATTATAGAGCAACCCTGAGCTCTGGAATGGTGGCTCCCCTAAAGAGTGGGTTGCTGTCTCAGTTTCCCTATCTGACACTCTACTGCCTACATGAGGGCTGGAATCCCAGTCAGCTTGGCTGGGTTCATGAAGCCGTGGGAGAAAGTGATGGATTCTGCTCTCTCTACCAGCTTCCACAGCTGTTCTCAGAGAACCCAGGCATAGTTCTCAGTGTATTTCTTTAGGCCCCAGGGTGTCTTGTCTGGACTTCCCTTGACATCCTGTTTGTCTCTATCTTTCTGTGTTGCTAATGCCACATATCCGATAAGGACAGTTCTGACGCATGCCTCAGGACTGTGGGTCCTCCCTGGACTACACACAAGTATTAGAATAGAATTAACCCACAAGTAAATTACTTTTTACTTTCATCTTGACTCTTGCTCTTCATTAACAAACTTTTAATGTTACCATGGTTTAAACTAGAATGTGTTATAATTTTTATAATAATTATTAATTGTAATAATAATAATTTAACTTATTTACAGATTCTATGCTAAGAACTTTACACTCTTTATTTAATTGAGACCTGCAGGAAGATATTTATGTCATCGTTTTTTCAGATGAGCAAAGAGCCTCTAAGAGGTTAATTTCTTCTCTCAGATCATATAGCATTGGAATTCCAGCCCATGTCTGTTTGATGTTAAAGTCACACTTGTAACCATGACATGATTCGGACTCACTCTCACACTGGGCATGTGATTTTTAAGTTCTTTTTTACAATAATCCATAGCATGAAGGCAATCTCCCTGTTAGTCAAAATGAGTATGTTGGGTTTCTACTTTGTTTATAGGGAGGAATGGGGCAGGAGGTGGAAATGGGAACAAAAAAATTTTATTTAAATTTGTTTTGCAGTACATTTATAAAGATGTAAAAAATACAACAAGAGTGCCTCATGCATTACGTAGCACATACATGCTCCTGCGCACACACGCCCCAATGCCCCTCGTAGGTTTATACGTGCGCATGCTACTTTTGAGGACTTATTATATGCTGGGTGCATTATATTAATTATCTGCTGTCTTAGGTTCAGGTTTCCCAGAAAGTAGAGCAGAGCCCGAGGCGAGGAATAAAGTACTAATAATTTATTCTGAGGTACAAACCCACGGCAGAAAAAGTGAAGAAAAGGTAAAGAGAGGAAAGAAGCAATGCCAAGTGACTTGATTGACTAGTGCTTTGTGTGCGAGCATAGAGAGACAAGGCAGGCCACGCGGCAGGTGTTGGCAAAACTATGTGGGGCTTTTCTGGAAAGATTCTATAGAGAAACCATGTCTCAGAGTTGTGAATTGGAGAGCAGAAGGTGAGGCAATTTATTTTCTCGTATTCCTCCTATATCTGTTTTTCCATTGTTTAAATTTTGTCCAGTTGAAAGTTAATTTCCTTGCAATTCAGCAGCTGCTGAAATGTGAGATCCTAGGTCTTAGGATTCATTCAAATCTGAAAATGTCAGGAAGACTGAGCAACTCTGAGCAGGTTGCTGATTGGCCCAACTGTGTAGCAGTAGCCAAGGAGGGTGTCCCCTGGCAAGTAATTGGTTGGCCCCTTATGGGCAGCAAGCTGGCAGAGCTTGTCTAAGGAGGTTCATGCATTTGTGGTTGATATTCCTTCTTATAATTCACGACAACCCTGAAAGGTGACTATTATGTTTCTCACTTTATAGCTGAAGAAATGGGCTAGTTTGCCCAAGATCTCATAACAATGAGCAGTCAAGCCAGAGTTTGAAACCAAATCAGTTTGCTTTCAAATTTTACACTCTCTGCAGTATGCTACCTAGATTTTCCTGCATGCTTTAATTTTAATTAAAAAAAAAGGATGATAGAGAAAGTTCTTGTGGAAAATACTGAAAATGTAAAGAACAAAGTAATCATCTATAATTTATAGACCCGGAAATAATCATTTAAATATTTGTAATTTTTCTGTATTGTATTTTAGTTTTTCGGTAATATTTTTACTATGTGGATGAAAAAAGGGGTTCTATGGAAAGTAACCTCTCAGGGTGATCTGACCATAAATTCCTAACTGGGCGGGTCATGGTGGGTAGTCATGCCCAGGCCAAAACTTTCTTTACTGAAAAGCTGTCTTTGCTGTAAGCAAGCCCTGCCCACTGAGTCTATGCATCCAGTTTAAAACACCTGTGAAATGCCCCCTCTGAGACCCCTCCTTCTAAAGCATTATCTTAACTAGCCTTCAATCTGATCCCTACCTTGCTTTCTCCCATCTCATGCCATCTTCCTTACATTCCCTCCTTAATTTCAAATGCATAAAAGTGACTGTAAAGCTGTTATTTTCTGGAGCATTTGAGATCTTCCTCCCCAGCATATGTCATCAGTTTGACTCAAGTAAACTTTTATAAAAATTCTCTACATGTTTGGATGTTTCTTAGATCGAAACACAGTTGAATAATAATGTGGATACTATAGCTTATGCACTTGTCAGCGATTATGGGTCCATGAAAGTACCTGGAAATAGCATAATACACCCTGAATGCAGCCGGTCCATGATCCATTCTCTTCCTTCACTGGGGACAGGGGAGTTGTCCCTAAGTCAGAAAGATGACAAGTATAATGGTCTAATCTTGTAAACACACCAATGACAGACCTTCCGACAAACTAAATGATTTTTGCTAGCAGATGAGTCCTTGTCCATGGAATGCTTTTAGCAGAATGCACTTTAGTGTCTAGGATTTCTTAGGTAAACAAACCTGAAATCTAAGGATTTACAGGGTATGGATTTATGGAAAATGTCATGTAAATTGTGTAAACATCTGAATATAAAATGGAGATGTTTCCAATGTTTCCTGAACTGAGTAACCCCTGGGGGAAGCAAGGTGGCTGCATGCCTTTCTTAGAGACCTCATTTATTATTTAGGGCCAGGGTATCTGTGATTCAGGGAGAAAAAACCCCCAGGAAATGTGGCAAGGACATTTGGACCCCTGTCCTGCTGTAACTGCTCCTCTTTATTACTCACATCTTTGAAATTATTGGTAAAGCTTGGTACTGAGTAAGCTCTTTGATGTGTGTGAGTCTTAATGGAGAATCAGATCTTTGTTGTGTCTGTGCTATCTCAATTCATAACTATTTCCTCATTGATGGCATTTTAGTTAAATAATAATATTTTGTAACTTTAAATGTTACTGAAATATACAACTTCGGTCAAATCATTGTCTGTGTTTTATGTTATTTCTTTCCAATGATTCCAAGGGGACTCTGCTGTTCCGTACTTTTCCATAGCTACAAGAGGGATACCTCTGCCATACTTCCTGTAGAGGAAGAAGTGGAAGCAGAAGGGATCCCCTCTGCAAGCCTGGGATCTTTCTTTACTCTCAGGTATTGTTCCTGCTGCAATCCTTCCCTTCCGAGTTCTTGCCCTAGAAACCCCACTCCTGCTCCAGACCCTGGCCTTCTGAGCTCCCCTAGCTTCTCCCTATAAGGACTAATGCCTGCCCTGCCCACGGGAGAAGCCTCCAGCAACTTGGTGGTTCAGCAGGGGAGATACATTCCTGACATCCCAAATTGGAACTTGTGGTTTGTTGCACAGTTGGATTCTTTATCCAGGGTCTATGGAGAGAATGGGGCGGGGGCCGGGAGAGGGTCAGTGAATTTGGAGGGGGAAATGTACACCTTTATATTCACTAACCTCTAACCAAAATGTATCATTTCTTTCCATTTTGCATTTCAGCAAAACAACAACACACAAACACTGCCCCTCTAAAACACATCTGACTGAAGCAAGTTGTGGTGGTGTAAGCTTCCCCTTGCTAAGAGTGAGTAGGGGCTTTTCTGTTAATTAGTTTTTCCTATCATTTAATAAGGATGGTCCCTTGTTCCTTTTTTCCATGTTTTTCTGTGGAGAGGACCAGCACGTGATGTAGTGGAAGAAGACCAGCCTGGGGATCAGTGAGTTGGGGGTTTTACCTCTGCTCTGGTTACAGGTGAATTGAGGGCTATACTCAACGGTCTCTGTCCCTACCCATTTTGCCTTCCAGGAATTTTCAAGTGTTGAATGGGAAATGTCATTCAAGAAGTTGAATATTTCATTGCTAGTGAGAAAGTTATATTACCACCCCTCCCTACAGTTCTAATGCATTGATGAAGTGGAAAACTTATCATGGGAAGCATACCATATAATCCTTCCTTCTCTGTGCCCTCCTCCCCCAACCTTTCTAGAATATGCTTCTAGGTAGTACAAGCTGGCCACAGAAAAATTCCACCTAGCCAATTTCTGACAAGCGAGAGAAAATCAGAGGTACGGATAAAGAGGGAAACCTGGGGAATGCTTTGAACTGTGATAGGCAATATTAAGCAATAAGATAACACTAATGTGGTCTGCAGAGGGGTCTAATGTGGTTGTCCCCTAAGCCTGGTCCAGGGATACTGCTCTCACTCCTCTGATCTCAGACAGAGAGCAATTCCATACATGTAACAGTTGATTTCATATTTTTTATTCCTAAAAGAGAGAAGCTATAACTTTGGGTGAAGATAGCTCTGTGTGTTGCTGAGGTATGTTAAGGATGGGGAGGGAACACAAAACTCGTGGGGTAACATACTTGTTTTCACTGCCTTCACTCTTCTACGTTATATACCTATGTTGACCTTTAGGTTACTCACCCATAAATGCAGTTCTCAGCATTTTCTTCAAAAACCTCCCATGAATGCTCTAAACTCCAGGTTGAGGGAGTATCCCAAAGGTGGGTGAAGAAGAGAGCAATGACCAATGGAAGTCCCCGTTGGCCTGAAGCTGCGGGGAGAAGAGCCTCGAGGCATAGGAAGTAAAGATTGAGTGCGAATGTGAGACTCACACCACTTTTTCTAGCAAAATCTCACACAATTTTTTTTAGACACAAAAGCAGCAAGGTATTCAAGGATTCAAAGATTACTAATAATCAGACTGATGCCCTGTGGATAGGTTTTGCAATAATAATAATAATAATAATAATAATAATAATAATGTGGGAAAGAGAGAAACAGAGTTGATATGAAACATAAAACCAGAAAAAATTGCCTATAGAACTGGAGAAAGAGTACAAGGAAATTGTTCCAAAAGTCTCAAAGAGGTTACCCATAACAAACATTATAGTCAGAGAAAAATATTTCAAAGAACAATACAAAAGCTCAGAGGAAAATTAAAAGACAATAGGAAAAGATGAGAAATAAACTAAAAGAAATGGAAGATAAAAACAACAGACAGAATAAATGGGACTCAAAACAGTTTTATATATAATGGCAGGTTTAACAACCTTACCCAAAATGAAAAGGAAAGGAACAAATACATAAAAAAGATTATAGATAAGGTATTGGATATGGAAGAAAAACAAAGACTCAGCATACACTATGTGACATTTCTGAGAAAGAGAAGAGAACAGATGGAACAGAAATGATTTCAATAATATAGAAATCTTCTTTGATGAAAGCCTGAATCACCACATCGAAGGGCAGCAGCGTGACCCAGTAAAGACTGGCCCAGTACAGCCCACACCTAGCAATACCCTTCAAAGCTCCCCAAATCTGAGATAAGGAAGATTTATACAGACATAAAAAAAGAATTAAAGTCACAAAGAAGAGGAAAGTCTAGCTGACTTCAGGCTTCTTCATAGCCATATTCAGTGCCAAAAATGGTGAAGCAATGCCAACCAAGCGTAAATAATTTATTAGCCATGCAAGTGCAAGTCTAAAGGCAATGGATAATCTCAATAATGCCAGAATTTAGGCAAGACAGTAGATAAGAGTTCTTGGGAGAAATAAATACAATGGGTCAGGAGATTATTTAAAATAAATGCAACCAGATTATTGAATGAGTTGAACTTGAAATATCCAGATATAAAATCATTCTTTGCATTCTCCAAACAGTCTTCAATCCACCTTAGTCAAATCTCCCTTCTTGTTCTTTTAATAATATCTTGGCCTGATCCCTTCGTTTCAAAATCCAATAAAGCTTCTTCTGTCTCATACTCAATTTGACTCTCACATCCTTTCCGTTCCAAGGTTGGGCACCTATGGCACATGATGGGCACCAAAGCATGCCCCTTTGGCATATGGATTATTTGAGCCAACACAACTGAGAACCAGCAGAGTTAGGAAAATTTCTTCACCTCCCCCTAGCTATCTAAAAATAGAACACAATTCTTATCACCTGAGAGAGTTTTATTTGCATAACAAGACAACTTTTATCATATTTATTTTCTCCTATAACTTCTCTCTACCCCTGAGGCTCAAAACCCTTTTTCTGTTGTTTAGCCCAAGATGGTATATAAACCTCAATCAGCCATTTCCTTGAGCCACATTTTACTTTGTGAGCTCTCGTGCATAGTACAGAATCACAACTCTTTTTCCTCTTGTTAATGTTTTGTATCCATTTTATTTATGGCTTCAGCCATTGAACCTGAAAAGGTGGAAGGGAAAAGACTTTTCCTTCCCCACACAGTGGTCATTCCTCCTTCCTCTGCTTTCCCTTATCTCCTTTCCTTGTGTCCTTTTAATTCTGAGTCCTTTTTTTCTCTGGTGTATTGTGGTGAGAAGGACAGATGGGGGAAAGGGGCGAACATCCCTTAGGTTGTGCCTTTTGGTTGTTTATTAGGTTGTTGCTGCCTCTGATTCACCGTGTGTGACAGAGGTGTAAATGCTGGAGTCCTCAAGAGGCATTTCTGTGAGTTCGTCGGGGTCCTCCAAGGATCTTTTCCGTCCCAGGCAAGTGATAGCGCTCTGATAGTATCTCTAGCTGAGCTCCTACATCCAGTAGTGTACTCCACAGCCCCTAGCTGCTGGAATCCTCTTGTCTGGAAGGCTACCATTGAGATGGCTCAACTTGGCTGCCTTGTGGCCACCTGACCCCTCAGAAACTCATGTATCTTGCCCCTGAATACCTGGACTACAAGTTGCTCCACCACTTTCTGCACTCTTTCCCCTGATTTCTTTCTCCAGATCTCTTTTTGTCAACCTAAGTTAGACACAGAGCAGAAAAGCAGCAAGTGCCCAAATAGGAATGAGGCTTGTCTCAGATTTTTCAGGCATCAGTCTCTACCAGTGATTCTTACATTGGTCTCTCCTTTGGCTTGCTGAGTGTATGTGTGTGTATGTGTTTGGGGATGGGGTGCAGAAGAAAAAAGCACAGTGCTAACCCTTATAGCTGATCCCCCCAATCTCCCTTGGGTTCTCATCTTCTGCATATGTATAGGCTGGAGTGGAAACTGATAGCAGGGCTGGAACTGCCGTGTCTCTTAAAAGTTCTGGAGGGTCAGTCTGGGGTTCCTTGGGACTTCTCTCTAAAATGTGGGGGTACTTCACATCTATGTACAACATGAAGATTCTATCTCCAATTGTAGAGAGGTCCCAATGAACACCTGCTTTATGAACACAGGAATGAACAGAGAAGCTGTGGGAAAGGACATGGGGTGAACTTGGATATTTTAATAGGTTACTAACTCAGAATTATAGTTATAGAATAAAATGTAAGTGTTCTAAATCTTGAAAACGTAAAAATAATTGCTAACCAATGTTGGGAGTTGGAGCAAATGTAGAAGGAATTAAAAGCATCAATTTTTTTCATATTTCATGGGAAGGAGTAAATAGATATTGTTTAAAATTGAATTCTGTGGTTAAAAATTATGATTTCAAGCTATTAGTATATTTTCCCCTTTATTCTATTTTTTTTAGAAAACTTAGAGTTGTGTTTCTCACCTAGAGGTGGTTTTGACCCAACTTCCCAGGGGTTTTTGGCCATGTCTGGAGGCATTTGGTTGTCCCACTGGAGAAGGAGGGTGTTTCTACTGGTTTCTAGTGGGTAAACGCCAGGGGACGTGGCTGAAAGTCCTATGAAGGGATTAACAGCCCACAACTGTGACATGAAAATTACTTTATTATTTTATTTTTTTTTTAAGATTTTATTTATTTTATCTTTAGAGGGGAAGGGAAGGAGAGAGGGAGAGAAATATCAATGTATAGTTGCCTCTCATGCATCCTCTGCTGGGAACTGGCCTGCAACCCAGGCATGTGCCCTGACTGGGAATTGAACCGTGATCCTTTGGTTCGCAGGCCCATGCTCAATCCACTGAGCTACACCAGCCAGGACTGAAAATCACTTTAAACTGAAAACAAATGAACAATCAAAAGCCACAAAAAAGAACATTAACTTAAACTCACAAAGTAAATTCTTCTGAAAACATAGCTGCCATTGATCCTTCTCTGAGGGAACTTCCTACTTGGGAGAAGAAATAAGAAGTTTGAATTCCACTCTCCTTTAGCATCAAAAAGCTGAGTAGACACTTCCATACTTCCAACCCCCCTCTTTCTTTTCATTAAGTTAGTACATGAACCTTGGTCTCGGGCTCTTCAGTGATGAGTACATCACTGAGTGTTCCCAAGAGCATGTGTAAATGAAATGTTGCTTTTCTCCTGTTAATCTATTGCCTTTATTTTGCAGACCCCCACACTTCTGAACCCAAGTGGGTTGAGGAAGAGGTTTTCTCCCAATGCTTAGAATGCAGAGGTCAGACCACCCCCCAAAACAAAGATACACTTTAAATATTAAAATAATTTTTTGGAGAGAAGTTTTTCTGAAGTTCAGTAATTTATTCAATATTACTGTAGGTTGTTGGTGTTAAAGTGAAGTAAAATAAAACTGAACACTTCAAAATATATAGCTTTTATACTATAATCCTGCTTTTGTAGAATTATTCCTATTCCTTCTATTCATATATGTACATACAAAGATGTTTGAAGTGGTGTTCACAGAATGATAAATGATTGATATTTCTGAGTAGTGGGATTTAGAGTAATTTTTTCTCTTTTCTTTTTGTTTTTTTCCCTTTGATCACTTAAAGTTTATTCTTTTCAGTAATGATGGATATAATATTTACAGAAGCTGTGGATTTTCTCTTTATTCCTACAAGAAAAAGCAACAGCAACAGTAAGCCTTTTTGATGGAGCTCCATGTGGCTCAGAAGAAAAGTCCAGCTTATCTCCCCTGTCCCTCGTCCATACTAAAGGAAAACAGCACGTATATGATTAACCTAGGCCCATAATGCATATGTCTGCATGGCTGAAGAATATATTGAACAAACTCAAAAAGAGTCTGGAGTCTTTGTTAAGAAACGAATGATAAAGATTTATTCAAGGATCTTAGGGTTTGCATATTGGAAACACAATTAGGCAAAAACCAAGAGATGTTCCATAGAAGAAAGGAAAGTTAGTTCTTGTGAGATAGTAGGCAGTTAGACAGATGTGAGCCAAGTAGGAATGATAAGCCAGGTACTGAAGGTCACCAGGACAGAAAGCCCTGGGTGTCTAGCAACAAAAATTGTAAGGTGGGACCTCACCCCCAGATCCCTAACATATTGCTGTTCATGTGGCTCAGACCCTCTTTTGACTTTTCATCTGCTATCACATTGCTAGTCACATGGTAGGCCCCCTGAGGGGAGGGAAAAGAGGGCAGGAGAAGAGCCTCATCAGACTCTCACATAAGCTCTTGCATGGCCACTCCCTTAAGCATTAAGCCCTAGAGATAATAATTAGGCTTCAGTTGGGTTTCGGCTCCAGGCCTAGAAAAGCAGCACAGCCAAGTGCAATGGTGCCATGGCTGACATCAGGACCAGCTTCGTGATTAATGACTCCTTGCCCTGGTGCCAACCAATCTATGGAGACCATGACCCTGAAAGGACACACCTGAGAAGCTGGTGACTATTCCATGGAGACCCTGAGACCTCCAGGCCCTTAAGATGAAGGATCGAGCACACATATTCTGTTTCTCTTGAGCACGCACACACACCTGTCTCCACTGCTGCCTTTCCCCAGTGTTATTGAAATGGGGTGCAAAGTGGGGGTTTCCTGAAAATGGCAGAGCATATTTCCTCACAGCACTTGTTTGGGGGAAGGGAGAACAGATGATACGGCTTAAGATACTTTTCATAACAATAGCATGTTGATAGATGTGTTCTTCCCGAAGGCAAGTCTACTGCCACCCGGGTAAATGTCTGCGTGACTTTCAGACATACAGTGCCGAATACGAGATCATGTAAGGAGCTCTGGGTCAGTATTTATAACAGGGAGCTAGTCCACCATCAGGGCAGGAAGAATAGAGGAGCAGCCATGAGTAGCAACCACGTGGTTTGAAAGGGAGTAGAAGGGACCCCTTCCCCAGTCTGCCATGAGGTCTGGTGTGTAAGGAAATGCCATGCGTTTTGGATTAAGAGCTGGGAAACCTGCCTAGAGAGCATGGCAGCAGAGCTGATGCAGCTGGGAATTGCAGGGGCCTCCCTAACCAAGTACAGATTTGTGGGAGATGCCTGGAATGCTGCACTGTGACAGGGAATGTGAAGCCATGGACTTCTGCTTTTCTGAAAGACAGTACCTCTGACTAGTGTAGTCTGAAACTGGCCTGGGTTGGCAAAGGGAGTCAGCATTATATGTTTTGGGGTGTTTTAAAGGGAGTGGGACTTAACAGCAGAATTCTACCATTACTCTAGATCTATATAACCATTAAATAACAACCCTTTTCCCTTTTCACCAAACTTTTACATTGGAAGTCACACTTCTTAGCAGCAGGCAATTGAACCCTATAGCTGTTCTAGAACAAACTAGGTGGGTTCTCTCTCTCCTCTTTCTCTCTCCCCCCACTTCTTTCTTGCACACCTGTGCTTTCCCCCATCTTTTTCTTTCCCCAGGCACACACTCTCTGGAGCATGCTCATGCCTGTTGCCTGTTTTTCCCCCAAATGTATTCTCTTTGCCTTTCTTTCTCCTAAGCTCCAAGAGCCCTTCTTTTGCCTTTGTAACTTGTTTCCTGAGTCCACGCAGTCCAGCTGGCTCCCTCCTTTTATAGCTTACTTCTTCCACCTCTGTGACTTCACTTGTATCTGAGTCTTGGCCCTGAATTCTTTCTGAGCCCATAATTCTTTCTTAGCCAGAACTCAAAGACCAAGGTCTAACAATATCTGGTGCTCTTTGCCATTGACATTTAGTAAAAAATATATATTTCTGAGAATAGTCGGTTCTGCATTCTTAGCCCTACGATTGGTCCGGGACAGTTCTCAGTCAACTATCAGGTGGTTTAGGTGATGGGTACCAGGTGGCCTGAAGGATGGGTGCCAGGAGGTCTGGTCATGTTTGGTGTTCTGGATATCTGATGAATACCCAGGAATTGACACAGGACCAGGAAATTCAAAAGTTTACATTCTCTAGTTAAAACAAGAATAGAAGTGTTTCTTCATGTCTCAACCTACTTGATTTTAGTAACATGGCAGCTTGACTATAGCAACTCCATTTTATTTATTCACTCAATTCCTCAAATGTCTTGGGGGCTGCTTGAAAAGCCATTTCTGTTCTGACAGGTGCAAATCAGTCCTATCTTAACCTCTTTATTTTTGCTCTACTTCATTTTCAAGAGCAAACACACATACTGGAAAATATGCCTCTGAATATTCTTTATCAAAACTTCTCTTCCCCCATTACATGCTATTTAGGTGAGGGTCTGTTTGCATTCAGGGAATTGTCTCATTGCTTGGTTTTGCCAGTACTGATCTGTCTGTTCTTTGCACACACACTGGAGACATGCAGTGAAAAGGAGGGATGGAAAGGCCTCTCTCGCACAGTTGCTGCCCTCTTTCATGGAGGAACAAAGGTCTTTTATTTCTGTATCTCTTATTTTTGCACAAAAGTTACAAAAATTATTTTATGTCTGAAGAATTTCCTTAAATAATTTCCATTTTGTGCATAAAACAATGGCCCCCTTTCACTTGTAAAAGCACACAAAAATAAGTAAATGTCCTTTCTTTATGGGCACAAAGCAAAGCATATGTGCTCCATTTGGAGAATGCAAATGCCTCAAGCTGCAGCATTTCTTTCAGCAGCACTCAGCAAGTGGCCATTTAGGCTTAATTGCTCCTCACAGCATAGTCCAATTAAGAGCGGTCATCAGCAGGGTGAGGGCTATTTGTTAATCCATAAAAGGTATGAGACACAGTACTTGTTTTGCTTGCAGTTTTTATTCACATGTTTGGGTAAAAATCTAAACAGCTGGAACTCTCACAAGTGATATGTGTGTGTATTTAATGTTGGTTATGGGTAAGACAAGTGTATGAATGCATTTCACAAACCCTAAACTTTTTCTTCCAATACAAAGGAGAATCGGTCAAGACATTGCTGAAACCTACCAAAGCGTGCTTTTTGAAGGTGTAGTGGGGGAGAAGAGCTGGCTTAAGAGAGGAAAACTCTGAACCAAAGGGGTTTCTCTGCAACATAAAGATGGTTTTAGTTTCTGGGAGAATAATTTCCCTATTAAAGTGCAAATTTCTATCAGAACATATTGTTTTTTAAGCATTTTTTTAAAAACAGAGGATTTGTTTTTCGAGAATTTTCTTTCTGTACATCATTCTGATATGCTACAGAGAGAACCTCTATTCTAGGCTGAAAACAGGATAAATTGACAAGGAACAGGAAGTGTGGGAGTGATGATGTATCTCTTGTGATCTGATGAAAGTGTTTCCGGTGGAAATAGGATTCTTTCACAGTCACATGAAGTGCATTTTGGGGACCCATGCATAGGAGAACCTGAGACATAGTAACAAGATTTACTGGAGTGAAAACAAAGGACTGGCCCCAGGTGCCTGATGTCTCATCCACAACCAGGTGGTTTAGTTCCATCTTGCTGCGGAAGAAATCCTGGCCTTTGTGAGCACGATACCCACCAGGATCCAGAACTGAAATGCCATTACCCTGGGCTCTGGCAGTTTTAGCATAATCTCTGATCATGGCTGCTCTCTGGCCCAGTTAGCCCTGTGCTTCAGCCTGTGCAGCTGCTACGGAGAGAGCGTGTGTGTTTGAGAACAAACAAGCCTTGGGCTTTTGTGAAGTTTTGATTATGTTTCCTTGGATTCGGGAAAGGGTAAGCTTTCTTTCAAACTAGCCAATCTTCTTAATCCTTCCTGGACTTGTGCTGGGCCCTCTTCCTAACCAATCCCTTTCCTGGATCTTCCGGGGTTCCATGCCCTTATCCTATCTAATCCTTTCCCCAAATTTTCCCAGGCTAGACTTCCCCCTTTATGTCACCACTTTGACTCCTATGACATTTTCCTCATACTTGGAGGATCTGCCCCAGCACCACCATCTTGGCTTCCACCACGTTTGCACTCCACAAAAGAAATCCCCCCACTGTTGTATTCCCATCTCTGTAATCATGGCTAAAAGGTCATTTGCCCCCTGGGGATATTGGAAAGCCAGTCCCCCCAGGCTGCTTGGGGATTAGTGTTTGTTTGGCAGAGGAGGCAGCTGTCCCCTGGGGAGCCTGTGAATGCTACAGTTTCCTAGTTAATCAGACTTAATGTCTGATTCCATTTGCTCCTTTCCTTTGTTAATAACTAACTAGCTACCTATGCTAAAAAAATATAGGAAGAAACATATACAGGGTCCAGCAGAAGTAAGTCCTGCTTGATTGTGGTTGGTAGGGTTGTAATATGAGTGTGGTAATTTATAGTTTTAATTTGAACATTTCCACTAAAATGTCATATGGTGTGCTTGAGTGTGATATTGTTATGTTACAGAATTACATGCTTATGATTTTGTAATAAAAAATTTTGTAATAAAAAGGGGTGTTATTTGTGCCAGACCCTGTACATTATGTAGCTATTAAATATTCTCAGCTTCTTTAAAGGTTTCTACACTTCATTCTTTATGAAAAGAAATTTGATTACTACCAGCCAGGCAGAGGGTCTGTCTACTGCTTTCTTACATGTTTAGGGTTTTTACAAGTCAGAGAAGGGGAAGGTAGAAAACACACCTGATGACCGGCTCCTCCAGGCTGCTCATGAAATCCTGGGGTCATGCAACAAGATATGTTTCTAGAAAAGTCAGACTTAAGTGGCATTGGGAATTTGGGAAGGGAGGAAGAAAGGATATTTGATATCTTTGCCTTCCCAGAGCACTGAATGGCAAGTATCTTCCGTGATTTACGTGGTTGGACTCTGAAGATAGGCAGAGCCATTAATTCATTTCCTTTTTCTTCTTCCTAATTTTTCCCCTCTCCTGACCCTCATCCCCCTGGGGACTTTTGCTCCATTCATAACCTGTCTGGCTCCTTGACCTTCCCTCTACAAGCACAGAGACAGAAGCAAGGCCTGAGAAATTATTCACGTATGTGAGCTGTTCGGTGGTCAATCAACCCGACAGAGCTAGGGCTAGAGATTTTCTTGTTCTTTAGCTAAGTAAAAGCCTATCCCCCCCCCTTTGGTTTTGTTTGTTTCCTTACTGTCAATTGTTAATCAACATAATGCTGATGAGTGAAACCTTTTCTGATTCCAGGACTGTCCCTACCATCGGACTAATGATTCTCCCGGGGAAAATGTCTGCGCTCTCACGCTTCTCGATGCCTCCTGACGGGCTACTGGCTTCAGGTACTGATATTTACCCAGCCCATTGAAATGTCACACTTAGGGCTGAGTCCTATAAATTATTATTGTGCCTGTGTTATATCGTAAAGACAAAGGTCAGATCAGAGCTCAGATTTATTCACACTCTTGATGCATTTCTGAAAGTTAGTAGAAAAATAAACTATTGGGTCTTTCAGTTAAAAGTACATACAAGTGAAAGTAATTTTTTTTTTTCCAATGAAGGAAAAGAAATAACTATAGAACTAGTTAGTTTTGGGAATAAATAAAAGTAAAGGAGAGACTGGTTCATCCAAGGTCTGAAAGTACTACCTCCAGTTTTCTGCACAGTTTCTGACAGCCCTTTAAAATAACTGGACAAGGGAAAAGGTCAAGGATAGGTTCAGAAGACTAAGGGAACTACTGAGAATGGATCTCTGCATAGTGACTGTGAAGGTTACACCTCCATTACAGGGCCAAGGTGGCCCAGAAGTGTCCCATGCAAAGTTGTTTGGTGGCTGGAAAGCCTGTCATTGTAGCTGAGCACTTTTGTGTATGGTTAGTCACAAAGTATGTGGCTTTTTACCTTGAACTGCAGATTTCGAAGAGCAGCATTGCTAACCAATTCTAGACCCTGCTGGCTCTAAACCCAAGGAAGGAGCTCAGTAAAGAGGAAATGATGAATGGTGTTATTAAGCACTGGAGGTGGCCCTGCAGTGTGGATTGAAAGTCAGGGCTGGGCAGCATGAAGTGCATGTTGCCAGTGTCTTTGCTGTACCAGATCTTTGAATAAATCACAGGCTGAGTGTTGTTAGCTGTCAGGGCAACTGCTCTTGCCAGCACTTAATAAAAAGTCCCAGACCATCTACATCAAATGATTTCTCTTCCATAAAATTTGGCTTTTGAGATTTGAAAAAATTTACCAGGCTCACCCCCATTTTTCTCAATCACTTATCCTTTCAAGGATTATCTCCACACAGAGAGTTGTACTTGAAGGGTTTAGCCTTCCAAATTATTAGAACAAGAACTCGTGGTAATCTTTTACTTGCCTCTCTCATTTCTGTGATTCCTCTTTGTCCTCCTCTTCCTCTTCTCTCCTCCTTCTCACATTACTCAGTTGAATATCAGTGCCTTTTAAAAAAATATCCTCCTTCTCCCCTTATCTGCTTTGTTTTTTATTTTTATTAGCTCCTTCATAATAATTGCCACTTCAAATTCTGAGCGCTAACTGTGGTGGGCAGTTGGACAGACATGAACAGAGCAAGGACAATGGGTCGGGTACAGAAGGTCACCAGGGTAGAAAGTCCTGGGTGCCCAGCAATGTGCAAAACTGGGAAAGCAAGGACTTGGCCACCAGGGTAACCTTCTCTCCCCTAGCTTATCACTGGTCATGCGGTTCAGACCTTCCCCCGACTTTTCCTCCTTTACCTTGTTGCTGGCCATGCTGCTTAGAACCCTTAGAAAGGGAAGGAGGCTGGAGAATAGCCCTTAAGCATTAAGCCTCCAGGACAATGAGGTTCTGACCCGTATTGAGTACATCTGGGCCTCACTTGTGCTTCTGCTCCAGGGCCAGAAAAGCAGCAAAACCAGACCAGTAATGCCATGGCTGACCTCATGGCGTTTACTAATGACCCCCTGTCCTGGTGCCAACCAATTAGTGGAGACCATGTCCCTGAGTGGACACACCTGGGAAGTTGATGAATATGCTATTGAGATCCTCCCCTGGGGCCTCCCCTAAAATCTCCACCCTTAAAAGCCCTTAGGACAGAGGACCCAGCATGCTCTCCCTCCAGGAAGTATGCCCACACTTTTCCCACCCCCTCTTCTTCCCTTAGACACATTACCTTCCCTTCTGTCTTTCGCCTGAGATCCAAGGGCCCTTCTTTTGCCTCTATAACTTGTTTCCTGAGCCCATATATTCTATGGCTCACTTCTACGTCTGCGACTTTCTAAATAAACTTTTTCTTATAGTTTGAGTCTTGACTTTGTATTCTTTCTTAGCCAGAACTCAAGTACTGAGGATGCTGAACAGAAGTCCAGTCTGCCTCCACCAGCCTAACACCTGGTGCTGTTCTCACCACCAACAGTAAATATGTGTAGTTGGCCCTGCAGTAGATACGAAAGGAAGGAGTGTTTGATAATATTTGAGGCATTTGCTTATCTTTGTCATTTTAATAAAGAAGAAAAATATGATCATGTTTTTTAAACCTTATATATAATACACAAATTGGGAATAATAAATACATATTCATGTGTACCTTATATTGTTACACTCATAAGAGAATGTTACCGTATTTACTTCTATATTTATTTTTAGTATTTCTTGCCCATCCTCCACACTATTTACGAAAGAAAAAATTGGAGAAAAATGTCAATCTGTCTGTAAGCCCTCACCATCACTTTTATTTTGGTCTTATTTAAAAACAAAACAAAACATTATTTTTAAAACAGTAATTGCTTTTATTAACAGGTTTCTCTGACTGGTACATATTTTGTCTTTAAGGGAAACAGGGTCAAGTAACAGGAAGTGGAGACAGCTTGCCCCTGGGAGAATGGAGGAGGGGAACTAGATTGGCTCTCTTCTCTCCCTCAGCCTGGCTATTTCCTTCCTCACCGTTTTTTGTGTTCTTTTATTTTTCTCTTAGACAGAGTGTTTTTTACCCATTAAAGAGACTTAAGCCGCAGTTTGGATCCACAGCATGAGTCCTCTCCCCCCACCAAGATAAGAACCACTAAATGTAAGTCATTTGTAAATCAATTTTCATTAATGTCTGCAACAAACATCTGAGTACTTCCTTTTCCAGGCACTGTTCTAGGCACTTGGGACATATCTGTGAACAACACAAACCATGATCCTTGCCCTTGTGAGTCTTAGATTCTAGAAGAAAGCAATAAATAATAAATCTAATAAATGAGTTAATTATCTAGCTGAAGGGGTGGCAAAATTCTTTTTCCTCTACTCATCTTAAGTTCATTGGCTGGGGTCCTATCAATTACACTGACAAAAGACATTAACCTGAGAAAAAAGAACCAAAGAAATGTATTAACATGTGCATCGTACAAATACTTGGGAATGTGCAGGGATGGTTAGAACTTGGGCTTATACAGTTAGTGTCTTAAAAGACCAATACATTTTTGGAGAAGTGACAAGACAAAGGAAAAGGACTTTGAGTTACTGGGGCAGCAAATTGTGGAAAGATGTATTGATACAGGGGAAGTAATGGAAAACAAAGACAAATTAGTATAGTTTATTATGCCCATTCTTCTGGTGCCATCTCTGCACAGACAAGGGTCTAGCATCGTCTCTGGTGATTGACTTCTGTCCTTCCTCGTAGAGAGGGGAAGGGGGCACATTTACAAATTCACAAGAGTGGGCAAGAGTATGTTTATAGTCATGAGTATGCAAAATAGAGTTTATTCTTAGATAATTATTTATTAATTATTGCATTACTTATTTCTTATCTTATTTTTTCACATCCTCACTTATGATTTATATTTTAGGTAACAATGGCTGGTAATTTAACATACTCTCACCCACCTCTGTATATGTCTTGCTTTTAGGCAAGGAGGGGGAGGCCAGAGAACTTTTCTTATCTTTGGTTTTTCTTAATTGCCTTTAGCTCAAAAATAATCTTTATGCCAAAGTGGTGTATTTTGGGGTGATATATTTTGCCACTCTTCACAGATTATTAGGAGATGATAAGTTCTATGGAAAGAAGGAAAACAAAGAGCAAAATAAGGAGGTCAAAATTATGGGGGGTTTTGCACTTTAAAAATAAGTGTTGCAAAGTTGGCCTCATTGAGATGACATTGGACAAATATACCTAACCTACCCCACAGTGCTCACAAAGGTACTAGAGGGCTGGGCCACGACCAGCTTTGCTGTGGAATATCATTACGTAATGTGGGAGGAACTGCTGTTTTACAAAATGAGCCACTAGGAGAACAGTGGAAACGGGGCTGCAGTCTTGACCTCTTTCTTCCTGATGTAGGGGAACTGTCAGTACAGAGAAGAGTTATGCAGGTAAAGACAGATTAGAAACTTTAGAACATACTCTGAATGACTCTGAATGATATGTTCTCTATTTCGTAGTAACACTTAGATACAACTTTTTTTTTTTTTTAGTTGATGCCTTATTTCTGGGCCACTCGGTGGTATCCATATAAAACCAGTTTTAATTTAGAGATGCCTGTCCAAAAGTACATTGAACAGTTTCTACAAAGAGTTTTGTTCAATCCACTTGAGATTTGTGAATATTTGTGTCTTTGTGTTTGTATGTTTATATGTGTGTGAACAGAATTGGTCTTATTAGTAAAAAGTATCTCTATTAATGTATTACACATCTTTTATTCTATGCAGATAATAATTTGTAATCATTGCCTTATTCATATTCAGTTATGTTGATAATTAGACTTTGTAGCATTTCCAAACTCTGAAACAATGATTCTACATGTACCTTTTTGTGACATCTAGAGTAAGCCTCTTAAAATTGTTTGGTTGTTCATTGCAGTTCTAATGGAGACTGACTGTTTAATTCCCTTCTTAGGGAGAACTTGGACTCTGATAAGTAATATGTCAGAAATGATTATGGAAAAGAAAACCAGGAATGTGTCCCAAAAGAATAAGTACATCTCTGGGAAATGAAAAGAATCTCCTGTATTTCCATCCTGTCACATGTTAAATTGAGAACCATTTAGATGAGATCACATCCTAAGCAGTGCCCAAACTGGATGTTTTAAAACACATTGCCCCCCCCCTCCCCAACCCCTTTCTTCTGAATGTGCAGGCAAGAGCACCTACGATTTCCCAGTAAACTTTTTGCATGATTTGGGTTGGAGTGAGGTGGGGTTTCCATAGAATTTGGAATAGGCTGGTGGTAACTTTCTTAAGAATAATAATATATTTTCTAGAGATCAGGTAGTGGGGCAAAAATATCCATTGGAGGGAAAGGTGGAGCCACCCTTCTCTGAAAGGGAGACAAGCGTGGGTGGTGGGTGTGGAAGGGTGAGCAGAGACTCTTCCTGCATGGGGGGAAAGGAAGGCCTGCTGCTAAAAGGTTACAGTTCGTTTCAAGTTTTCCAAGCATTGAATATGAAGGAGAGGTGATTAGAAGCTGCAAAAAGGAGAATTAGGAAATGTGTGGGTCTGATTTTTTTCCCCCAACACAATTTTTGCTGTCAGAAACAAACACCACCCTTGCTGAGTATTTGTCCCTATTGTCCAGGTTAGCCAGCCGGCCAGCCTCTCTGCCCAGGCCTTGCATCCAGAACTCTGAGCTGGAATTCCTGCTCTCTCCCTGCTCACTGTGCGGTTCGAGTTCAGGCCCTTCGCTCACTAGGTCTCTCTTTCCATCTGAACAGTGAAAATAGTAATACTATTTGTCTCCATTGAGAAAGTATGTGACAGGTCCATGCTTTTTAGGGGAAAAGGATTAACTAACACTGTAACTAGTTTTGTTATAACACATATAAAGGAAAATAAGGACTCTTTAGAATATTACACCATTTACAAGGAAAAGTTTAAAAAATTATATGGTTTGAAGTATAAATATAACATAGGTATATATATATTTTCCAGCCTCCATGTGAGGTATAGCTTTTGTTCTCTGAAGAAAATATTTGATTAAAATCATTAAAGGGCTAGAAACTATTTCAAAACTTTTTATTTTTCTGATGGATATGCTGTCTTGGATGATAAGAAGCATAGCAAAAGTTCTGGATTATGACATGTTATTTATGGCTAGAGTGAAGTTTGATGTAAAGTTTTCATTTTGCTTTTCTAAATTTAATAGCCTGTGTCCTTTATAGTCAAGCATGCAATAAAAGAATTTAGCAAATTTATTATTTATGTATTTTCTTAGAATCTTATTTCTTTGGGCAAGGCTGAGGTATCTGCTTGGCTCTCATTTTTTAAAACAAGGAATTGCATTTTAGTCAATGTAGATTATCCAAGGACTGATGATGAACAAAGTAGATTATTGAGCCCCTTTGCTCCCTCATTTGCCTCAACCCCTTAATTTCAGAGAGGTTTTGCTGCATATTAGTGCCTATACCATAGAAAGGATAGAGATAATAGAAGAAAAGAAAGCAAAGACTTCGCTATATTATTACCTGTCAGTCAATGAGGGAAGAGCGGACATTGTGTCAAATAAAAGGAGGCCTGTGGATTTTCCCTACCAGGTTTCCTCACAGATACTTAGGAATTGCTCGCCGCCCCCGCCCCAGCCCCAGCCCCAGCCCCACCCCGGTCCGGGCTCTCTGCACCTCTAGCTTCTTATGGTGAGTAGGTGAGCGCTGGGTAACTCTCTGCTGTCACTGTGTGGCCGCCAGCTTCCCAGATGACGCCCTTCGACCCCCACTACCTGATATTGTTGTCTGTGTAATCCCCTCCCCTGGAATGACTGGCTTCTAATCAAAAGAATACTGCAAAAGTGATGAGTATCCCTTTCATGGTTAGGTTTCAAAGACGGTGACTTGGGATGCTGGAGAGGCCTACTGCAGTAAGGAGCTGAATGCGGTCGCTGGCCCACAGCCAGAGAGGAACTGAAGCCCTCGGTCCAACAACCTGTGAGGAACTGAATCCAGCCAACAACCACATGAACTTGGAAGTGGATCCTTCCCCACTTAAATCTTGAGATAACTATATCCCAGCCAAGACCTGATTGCAACCTATAAGAAAACCTTAAGCAGGGGACCTAGCTGTGTCAGATTCCTAACCTGCAGAAATGGAGATAAATGTGTGCCGTTTTAAGCTGCTAAGGTTTGAGGTAATTTATTATGCAGCAATAGATAAGTGATAAATAAGTAATACAGTCTTTTACTATACTTTGAAACTATTCTAATTGCCCTTGGCAAAAGAAGAAAGGATCTGATAAACTCATTCCTACCATGATGTTTGGGAACCCAGTATGTAACCTCTGCTGGAATGGAGTGTCGTCAGAGGGCAGGTAATGCCAACACAACAGAGTGCATGAATAATGGTAGAATTTTAAGATTGGGGCAATAATGGGGAACATGTGTTTTTGAGGATGGAGAAACTTTTCATTTTCCCTCAAAATGATAACATGTAATCACCTCTAGCATATACATAAGTTAGGCTTTGCCATCTTAAGTCTATTTTAAAACCCAGTTATATTTTGATTATTTTAAAAGTAGGATTCTGAAGAAGGGACATGATCCCAAGGCATCTTTCTGCAGGAAAGGATTGAGCCCACAATGAACTTAAAAGGCAATTACGAGATAGCTTTCTTCTTGGGAGTGGGCAGGGGCTAGTCATGAGGACCCACAGGCAAAGGAGGAGGCAGTCACTGTGGTTGCTCTTTCCCTGGAAGATGTAGGAATCATGGATTTTGGCAGCCAGAGCAAAGGCAACCTAAGTCATTTTCTAGGATTAGCAGGGAGCAAACTTTTAGTATCAGTACAGAGAAGGGAAGAGTCGGGGAACTCTTTTAGTATCAGTACTGGGAGGTAAATGGAAGAAACCATACAAAGGTCTCCTCCACCGTATAGCAAAAAATCAGGTCTGTGAGCTACTCCAAAATAAGCCCAAACGGGTTAGGATGAAATCAGGAATGTGCTTTCTCATGCTCAGAGGTAGAAGTAGATGAGATGAAGCCATGATTAAAAACTAGAAAATTCATTAGAAAGATTCCAATTCAACTTAATTTATATTTCTAAATCATACTCTAACTTGGAATCTAATTTAACTATGATTCTTTTTTCTAAAAGATTGATGTCAAAGAACATGTATAAAGGCAACATGGACAAAGACAACAGGGCAGGGGGGACTGAATGTGGGAGATGGCGGAGAATAATGGGGGAGAAGATGGGGCAACTGTAACTGAACCACAATTCAAAAAACAAAAATAAATAAAACAAAGTTTTAAGAATAGGAAATACTTTCAAAATGCAAAGATACAAGTTCTCCCTTCTGCTCTTGTCCCAGCTACCCAGGTCACTTTCCCAGAAACAACCAAAATTAATAGTTTCTTGAGTATGCTTGTGGAGACATAATCAATACTATATCCAAATTCATGGATGTAATCTTTTAGAATGCTATTTAAAAATTGAAATGGTAGCTTACCGTATACAGTACTGTGCGCCTTGATTTTCTTCATCTCTGAGCAATATCTCTTTGTATCTCACATCAGGACATAAGGAGATTCTTCATTCTTATTTATGGTTGTACAGTATTTCAATTTATTAACATTTTATATTTTATTTAACTATTTACATAATGATGGATACTTAGGAAATTCCCAATTTTCTGCTATTATAAGCAATTCGGTAGTTAATGCTCTTTTTATATGCATCATTTTACACACGTATAAGTGTATTGTAGAATAAACTGTTGGAGATAATGTGCTGGACCCAAGAGCATGTGAATATAGTATTAGGCAGATTCTGCCAAATTAGTCTCTGTAGGGCAAGGGTGTCAAACTCATTTCCACCGGGGGCCACATCAGCCTCACCATTGCCTTCAGAGGGCTGAAATAGTTTTAGGACTGTATAAATGTAACTACTCCTTTGCTGCTAAGGAGTTGAAATTACATTCGGCCATCTGAAGGCAACCGTGAGGCTAATGTGGCCTGGGGTGAAAATGAGTTTGACACCCCTGCAGAGGTTGTACCCAGTTAAACCCTAACCAGCAGTGTATGGAATGCCTATTGTACATAGTTTCACCAATATCGTATGTCATTAAAATTTACCTGACTGATAAATAAAAAATGATCTATGTGGTTCAAATTTTTATTCCTCCTATTATAAGGAAGTTTTTAATAAATTTAAAGGTCATATGTGAGGGTTTTTTCTGTGACTTGACTATTCATATCCTTCCCCCTTTATCTATTCAGTTGCTAACTTTTATCTATTATTTGTAGCAATTTTTTTTTGTGTAAGGAAAACCAGCTATAACCTACAAGCAACTGGTAGTTTTCCTAGTCTGTTTGTTGTCATTTCATTATGCTTGTTGTATTTTATGCCATGAAAAAAATTTAATTGTAGTTAATTTGAAAAATCTTTTTCTTTTTTATTGTTTTGACTTAAAAGAGTATAGATTTATCCCTTTATATTTCCAGAGTTCAGAATTCTTAAATGGGTCATTCTCCATGTGAAGTAACATATTCACAGGTTTGGAAATCAGAAGGATTATAGCTTGGTCAACATGTTGGGTTTAAACTAGTAAATTTGGAATAAAAGGGATAAATCATGAAATATTTCTAAGTTTATGATTTGAATAACTGGAATAATGGCAGTGCTATGTATTAAAAGGGAGAAATCTAGAGGAAAAGGAGGTTTAAGAGGGAAAATCATGACTTCTATTTCAGATATGTAATATTTGAGATGCCCACTAGATCATCAAGTAGAGCTGCTGAGTGGACAGTTGGATGTATAAGTTCAAGAAAGTGTTTAGGCCTGGAGATAGTCAGTTAGAGAGAGACATTTCATAATGCTAACGCTTGATTGTCAATTCTAATGTGCATGATTTTAATAACGGAGATTTAGTCAAAGACTGCCAGAAGTACAAAGAGAAATAGACTAATCTGAGTCATAGCTAGAAGTTTTAACATTCCACTCTCATAACTGATAAAAGAAGCAGGCAAAATAATCAGTAAGGATATATAAGATTTTAACAAAATGATTAGCAAAATTGACAGAATAGGTTATATATAAACTATTGCTCACAACAAAGAAAAATTATTACTTTCAAGTATACATGAAACATTTACCAGCTTTGACCATATGTTGGGTGGTAGAGGGAATTTCAACAAATTTCAAAGTATTGAAATTTTACAGAGTAGGCTCATTGGCTACAGGGTTATTAAGCTAGAACTCAATAATAACAAGAAGACAACTAGGAAATTCCCTTGTTCAAATACAGTTGTCTCCATTTTCCCCCTACCACTCTCCCCCGCCTCACTGACCCCCATCTCCCACCTTCAATCCTACCCCCATTTGGCTTTGTCCTTGGGTCCTTTACACATCTTTCTTGATGACCCTTCCTCCCCTTTCCCTCGTTATCCCCCTTCCCTCTTCCCCTCTGGTTACTGTCAGTTTGTTCTTTATTTCAATGTCTCTGGTTATGTTTTGCTTGCTTTTTTTGTTTTGTTGATTTGGTTCCCCTTATAGTTGAGATCACATGGTATTTGTCTTTTACCACCTGACATATTTCACCTAGCATAATGCACTCTAGCTCTATCCATGCTGTTGTGAAGGGTAGGAGCTCCTTCTTCCTTTCTGCTGCATAGAATTCCATTGTGTAAATGTACCAGTTCTTTGATCCACCCATTTACTGATGGGCACTTAGGTTGATTCCAGCACTTGGCTATTGTAAATTATGCTGCTATAAACATTGGGGTACATGGGTTCTTTTGAATTTGTGTTTCAGGGTTCTTAGGGTATAATGCTAGCAGTGGAATTTCCAGATCAAAAGACAGTTGCATTTTTAGTTTTTTTGAGGAAATTCCATACTGTTTTCCACAGTGGCTGCACCAGTCTGCATTCCCACCCACAGTGTACTAGGGTTCCCTTTTCTCCACAACCTCACCAGCACTTGTTTTTTGTTGATTTGTTTATAGCCATTCTGATAGGTGTGAAGTGGTATCTCATTGTGGTTTTAATTTGCATCTCTCTGATGGCTGGTGATGCAGAAGCATTTTAAATTTTTTCTTTCATTTTCGTTGCCTGAAGTGACATATCAGAAAAAAATATTGCTATGAGAAATGTCTGAGATTTTACTGCCTATGTTTTCTTGTAGGATGTTTATGGTGTCGAGTCTAACATTTAAGTCTTTAATCCATTTTGAGTTTATTCTTGTGTATGGTATAAAAAGATGGTCTAATTTTATTTTATTTTTTGCATGTATGTGTCCAGTATTCCCAACACCATTTATTGAATGGACTCTCTTTACTGCTTTGAATATTTTTTGCCTCTTTTGTGAAATATTAATTTTCATAAATTAATGGATCATAAAGGAGTAGATTTATTTCTAAGCTCTCTATTCTGTTCCATTGGTTTATATGTCTGTTTTTATGCCAGTACCATGATGGGTTTTTTCTTCATGCTGTTTTGATTACTATGGCCTTGTAGTGTAGTTTAATATCAGGTAACATGATTCCTCCAATTTGTTCTTTGTCCTCAAGATTGCAGTGGCTATTTGAGGTCTTTTGTTTTTCCATATAAATTTTTGAAATATTTGTTCTAGTTCTGTGAAATATGCTAAGAATTGCATTGAAACTATAGATTGTTTTGGGTAGTATGGATATTTTCATGATATTAGTTCTTTCTATTCATAAACACAATATATGCTTCCAGTTATTTGTTTCTTCTTCAATTTCTTTTTCAGTGTCTGATAACTTCCTGAGTACAAGACTTTTACATCCTTGGTTAAATTTATTTCTAGGTATTTTATTTTTTTGGTGCAATTGTGAATGGGATTGTTTTCTTAGTTTTCCTTTCTGATAGTTCATTATTGGTGTATAAAAATGCAACTAGTTTCTGTATATTTATTTTGTATCCTGTAATTTTAGTGAATTTATTTATCAGGGTTTTTTTGGTGGAGTCTTTAGGGTTCTCTATATACAGTATCATGTCATCTGCAAATAATGGCAGTTTTACTTCTTCCTTTCCAATTTGAATGCCTTTTATTTCTTCTTTTTGTTTGATTGTTGAGACTAGAACTTCCATTTCAATGTTGAGTAAGAGAGATGAAAGCAGACATTCTTGTCTTGTTCCTGATCTTAATTGAAATACTTGCCATTTTTGTCCATTGAATATGTTATTAGCTGTGGATTTGTTATATATGGCCTTTATTATGTTGAGGTATGTTCCCTCTATTCCCACTTTCCTGACAGTTTTTATCATAAATGGGTGCTGGGTTTTATCAAATGCTTTTTCTGCCTCTATTGATATGATCATGTGGTTTTAAATTTTTTAATGTTATTTATTGATCTTAGAGAGAGGCATAAATATAGATTTGTTGTTCTATGTATTTATGCATTAATTGGTTAATTCTTGCATGTGCCCTGATTGGGGACTGAACCTGCAACCTTGGCTTATAGGCAGGATGCTCTAACCAACTAAGCTGCACAGCCAGGGCTTCATGTGGTTTTTATCCTTCATTTTGTTTGTGTGGTGTATCACATTTATTGATTTGCAGATATCATACCAAATTGCATCCCTGGAATGAATCACACTTGATCATGGTGTGTGATCATTTTACTGTATTGCTGGATCTGGTTTGCTAATATTTTGTAGAGGATTTTAGCATCTAAGTTCATCAAAGATAAAGATATTGATATATAATTTTCTTTCTTTGCAGTGTCTTTATCTGTTTTTGGAATTAGAATAATACTGGCTTCATAAAATGAGCTTGGAAGTCTTCCCTCCTCTTGAATTTTTGGAATAGCTTGAGAAGGATAGGTGTTAGTTCTTCTTTGAATGTTTAATAAAATTCATCTGTGAAGCCTTTTGTTTATTGGGAGTTTTATTTTTTTATTGCTTTAACTTCACTAGTTGTAATCTGTCTATTCAGATTCTCTACTTCTTCTTGATTCTCTTGGAAGATTGTGTGTTTAATTTGTTGACATATAGTTGTTTATAATATTTTCTTATGATCCCTTGTATTTCTTTGGTGTCAGTTGTTACTTTTTCTCTTTCATTTCTGATTTTATTTTGGGGATCCTCTGTCTGTTTTTCTTGATGAGTCTGATTAAGAGTTTGTAGATCTTGTTTATCTTTTCAAAGAACCAACTCTTGGTTTCATTGATCTTTTGTATTGTTGTTTTTGGACTCCATTTCTTTCTGCTCTGGCCTTTATTATTTCCTTTTTTCTACGTGTGTCTGGCTTTGTTTGCTGTTCTTCTAGTTTCTTTAAAAGTAAAATAGCAGGTTGTCTCTGTTAGAGCAAGTCATCAGCCAGCTCAGATTTAAGGGGTCAAGAAATAGACTCTGCCTTTTGATGGGAGGTACTTAAGGAGATGGAAGGAGTGATTGATGGCAATGTTGAAGACTATATGCACATGGTCTATCTCATAGTGTTTTGTGTATTAAGGGATACCAATGAAATAGCTTGGGTCCAGGCATTTCCAAAGTGTCCACACCACCCAGGGGAATCTCATGTAACTTTGCTATACTCAGTTGTGAGGATGCTGACATTTATCCTCTCAACTTTTTAAAGAATACTCCAGCTGTTTCAGGTGCTCTGCAGCCCTGGTGCTTATGGATGGAGTTGCTCAACCATCCTCAGTATAATAGAAGGGGTTCCTTTGTGGTCAAGTCCAGACATCTCAGGGGTTTGAGTCATTTTCTTAAAGTTTCTATTCTTCTCTTGTCTTTGAGAAAAGAAATCACCTACTTCACTCTCCTGATGCACTAGGAAGGGATCGACCCAGTCAGTGGTGACGTGCAACCATTACCCAGAGACAAACTAACTAAAGGTCAGGGAAGGTATGTGACTCTCTGCAATTCTCCCCTCCAATCTACCCCAAGTCTCTTAACAGAGTCAAGCAGAATTATAAGATGTGAAAGATGAAATTCACTCTAGAGATTGTCTAGTTCAGTGGTTTCCAACTGTGCTTCATAGCATCTATTCTAGATGTTATTACCTTCCTCCTGAAACAAGAGTAACAACAGGGAGGGATGAGTGGACTCATCCCAGGAAAGTGGACTTCTGGTGGCTCTCTCTCTCTTTTTTCCAGCTTTTATGTGTTTGTTTAAATTGGGCTTACATCTAGATTTTTTAATACAAAAGTTTCATTGTTAAAATTAGTCTGAAACCTCTGAGAACAAATCCTAGTGATGTTAAGTAACAAATTCAGGCGCAGCTGGATGGAGAGGGAGCGGTGCAGCCTAGCCATTGCCTGGGGTAGCCATCTGCTGTGCTAAATACATCCCTGGGGGTGCAAGGAGGTGCCGTGAATTATTTATCAGACCTCTGCACAATAGATGAGGTCGAAAGGAATATGAAGATGAGCCTTAAGGGTGTGGAGTATGACATCTTGAAGACACACTCAGGAGGTCAGGCTCATAAAAATGCCTTTGAGGAGGATGCAACCAAGAAAATGCACATTCTTGTTTTGATAACTAGGGTATGCATGTTTTTCTTCTCCCTCTTTTATATACCTAGCGTTCAGCTTTCCCCTACACTTTGGACAAGTGTTTAAAGGGTCTAGGTTTGAAGGGGCATCAGATTTTTGGCCTGCCTACAGCCCCAAGTCTGCCTGGCTTGGGGCCCTCGGGAACTTGGGCAGCTAGTGGCTGAGGCAGAGTGAAGAACCAAATTTTCAGAATCCTTTTCCAGGCTCCTTCTTGATGAAACTTCTCCTTCATGAAAAAACTGCACACAAATTATTGTTAGCACACAAAGAACATATACAAGGAACTTGTCTTCCCACTGCCTCATTTTCTTTATTCAAATAAATCAAGAATATATTTCTCTCTCTTCTAGCTATTATGAGACTTGCTGATATAGTGTGTCTGACCCCTTGGATAAAAGCACAGTGGAAAACAAAATTGTATTAATAAGATATTGCTAATATTAATCAATATGAAATGCAATAGTGTTCTGGGGTGAGGAAGTCAGGAAAGAACACTTATAAACTCCTCTGGGATCTGCAAGACCAGACACTTCCCCATGCTTCTTGGTAAACACTCAGCCTAGAAACGGTCCCCAAAAGTGCAGTAAAACATGCAACTCTAATGTTTGTGTTAGGTGGAAATTATGGCTTGGAAAATTCTAGCAAATCTCTTCAATCATGAAAACAGTGAGAGATGTTAAATTTTATACAATTATCCAGTCAGAATGGGAGCTACATCATATTCTGTGCTCTGTGTGATAACTGCTTAACAAAGGTCAGCATCCTTGTAGTCCTAGTCTATAGGCCACATTCTAATTGAACTACTTTATGTGTCTGACAGATGAGGAATATCTCATTTTGATCCTCAATGACTAGACTTTTGCTCACATAACCTAATAACATGAGATTATTACTTTTGTATTTTATACAAGTCTGTAATAAAGACCCCAATTCCAAGGATAGCAATCAAATTCTTTTTTGTATTTTCTCATTTTGCTTTAAGGAGCTTACATTTATGAACATTCATTAAATCAAGAGAACATGGTTCTATCATTTTCATTTTTCAAAGTAGGCCTCTGAGTTACGTGAGGGTCGAGCAGCTTCTTTGAGTCTCATAAGCCATAGGTAGAATTGGGAATCAGGCCTGTCCTTCTCATTTGCTATATTTTCCAATCTTTCAAGAAGTATGGAAGATCCTTTTAATTTTAGGGTTTATTTCTGACCCTAAAGAGCCCAGAACCACATACCTTCTCTGTGTTTCATTTTCCTTGTCTATCAGGTGCTTACTATTCTTTGGACAGAGCCAATGCTAATTTGCACCATGGAGATAAAAATGATTTTTCTGGGGGTGGGGATACAGGGGAGAAAGGCAATAAATTAACTGAAGCCCAAGTCAAACCAAGCCAGAGAAAATATCAAATGGCTTTTGAGCCCATATGTCAGCATTAGATTAATAAATATAGCTCTAAAGATCTACAGAAATAGTACCACCTGTGAGAACATCCGGTCCCCACCCCATAAGCATTCACACTTAAGAAGGATCATAGTATCCTCTCCTTTCCCCCCTTGGAGATGTGTTAAACATCTTAAGGCAAGTTCTTTGCCATGTTCTTTGTCAACGGCCCTTCCACTCTTTGATTTCTACCTCTCCTGTGGTCACTCCTCTTGTGTTTCTTTTACACACATTTCTCCCCCACTAATCCTTTATATCCTGCTAGTCCTGGGGGTTATAGTCCCTTTTCACATCTCCACTTACACTCTCCCTCTGGGTGATTTCGTCCAAGTCCTTGCTTCAGTTAACACAAAGATATTGACAATACCCAAATTTGCGTCAGCAGCCCAGGTCTACTGCCTTACCATCTCCACACGGCTGTATCTTGGGCCACTCGAATTTAACATGTCTGAAACTGAACATATCATATTCTTCACCCCTCATATCCTCTGCTTACCCTTTACTCCCCCTCTAGACTCTCTTACCTATTACATTAAAAGGCATCCACTATCCACTCGGTTTAATCGACCAAAACCTGGGTACCAACCTTAACTCTTTGTTCTCCATCACAAGTTACATCTAATCCATTGCAATGTCCTCCCAATTTTATCTCCTACATATCTCTCACTTTCCTACATATCTCCTACATATCTGCCCACTTTGATTCATCTCCACTGTCACCATCCTAATCTAGTCTACAGGTCTCACACCTTTCTGCTGCAGCTATCCTCATGCATGCAATGCGCATCCACTACTTCTCACCCACGGGTGCCAAGCCCCCTTATAGAAGGAGGCCTCTTCTATAAGTTTTGCCTCTTACTGGCTGTGTGAACTTGGGCAGAGCACATGACATGTAGGACCCAACTACTTCCTTTTTAAAAAAAATAATATGCCTTCTTAAAGTTGTGGGCTCAGCCAGCTGATCTCTGAAAGGCCCTCTAAGTTTTAAGATCTGTGACTCTGTGCAAGACCTCAAATGTACTGACACACTGAAGTAGCAACCAGACCTACACTGATCAAACCCAAACAATACCACTAGAAATCTGATGATAGTAGTATTTTAGGATTGATATTTTTCCATGCTTTTTGGCTACTAAACACCTTTCAAAGTTTCTATGTTTTATAGTTTCCCATCTTATGCTTCCTATAACTCCAAAAAGACAAGACAAACTCAATTTCTCAGCTTCCACTGAAGCTAGGACATACTCATCTTACCTCAAGCTAGGACACACTCATCTTATCTCAAACATGGCAAGAAATACACCTTTTCTGAGATTTAAGTTTATAAGGGTAACATGGAGAAAGAAAGGCAATTTTGTCAAGAAGGCAGAGAGACCATTATCTCCTAGAGGAAGCATCACCGATAGCACAGGGTCGGCCCTGCCGCACCTCAGTTCAGCCACTCCACTGGAGGGTCTCTGCCTGTGCCGGTGGCAGGAGGGTCCCTACTAGGTAATCCGAAGGTTTAACTTGGACACTACTTATGGCTTTATAGCTTTTCAAGGCCAGTTCTTTGACCTTCCTGGAGATTGCGTAGGCTACCTAAAATTCTTTAATAAATTACATCTTTGTTTAAATTATGGGGTCTCTGTTGTTTGCAGCCATGAATCATATGTACTTTCTGGTCCTTCAAGTCTCAGTTGGAACATTGTTTCCTCTGGGAAGTCCTCCTTGACCCCCAGAAGAGATTAAATATCCTTGTGTGTGCTCTTAGTACTTTTCCTCTTCTAACATGTATCATGTATGTAGAGGTGTTTTCAACTACATGATCATCTCTCCTGCTCCATTGTAAACTCTGTGAGGGTTGGGCTATGTCTTCCTTGTTTCTCCCTTTCTCTCTAGCACCTAGTGCATGTGTAGTATAGAGTAATCGCTCAATAGATGTTAACTTGAATCAAATTGCTGATATCTAAACCATGCTATAATTAAAGACCAGTCCTTTTAAAATATTTTCCTCATTGGAGATGAAAAGCAGCTGCTCATGCTCCATATATAATTTTTGGCTTAAGATAACATTAAAAGGTAACCTGGACCAATGTGGAGGTTACTAAAACTTTTGGGAGTTAGGTCTGCTTCACTATTAAGCATTTTGAATTCTTACAGTTGCTAATTTCATTGGAATTTCCATTTTTAAAGACAGAAATAAGACTTTTGGTTTAAAATGATTGGATTAGCTGCACACTCTTCATTCACTCCCCCTTAAAACTCCACTTAATTAGCAATAAAAATTGTGTAAAACCACATGGACAAAGAAAGGGATCATGAGTCCCCAGCATATGGAGGAGGATGCCAGAGATAGTAGGGCAAGGGAAATCAGGGCCTGAATGTTACAGAGAGTTATGGACCAGAGAGAGTCATTCTTCCTTGCCCACCACCTGACAGGCATGGTGTCAGGCACAGTAGAAAGGTGAGGGTAATGTGTAGGTACTAGTGTTCCAGTTAATGTTTTACAACCAGCTCTCAGAGCAAGCAAGCAAGCAAACAAACAAGCAAGAGAAGAAAGAAGGAAAGAAGGAAGGAAGGAAATAAGACCCTGATTCATAGCATTTACTGATTTCTCTAAGGGGAATACATCCACCATGACCAACGTTGAGCTACCAACTTGCAGATTTTCCCCTGGACAGAATGAACCCAGGTTCCGGGACTCTGAGCTCCAGGTGCTGCCAGCAGGAGCAGTGTCCATTCCTGTTCAGTCACAGGACTGCTGAGGAAACTCCTGGCTCAGAGCAGGCAGATGGAGCTGGGGTGGCAGCTCTGCCACTTCAGGGCTATGTGATCAGAGGTGAGTACTTACTACAGTGATTCTCAGTCTTTTTGTTTAGGGTATACTTACCTACAAATGCTGGAATTTTGGGTGACACAGTTGAAGAGATTAAAGATTCAATGTGAAATGGGATAAATTGATAATAATTTAAATGCAGCCATTACTACTATATAACTGTGTTTCTCAAGGTTTATACAACACCCAGAGTTTTGTGCTTTTAATTTGAAAGACTTACTCTGAGCAGAATGTCGCTGTTTGAGCAGAAGTGCCTTGATGATTATATATATACCCCCATCCATGGAGCCATGCCTTATGTGTTTCAGGACATGATCTTCCCTTTGGCGCTGACTTGCGTTTTTGCTTTCCTTCCTACCTAGTCTAATGTGCAGCAAAATTGTTCCCAGTTCTTCATTTTGCAACACAACCCACTCAGCAAAATGCTCCATCAGGCAGTTAACTGTCTGAATTGTCTGCTTAGATGAGAAGTTGTAGCAAAAGGCAATTTTATACCTGGATTAAGATTTGGCAGAGCCCCAGGAAGATTTAAGGTTCATAGACATGACACAGCACACTGATTCGTCATCTCTGTCTGACCCTAGAACGAAGTGCATAGGATGATTCTCCACTGCACTGTTCTCCCTCATAACTCTCTATGGGGTAAGGATGAAGATTTTAGTTTTACTGAAGAGGAAAACTGCTGCTTAGAGAGGTAACACTTTGGTTCCATTTGATGGGAGTGGATTTTTTTCTACTCTTACATCCCTGTCCCTGCCTACCTCCCCGTATATGCTCATGTGATGTACTTTCATTTGTCATCTAGAAATGTCTGATGTAAGCTAGTTGTATAGGAGGGAGAGAGCTGCCTTATCACTGCAGTTGTCTGAAACCATCTTCTCCAACAGCTGATCATGGGGAAAACTATTATTGGGAAACAATGTAACAAAAAAATATACCGGGGAGTGTGAACATTTAAACCAGTTGTCAGTAGGCATTCTAAATGAGTAAGCAATACAGATGCAAGTGGCAAATTACTGTGGCATCCCCCAAATTAGTTTTTTCCTGTAGTTTTCTTTTGGGGACACTTGAAAGCCTTTAGAAATTAGAAGTTATATTCGCTTTCTTGCCTAGTGACACCATCTTCCACTCTGATCTGAATCACGAATCTGGGATTCACTGCAGACTCCCCTCCCTTACTCCATAATTACCTCTCTTCCTTCATCACCTTCATTTGATCCATCACACAGACCTCCCAACCTGAATTCCAAGGGGTCTCTCAAATTTTTCTCTCCTACTCTAGTCATGAGTGAGGCTTTCGGGTCTCTGTCTCCTGGCGTCTAGGAGCCTTTCCCAGCAGGGTGCTGGAGTGCTCCTGGAAGCCCACCCACCCACATCAGCAGGGAGCATGGTCATGTTCAAGTGCTCCTAGATAGATATATTCTCCCCAGGCCGTAATAGCCTCTTGCTTTAATTTTCAGGTTTTCTTCTCTAGGAAGGTTAAAACATATTCTTGTTGTTTAGTTACCCTGTTTATTGCTTTCTCTCTGTACTTTCTTTCATCCACTTTCAAAATTCAGACTACTTTTAATGTTTTATTTAATAATAAGTACATTCATATTTCAACTTTCTCTTTAGAAGCAATTTATTTAATATTCCTCTTCATATTTCAAGTGACTCTTAGAAGCAATAAAATGTGAGTGAAAATAGTGAAATAAGACTGCCAAAGCACTAAATATCATCCAGAAGTAGAGTTTCCCTAGAAATTATCTGTAAAAAAGTGAGTAAACTTTATCTTTAGGGTGTTGATGTTGAATAGTATTATTATCAATGCGAATTATTATTATTTATAAGTAACACTAAAAATGGCCAAAGGACAGGAGTTTAGAAAGTAGGAAAAAAGTTAATTGGCTTTATTCCTCTCTCCTTTTATCCCCATCCAGATCCTGTTATCAAACCTTCCCAGAGAACGCAGGATCTATGTGATGTTTCTTTTCTATTCCATAACTATTAGTAGTAGAATAAGCTTATATGCCATTACTATCATTCATTCAAAATACATCACCTAGTATGTGAAACCCAAATGCATATGCTTTTCTATTAGTGGAGAAAAGAAAGTCCTAGGACCTGTATTTGCATATTTAAAATTTCATTAGAAAATGATTAAAGGACAGTAACTATCCTTTGGTTATTGTAGATTTTTTAAAACTTTTCATAGTCTCTCCAATCTGTTTTGTATAAAAAGCTACAAAAGTTGCAGTGCTTTCAAGCCCATTTCTTCAGGATACATAAAAATCACAGTGAACTGAATATCAGCCACCTGGAAATACTCCAGATATTCGATGCTCTGCCTTTTCCCCCATCGCCTGTCAATTGCTTGTCAGAACTGGAGACCAGTTCCTTCTGGAATGTGGGACTGTGTGTTTTATTTGAGTTACTGTCTGTCCTCCTAGGTTACAGCTGATCTGCATCACTTTCCAGTTTCAGCCACCAACTATATCTGTAACTGCTGTGACATTTTTACACAAGGAAAGATGTGTGCTGCCCATCTGTCATGTAAGGACATAATGTAGCTAAACCATTCACCTTGTTTCTTACTACATCGTGAGTGATGAAACACAAGGGGCCGGGTGTCTGTCTCCTGGGAGAATTGGTGACAAGAGATACTCATTTGTATGCTATGCTGCCAAGAAAATGAACATTAGGTGAGCCATGATCAACAGACTGCAGAAGCACCTCTGCTAGAGGATGTGGATCTGGGCTTGTAATGCCTTCAGCCTCTGCTTTGAAAGTCTAAGCTCTTAAATGTGTCACTGTGTATACCTGATTCAGTGGGTCAGGGAGACTTCCCCAGAACAGTGGGCAGCATGATGGAGGCAGGCCAGAAGGCCTTGTCACTGACTGAGGGAGTCTCTGGGCAAATCTCTTCACTTTATCAACATTGATTTATTCATCTCTGAAAAGACAGAACTGAGCCTAATTGTCATTTCTAACATTCTATTTATTGCCATGCCATTTACTTGGGCTGCTTTGAACACAAAGGTGACAGACGGTATTATCTTGTTATGAGCTGGAATATGGCTGTTGGGTGGGCTATCGCTCTCCATACAGAAGGGTCTGCCCTCATTCATCCATGCTTTATCTGCCAGACACCCACCTTTGACCAGCAGCACAAATTTGCTGTGATCAAGTACACATCCTGTGACTGTAGACTGAAGCAAAGCTAACATACTCATGAGTGGCCATACCCCCATGTGACCAGGAAAAATGACCATGATACTTTGCTTGCTTAGTAGATTGGATTGTATCCCCTGTTTTTAAGACCCATGTGCACCCTTTGCCATGTAACCTCACTGTGTCTCCCTCTGTGGGCAGAGTGTATTTCCTCTTGCATTGACTTTGGGCTTGGCCATTGACCTGTGCTGGCCAATGGCAAGTTATTACTGGCTGTGCCTTTGAGGCAGAGCCCTTTTGTGTTCTAGCATCATATCACTTGCACTCTGGCTGTTCACTTTGGAAAAAAACAAGTCCTCAATAGCTGCTGATCCTAGGGAATGAGAGACTTGCAGAATAGATCTAAACCCAGCTGGCAGCCAGAAGCAGAACTGACCTGAAGACCCATAAGCAAGCAAAATGAATGCTTGCTGTGAGCCAGTGAGATTTCAATGCTGTTACACAGTAAAAGCTGACCAGAATGTATTTTTTCTAGGAACTTGAAATTCCACAAATAAGTATTCATTCCTGGGGCTTTGTTCTCTCTAAAAATGTACCTATCTGCAGTAAGTTTTTTAAAAAGGTTTGTTTATACTTCCTACCTTAGGGAGACTGGACTTACCAAGTCTTTTCTGGAGAGCATATTGTAGGGGGGAAGGAACAGGGGAGGAAAAGGCACACATGTACTAGAGACAGGTGAGGAAAGACATAATGATGTGTTCATGGGGCTGGCAGAGGTTGGAAAAAGGAGACTCTGGAAGCCAGTGGTAAACTTGATCAACTTTATAACTTGGTTCCAGATTTCTTTAGGCCTGAGAAACTATGTGTCTATACTTACCCTTTAAATGGTGATAGTTCTCAGGATTCTGTCCTAGCCCTCTTCTTCCTTACTCTGCACACACTCCCCCTGTGTAATCTCATCCACCCACACTTTATATGTTATGTCTCCTGGTACTCCTCTGTCACACACAACACATCAAACACACAACAAACCTGTATTTGGTAATCTCCATTTGGACGACCATAGACTCTCAAACCCAACAGTCCAAACTGAGCTGCTTAACCTCTTCTCTGTCCATTTGATGCTTCTGCATCTTTTTCTGTAGTCATGATCTCAGCAAATAACACCCTGTTCACAGTATTGATCAAATAAAAACTAGACTGCTTGCTCGACTTCTCTTTCCCTCATCTCTGACAGCCTATCAAATCTTCCTTAAAGTCCATCATTAGAATTCATCTGTGGTCTGAAGATAAAGTCAAACCCCCTTAGCAGAACAGGCCTTCCCACCCTTCCAGCTTCATACTTTTCTGCTCCTCCCTCAGGCTTTACAGTAGAGCCCTGGTGAGCTGCTTCTATCTTTATAGCCTAACAACATCCTCTGCTTCTGGGTTTGCATATCTGGTCTTGATTCTGCTTGGTAGGCCTCCCTAACTTCCTTATCTGTAACCTGGTTTCCCTAATATCTCCTGTTCCTCTGGAGTCTTAGTTTAGATCAGTGCTTCTCACCTGGAGATGATGTTGTCCCCTGGAGGCCATGTGGCCATGTCTAGAGACATTTTGGATCATTACAGTTGGGTGAGGCTATTACTGACATCTAGTGCGCAGAGGCCAGCAGTGCTGCTAAACATCCGACAGTGACCCCCACATGAAAGACCCTACAACAAAGAATTATCTGTCCCAAAATGTCAATAAGTGGTGAGATTGAGAAAACCCGCTCTATATTTCATATTCTCTGGGAAGCCTTTCCTGACCTTTGCAGAAAGGGACATGTGCCCCTCCTGTCTGCTCCCATGCCCCTCTCCTTAAATGTTTTACAGTCCTGTCCCTGTTGCACTGCTGGGTTCTGTTCACCTGTCTATCTCCTCTTCTGGAATGCGAGCTCCTGGAGGTCAGGTATTGTATCTTGTTTCTCTTTCAATGCCCAGCTCCCAGCACAGTTCCTGGAAATAGTGAGCATGCAATGTATGTTTGCTAAATGAGTTAAAAACAAATACACAAAAATAATTCTAAAACTGAGGATCTTACACATCACATTTTTTTTTTTTTTCAGAAAGCTGGTTGTTTGCATGTGGTACAGGGCTATCTTCAGAGACTCAGCTGTGGCAAAGGAAACCATCTTCAGTGATGACAGCTAAGAGTTAAGAACAATCACTCTAATCCATGCCCTACCTGTACCGCTAGGGAAAAGCATTCATTCAGAATTGTTTTGTACACAGCAAATTGGCACCCTGCTCAGGGAAATGAGCATTCGGATAGTTATTTTGTTTTCTACTGGTTTCTCCTGCCAATAATACCCTGGTTACAGAAATAGCCACACCCGCAGTATGATGTGTGCTGCAGGATCATCATCATCATCATCATCATCATCATCATCATCATCATCATGATAATCATCATTGTATATATTTTCAAGACTGATTTTTTACATGAAATAATTGCTGAAGCAGTTTGTGTAATGAATTTCTTTTATAGGTGAAAATGCTACACAATTCAAGTTAAGGCAACGTGAGCCAATATATTTCATCACCCAGCACCATAATCTATTAAGCCTGAGATATTTTCCAGGAATTGCCTTAAATCCTTTGGTGGTTTAAAGTAGCTTCAGAGGGATTAGTGGCTTAGAGGTAATTGTTATTGCTAATATTTTATTTGAAATGTCCTGTTCAGCAAAGGTAATGTGACATTTTGCTCACTGGAAATGCTATCTTTCTAGGGAAAGGGAAGAGTCAGAAGGTCAGTGCCTGGGAGAGGGAGGGAAGGGAACGTATGAGACAAAGGACAAGGGCTCAAGATAAGGCGACCAGCATGAGTTAGCTGAGTCGGCGCTGACTTTTGTGTGGACCGTGGGGAGCTGGAGTTTTAATTTTATGTGAATTGTGAGATTAATCTAGAAAGTTAATCAGCTCTAAATGGAAACTCAAGCTTTATTTTTTTTTTTTACTGTTTTTAATAAGTAAGGAGAATGAAATACATGGAAGTACCTTTTTGCAGGCTCACCCTCTTCTACTGAGATAGTAAATGTTGGAACTCCTCAGGGCATCTCCGTCATTCAAAAATAAAGATTCCTTGGACTCTACTCTCACCAACTCTGATTCTATAGTTTGGAGATGGCTCCTCAAATCTGCATTTTAACCAAAGAGCTCCAGGGAATTCTCATGCAGGTATTTCTTATGCCTAAAGAAAAATCAGATTAACCAGTCTCTTTCTTGCCCATAATGCTGTTTCTCAAATTTCTGCCCATGGCCCAAATGCACCCTATGAGTTCTAGATCCATATATCAAAATGGCAATCAAAATCTCCACTCAAATGCCTCAGATACTTCAAACTCAGCCTGCCCACATGCAAATGTTGTCCTCTTCTAGTATTTCCTTCCTCGGTAAGTGACACCAGTGCCCATCTGGTTCTGCAGTACATCTTCCTTTCTCTCCTTATGCCCACTCCCTCATGGCCATCACACGGGCCCGGCTCCCATAGTCACTCATCATCTCTCATCTAGACAACAGCAATGGCTCACTCACCAGTCTCTGCATTCACTCTTCAATCTGCCTCCTCGGTGAGCCTGAGTCACCTTGGTGAGATGTAATGTTTTAATGTTGAACCATTCCCTGTGAAAACACTTCAACGACTTCCCATGGCCTCTTGGATTAGGAACAAAGTCCTTTCTTTGGCTTGCAAAGTCCTAGATGGTTGACGGTGAGTGACCACTACAGCCTTGTCTCACACAACTTTCTCCCTGACTCTGTGTTCTAGCTTTATTGCCCCTTCTTTTGTTCCTCAAAACTGCGCACTTGCCCTGGAGCACAGGCTGTTGTTTTGCACTGAGCCAGTTTTTCCTCTGGTCCTCTCCTCTTCCTTTGCCTAGTGACCACTTACATCTCCTTCAAATGACTTTCTGAATTTTGCCTTTGTGATCTTCTCCTAACCTACCTCAATTTCTCTTATGATATGCCCTCAAACAACTATATATTTTTTGTAATTATACATTTAGTCTTGTGAGTGTTTGATTAATGTCTGCCTTTCCCTAGACTGTAAGATCCACAAAGGTGGCAGTTAGGTCCTTTCCTGCCCACTCTGTACCTCTTACAGTGCTAAGTGCAGGGAAGTGCTCAGTAAATGTTTGTAGAAGGAATGCTTATTGAATGACTGAATGTATCTTGTGTGATGCATTGTTGAAGGAACAAGTTCATTTGAACTTATTTAGACAGAGAAATCAGAGTAGCCCTAGCAGAGACAGACATCGGGAACTTCAAACAAAGTGAAGTGGAGATCATTAGCTAGATAATGAAGGCAGGTAGGACAATATAATTATGATGTTTAAGTACAGCCATTAAATGTACACAAACTTTTTCCACAGGCATATAATTTTAAGCTCCAGCTGTCTTCCTAGTGATTGAGGGATGGGACAATTTTAAAATAAAAATGATCCTGATTAATAAGTTCTTGGATTTTACTCAGCATTAAGAATGGCCTTTGGTTTATTATACAGAGTCTAATGTTGGGTGTCATCTTGCTGGGCCATTTCTCTAATTTGGGGTAAGGTCTTCAAGGGACTTGCTGGCTATGCAGAGAATCTTTTAGCCCAATTTTCACACTGACTGAAAAGTGAGATCAGCTCCTGAAGCCTTGAAGCTATTGGAATCTTCTGGATGTAAAATAGCTGCAAGTATCTGCTAAATGGGTCAGCATTTTGTCAGCCAGATTCTGTGTGTCACTGGGGCTTGCATTTACCAGTCACACTCTTTCTCAGCAGTGTTTTTCTTAAAGAAGACCAGAGAGTTTTTCAAATAGAAATCACAAGCCCATAGATGGAAGATGGAGACAGATACAAAAGAGCTTCAGAGTAAAGGCCAAAAGGGAAAGCAGTCACTAAAACTAACAAGTGGAGAGAATGGCATAAAATATAGATCATTTTTATGGAATAAGCAACACACACGACTCTATCATAGCTGTAGAATATGCCCAGAATTTGGAACCGCTTTGAATTCCTATAGCTGATATTACAGAATTCAACCCAAAAGGTAAAAATAATTTATTTAACATTCTTGCTTCATAGAGAAGAAATCCCCCCACTACTACAATGTCTGGAGGAGCTCCTTTTTCATGGTTCCTCCCTATTAGTACCTGATAGAACTGACTTCAAAATTGTGCCAAAGCAATGAGAAAATATAGTGTTTCTACCTAACACGTTCGGCTGTGTGCTTGCGATGTGCATAACATGGTGCTACACACTTTCATATAGATCTGAGGTTGTAAACTGAAGAAACAAGTTTTGCTCTGGAAGATTGTTCTCTGGAGAATCTGAGAAGCTCAAAAGGAAGTCCTTAAAAAGACTGACATAAGGGGACTCACTAAAAAATGCACAACTGGATCAGCCTATGCAGGACCTTCCACTGATAGGTCTTATGCATGACTTGTGCCTCCATGTGGCTCTTTAGTGCTCCACTGGACCTATAGGATGATAGACAAGGAGCACAAGACATTGAAGACTGTCTATAATGTGAAAGACAGAGGCCAAAACTACTGGAAAAAAAGCAACATGTTGGAAACACAGACCATGCATAGAACTGAAAACATGAAAAAATACATAATTTCTTCCTAGAAATAAGAGGAGATACTGTATCTCTGCAACAAGACTAACATGGTATAAAAAATTCAGAGCACAAAAAAGAGTTCCTGGATATATATATATATATATATATATATATATATATATAATAACAGAAATAAAAACTCAGTAGAAGGTTAACAGATAAAATTGAGTGAGCCTTCCAGGAGTATTAAAAATTATAAGGAAGATTGAAGTTATAAGAGAATTAGAATTAGAGGATCATTTTAGGATTCTCAAATACCAATACCAGGAATTCTAGAAAGAAAGAACAAGTAAAATAAAATTATTTTTAAAACTTCTAGAAGTAAAGTATTTAATTTTTCATATTGAAAGAACATATCTAGTGCCCAGGACAAGATCCACAGTACTGCATATATTGCAAAGTTTCAGAATGCTGAGAATAAGAGATTGGATTAAAGTTTTTGTTTTTAATTTTTTTCCTGTTGTTCAGCTGTAGTTTCCCCATTTCCCCCTACCACCACTCTCTGCCCCCACTGACCCCTGCCTCCCACCCTCAATCCCACCTCATTGTCTTTGTCCATGGGCCCTTTATACATGTTCTTTCATGTCCCTTCCCCGTCTTTCTCCTGTTCTCCCCCTTCCCTCTGGTTACTGTCAATTTGTTCTTTATTTCCATGTCTCTGGTTGTATTTTGTTTGCTTGTTTGTTTTGTTGATTATGTTCCACTTATATGTGAGATCATATGGTATTGTCTTTCACTGCCTGGCTTACTTTAGCATTATTTACTTAGCATAATGTTTTCCAGAACCATCCATGCTGTTTCGAAGGGTAGGAGTTCCTTCTTTCCTTCTGCTGTGTAGTATTCCGTTGTGTAAATGTACCAAAGTCTTTCAATCCACTCATTTACTGATGGGCATCTAAGCTGTTTCTAGTACTTGGCTATTGTAAATTGTGCTGCTATGAACATTGGGATGCATAGGTTCTTTTGAATTGATGTTTCAGTATTCTTAGGGTATAATCCCAGTAGTGGAATTGCCAGGCCAAAAGGTAGTTCCATTTTTAATTTTTTGAGAAAATTTCATACTGTTTTCCACAGTGGCTGCACCAGTCTGCATTCCCACCAACAGTGTACTAGGGTTCCCTTTTCTCCACAACCTCAACGGCATTTGTATCTTGTTGATTTGTTTATGATGACTGTTCTGACTGGTGTGAAGTGGTATCTCATCGTTGTTTTAATTTGCATCTCTCTGATGGCTAGTAATGCTGAGCATCGTTTCAAATGTCTCTGGACCCTCTGTATGTCCTCCTTGGAGAAGTGTCTGTTCAGGTCCTTTGCAAATCTTTTAATTGTATTGCCTGTCTTCCTGGAGTGGAGTCATGTGAGTTCTTTATATATTTTGGAGATCAAACCCTTGTCTGAGGTATCATTGGCAAATATATTTTCTGATATGGTTGGTTCCCTTTCATTTTGCTGATGTTTTCTTTAGCCATGCAGAAGCTTTTTATTTTGATGAAGACCCATTTGTTTATTCTTTCCTTTATGTCCCTTGCTCTAGGGAACATATAGGTGAAAATATTGCTGTGTGGAATATCTGAGATTTTCCTGCATATGTTCTCCTCCAGTACTCTATGATGTTGCAACTTATATTTAAGTCTTTTATCCTTCTTGAGTTTATCTTTGTGTATGGTGGTCAAGTTTCTTCCTTCCTTCCTTCCTTCCTTCCTTCCTTCCTTCCTTCCTTCCTTCCTTCCTT
>PVKU01003067.1:0-29759 GCA_004027475.1 Anoura caudifer | reverse complement strand
GCATGTAGCTGTCCAGATTTCCCAACACCATTTGTTGAAGAGGCTATTTTTACTCCATTTTATGCTTCTACCCCTTTTGTCAAATATTAATTTGCCATAGAGACATGGGTTTACTTCTGGGCTCTCTGTTCCATTCCATTGATCTATGTGTCTGTTCTTATGCCAGGTCCAGACTATTCTGATTACAGTGGCCTTGTAATATAGTTTGGTGTTAGATATGGTGATCCCTCCTACTTTGTTCTTCTTTCTCAAAATTGCTTTGAGATGAAATGGGATCTGGGAAACAAAAGCAACATAAGAACAAGGCAAAGAACATCTCCACAGTTGCCATGGAGGGAAATTCCAAAGGAAAACTAGACACCAGGTGTAGAGGACAACTACTGAGGGCTGCAGCAGACCCAGAGGTGCTGGAAGAGAAGTTTCCAACATAGAATTAAACGACTATGTGTTGTCTGAATGTTCTTGGAGAGATTTAGATTCATGGGGAAAGTTGGGGTTTGATTCAGTAGTAAGTACATGAAAAAATCGAGCAAACACACACACATGCACATACACAGTTATTGATTCCTTCAAGGTTATGCAAGAAAAGAAATCAAGGTCTAGAAGTTTTATAGTTATAATAAAGTCAATGTTAAAACTGTTCCAATCAAAATTATGCTGTAGCTCTACAATTCTCATGGGAATGTTGCAAGATGGAAAAGGCTCCTGGGTGAATGGGGAGGAGGGAGGCAGTGAGAAAGTGTGGTAAGTGAATAGATAATGTCTAAAATGGAAAGACCAAGAAGAAATATGGTAACCATGTTGTTTGGGTAATGAGGGTGTAAATACTGGAAGAGCAATCATAGTCATTGCCTTACAGAAACATACATGCCTTTTAACTCTGTGTGTGTGTGTCTTTCATGAAACATGAGAACTAAGTTAAAATTATAAGGAAAGCATTTTGGAAAGTAAATGGGTAAGAAAGTGAAAGCATTTGCTTAATGAGGAAGTGGTACTTGTTCCAAGGAGGTCAAGGCCGGGTAAGCGTGTACATGGCTGGCTAGCTCTTCCTCTGTGAATACCTGATTAGACAACTCTCCATAGGCACATTTATAAGTCATCTTTGTGACTCAGGCTGGTTTAATAATTCTACAGTCATAATCGTGGCAGAGGCATTATTTCACCAGGGAATGATGCCTAGAGTTTTAATGATAAGAAAGTAACGGTATGCTCATTGTTCAGGATCTCCTTCTCCCATCCACTAAGAAGGCATACTGAAAGCCAGGTACATGTTAAATTCTTTGCAGATTAAGAAATATACAATAATAAGCCTCTGTGTTGTGCTTCAGAGTTACCTTTGGCTAAAATTGTCCTCTTGGCCATTTATCACTTTGCTCCCCAGGCGGGAACACTCAGGTGGGAAGCAGATTGAGTTATTTGTAAATTCCATTAATAACAGATACACAAGACATAGCTTCCTTTATGCTCCTTTCTCCAAAAAGCAAACTGTGATTTGTTCTCTTTTTATGACCTACACAAAGTAATCTTCCCAAGTAATAATATTAACATTTAGCATGTGCAGTCCCTCAAATGATCACCGGACCCACTGTTTGCTCATTCCAAGCACTACGTATTAACAGCATTTTTAAAACATCAATACCTGACTTCCTGAGTTCCCTCTAGAGACTCAAGGAGAAAACAATGGAAATACAGAAAACTTACTTTGTTCCTGAGGAGAATTTGTAAGAGTAATTTTTCCAAAGATTGGAGAATTCTTGAACATTTTGCCGTACAGATTTGTGGGTGTATTGAACTACAGTCATTTTAATCAACTGCTTTATTTGACCACATTCCTATAGCAGACACTTCCCAGATAGCCACGTACATGATAGAAAAATAAACAAACTGCAGTGTCTCAGATGTACCCACAAACTGGCTGACAGAGGGCAATATTTTCAGCCTCTTGTTCTACCTTTCCCTTTAGTAGTCTGGGTTTCCATCCTATTCATAGTCCATGTACTCCAGCCCATTGAATATCGTCGTAAAGAAACAAAGCAGTAAATAGAGCTGACAGAGGTAAAATGGTCAAGTGTGACCCCTGGCCCTTTGACTTCCACTCTCTGTGTCATGTAGTGTTCCTTCAAGGTCATTTTGACTCTACAATGGCTGATGCCATTTTAATCTGGTCTAGGGCAATTAGCAGAACCCAGAGGATTGGTACCAGGAGGCCAGTTTCCCAGACCTGAAATAGGACATCTGGTTTTGGCTGAAGATCCACAGAAATGACAGGAAGCAAAAAGACAGAAGCCTGCTAAGGTTTTAAGAGAGCTGTATTGCCAAACAAATCCCATACTTGGCTAACAACAGCTGGTGACTGCTTTTAGGTCTCCTGCAGTACCCAGAAATAAAGCCCACAAGAAATATACTACTAAAATGGTACAGCTTTCACAGTGGATATTCTCCCTTATGCCTATTTTTGCTGTGGTCATAGGAAATGAGGTCAAGGGAGTTCCTCTTGGATGGCAGATCTGGAGGTGTCAAGATTAGGAATCAGCACTCTCTTTACTACCACTTTTCTCCACCACTTTACGTTGCATGGGTTGAGGATGGACAATCATCATTCAGCCTAAGGTCTGTGCACCCTTTGGAGTCACATCTGGACTGATGGAATCGATGGCACATCATTCAGAAGTGTTTGACCTGGTAACTTAAGGTATTATTAACTGGATAGGATTTAGGACCTTTTTTTGAGGGGGGAACGGGAAAGGAGTGACAGTGCTTCAGCTTCATGAGCAGTTTAAACAAAATAGCATTTATATGGAAAGGACAGCCTTTGTGCGCATTGGACAAGCAAAGATGAACCACCATAGACATTGTGGGAGTCCCCGAATACTCTTTTGTCCCTTCACCATTATGAATGGTCTTATGATTTGGGTGATGTGTACTTTGCCCTAATTAGTCAGAATTAATAAAGACAATCCCATCTCTTTTGCCACAATGATTGTTTCAGAAATAGGTTTAGGCAGTCCTAAGTACAATAATTCTTTTTTGTTTTTTGATGTTGTGGGTCCAACAGTGTGTCCTGGGATATAAACAGGAAGCCTATAGTTTTAGTTGCAGCAGCAGAAATTTCATTACCATGAGAAATAAGTAAGTTTATCCATCTCCTTTACCCATATTCAGAATTCAAATCCTCCAGTGGAGCATCTGCTTGGTCACCGTGACTTTCATCATTAGCCCAGTCTCTGGCTGTCTGGGCCAGGGAGAGGTAGGCTCTGGCCACTTTAGATTCTGAGTGGGAGATTAGCAACTGGATTCAGCAACCCGCTAGCATCCCACACAATACCAAGGAAGGGATTCCACCAAAGGGAACCCAGGTGGTAGTAGGAAGGGGGAATGGATGCTTGAAAACCAGTAAGTGACACGCATGTCCACAACCACACTCTTTCCTCCCAGCCTCGGACACCTATGTAACCGACCATTAATAAACCTTTAAAAAGTGTTAGTTAACCCTAAAATTTTGCAACAAACATTTATCAAGAATGAATAATTCACTTGATCTTCCCGATAATCATATACTGTGGAAATTACAGTGCCTTTTTAGGGTAAGAAAGGTGAGTCTTATACAGTAAAAATCATTTTCCCAAGGTAACCCAAGTAATAATAGAGGAACTGGACTCCAATCTTACTCCTGTTTGGCTCCAGACTAACACCAGTGCTACAATAATGGCGAAGTTCCAGGTGCCGGTGAGGCAAATGTGACTGACTTGGTATTTCTAGAGAAAAATTACCCCATTAATTAGCACACAGTAATTGTGAGAGTTTATATTAACAAATTTTAAAAATTGAGCCTAAACACCAAAGAACTGGGTTCACTTGCCACAGATCATGGGACACAAAATACATAGGACAAAAAAAATTCACCAATTTATTATTCAAGACTAAAGAAGACGTAGGTTTCCCGAGCAGCTTCCATGAGGAAAATCAGGAGGGTGCAGGCAGGGAGTATTCGACTTTGCTGGATGACATGAACAAAAAGATGAATAACTTTCAATATTCCTCAGATTCATGCTATTAACTACTGATGGTTTATGGGTTATATGGAAACAGAAGCTAAGTATAGACACTTAAGTTCCTTAGTATGACCCTAAGACCAGTTCAGGGAGGCTTATTTTTTTAAAATATTTTACCGTTCATGCTATTACAGTTGTCCCACTGTTCCCCCTTCAGCCCCCTCCACCCAGCCCACCCCCACTTCCATAGTCAATCCCCACATCATTGTCCATGTCCACAGGTCCTTCATATATGTTCTTTGACTAAAGGGCACTAAGAGACCAAAGCTTTTGGAATTCTTCGAATATCCTTTCTGATGAACCATGCTACTGGACAAACTAAACTTGAAACAAAAGGAAAAAATAGAGTGCAGCACTTTTATTTCTGGAAGTACAGGCTTATCAACGTAAACCAGAGGTGTGTGGTTAAACTGGTAGTACCTGGTAGTGCCAGTTATTTCCCATCGCAGAAGTGCCCTGGGCCTGAGAAGTCACCCTTTTTTTAATGTTGCACAGTTTTGGATAAAAATGAAGTCACGGTTTTTGAGCCATAGATAGTGTTGGTCATGCTTTGAGTCTCCAAAGCTAAAGCTATGCTTGGAGTATGAACACTGGGGGACAGGAATCATCAACCATCTGCCCTCGCAGCGTGGCTGTTTCCTGAGGGACAGACGAGCAGAGTGTGAATTGGGTGCACCAGGAAACTCCACATCCCTTAGAATTTGAGCATGAATGCACCTCACAGCTAACCCCAGATATCTAACGATGCGGTCAAACTCAGGACAATCTCAGGGCGACATTGGGGTTGGCGGGGTCTGCAAATACATTCTCTTAAACCAATGACACGAGAGCTGAGATGCAAACTTAGAGTCAGTATTGAGGTATGCTCTGCAGGGATGAAACGCAGTGCTGAGGACTGGAATGTTTGTGTCCCTCCAAAACTGATACGAATTAATCCTGACCCCCAATGTGGTGGCATTAGGAGGTGGGGCCCTATGGAGGTGATGAGGTTATGAGAGTAGAGCTTTCATGAATGGGATTAGTGCCCCTATAACAGAGGCTCCAGAGAGCTGTCTGCCTTTTTGCCACGTGCGAGTATACAACTAGAAGAAAGCCACCTGCAATCTAGAAGAGCACTCCTGGTATTTTCACCTGAAGCGTCTCTGCCATAGACATCTTTGCTGTAAGCAATTTTACCACATAACTAATTGGCCATAAAGCACTTTTTTCAGTAAAAAAGATAAAATCACAACAAATAGAAGAGGGACAGTAAAAATGAATAACAACTTAAAAATGTTATTGTGAAATACAAAATATTTTAATACATTTAAAATGTATGTAGATTCATGGCAATACTATTTAAATAACTGATTTTATTTTGTGGATTGTACCTTAAATACAATAAGTTTGACAAAAGCAATTGATTTGTCAATAGAGAAATGAAACAAAACCCAAAACTGTCAACCAGTTATTTTCATCTTTTTTTTTAATGGCAGAATTGCATTATGGTCAATTAGTTATGGGGTAAAAGTGTTTGCAGCAAAGATGTTTAAGGCAAAGGTGTTGCGAAAGTACCAAGAACCTGGGAAAAACAGGGCCCTCTCTAGAACCGACCTTGCTCACACCCTGATCCCAGACCTCCAGACTCCAGAACAGTGAGAAACAAATTTCTGTTGTTTCTAAGCCACCCTGTCTGTGTATTCCACTATAGCAGCCCTAATGCACTAAGACGTACAGCATCCCAGGTTCAGACGTGTTCATCCTTCAGCATCCTGCCCAAATGAGACCTAGTGAACAGGGACACTTGGGCTCCTCACTTACCCTTAATGGGTCTCTGTTTTCTCGTTGATAAAACAAAGAGGTTGAACAAAATGATCTGTAAGTTTCCTTGGATCTTTGACACTTCGTGGGTCAGTGAGCACCGCAGTTGTATCTTGTGGTGTTAGGTTTGAAGACAGGTGGTTTTGGGAATGTCCCAGGCAGCACAAGCTTTCCTCCTGCTCACTGGGCTGCAGAATCCCTTTCCCTGCTGCGAGGTCCCTGAAGTGAAACTTTTCCCGCTGGATCCTATTTGTTCCTTTTTTTGAGCATTTTATTTATTTTTTATTGTTCAAGTACAGTTGTGTCCATTTTCTCCCCACCACTCTCCCCCATTCCCCCTCACCTCCCACCCTTAATCCTACTCCCTTTGGCTTTGTCGGTGTGTCCCTTATACACGTTCCTTGACAACCCTTCCCCTTCTTTCCCACGTTATCCCCCCTCCTCTCTGGTTACTGTCAGTTAGTTCTTTATTCCCATGTCTCTGGTTATATTTTGCTTGCCTGTTTGTTTTGTTGATTAGGCTAAACTTACAGGTGAGATTATATGGTATTTATCTTTTGCAACCTGGCTTATTTCACTTAGCATGATGCTCTCCAGTTCCATCCATGCTGTCACAAAGGGTAGGAGCTCCTTCTTTCTTTCAGCTGCATAGAATTCCATTGTGTAAATGTATGGCAGCTTTTTGATCCACTCATTTACTGACCAGCACCTAGGTTTCTTCCAACACTTGGCTATTGTAAATTGTGCTGCTATGAACATGGGGTGCATAGTTTCTTTTGAATTGTTGTTTCAGATTCTTAGGGTATAATCCCAGCAGTGGAATTACTGGTTTTCTGTTACTTTGTTTCTGATATAATTTTCTGGTTTTCATGTCCTTTCTTCCTGCTTCTTTAGCTTTTATTTTTATGATGTTTTCCAGCAAAGGATAAATCGGCAGTCTTCCCTGGGCATGGTACTCCCCCTAAGGGCTTCTTGGTCTTTTAGTACAGTCAAACTTGAACATTTAAATGTCGAAACTTTTGTTTATAAATTACATTAAATTTTTAAATATAATATGGCATTATATATTAAGTTATGCAAATGAACAAGTTATGTACCTATGAATTTTAGTTCAGGATAGTATAGAGGGCATTATAAAATATTTATTTATAAGAAGAGTCTGGTGTGGTTGAGGATCACCATTCTAAATATACCCTGAGGCTGACTTGGATGGCAATAGGGAGAAAGATAGGAAATATATTGTTTTATATTTGCCTAGTAACGGTCAGGTGCTTTGCTCCCTATTATGCTATCTCATTTCTGTACGGTATCTCATTCTTCTAAGGGAGGTGGTATTATTATTCTCCCTTTCCCAGTTGAAGATACTGAGGCTTAAAGACTTTTAATAATTTCTTTCATTCCTTCATCAAATACTTTTGTGACTTCTATGTGCATTATAGGTGTTTGGAAGAAACCTGAGAACAGAAAATAAACAGTTTCTTCTCTCAACAAGGCTACATTTTAGTAAAAAGGGAGATAATAAAGCAAGCGATAAATAAGAGAAGTCATGAAGACACCTGAATGAAATGACTTGAAAATACTTGCCCCCAAATCACAGAGCTAGTGAATGGTGGGGGGTCCATCTGAGTGTAGACATTGCTTTGTTTGTAGTAACCACTGCACTGCTAGTACTAGTATTGAATTGCAAGGCCATCACCTTGGAATAGAAAGATGCCAGAAGGTGCGAACAACAACAACAAAAACAAGGAGAAAGGGCTTTTCAAAGCAACTATCACTGGGTATTTTTTTCTTTCCTCATTCCTGCATGAGAAGTTTTTTCTCTCTGCTCATATGATACCGTACTCTACAGTATTTCAGTTTATAATACTACTAATACTTATTAAAATGCATTTCTAAGTAAATAATGTTAACTACTTTTCTGATTTCTTAAGTGTGATTTTTCAGAAACAGCCTCAGTTTTATTCCCCTGTGTCAATGTATCTGTCATACCCAACTCCTGCTAAGTGTATTGCTCTATGAGATGAGAAAAATGTATGCTGAAAAAGGATGTAGATTCTCTTAAAAATGAAATAGCAGGGACTTTGGGCCAGATATTTGGAAAGGTGATTATAGTCATTCTTCTCTACCAAAAGATAGCGAGGCAGGAAAGGCTTCTGTTAAAGAAAGGAGGAAAAAAATAGCAGTTAAAAAAAATGACCTACAATACAAGCCTAAAGCCTAGACCGTGAGAATGCTTGAGAAAAGCTTGGAAAGTTCTGTTCTGTCCTTAAGAACAGCGTTAGAAAATCTGGTGACTGATGCTCTTAACAGTTACAAAGACACAGAGGTCTTCTCATGTCTTAAATCTTCGTTCACGTTACGTATTCCTTTAATAAATACAGTGATTAGCAAATCTTATGTCTAGTTGTTTCAGCCATGATTTCAACTCTCTGAAAAAAGTAGAATAAATTATAAGGGAGAGCACTTCTCTATAGGTCCTGGTTATTGGTGCCAAAGAAGTCATCCTTTTGGTCCTCATAGCCACACACTCAGCGGGACTTGTGAGGCCATAACTATTTTTCTAGAAGAAAAGAGCCTCCAGGGAGAAATAAAAGCTACCGGAGGACAAGCCTTGCAAATTCCAACTTATAATGACATCCTACCTGGGCATCAAGCAGAGCTCATGTAAACTCTTAAATTAATTGTTTTTAGTGAAAACATATCAAACACCTAGTCATCTTTTCCATTTATTCTTTAGTTTTTACATGACGTTCTTCACAATACCCAATAAGAAATAATATTCTAACCCTGTATTTACTATTTAAAATGGCTACAGCAAATAAAAGGTGATTTTACATAATTGTATTTCATAAAAGTTTTTGTATTCCTTTCTTGACTATTCCTTTTATTTTTCATAGATGCTCAATATTTTGACAAAAACAATCTAACATTCTTACTTTAAGTTTATTGCTTTAAAGGCACACTTCTCCCTAGCAGTAATTAGCAATCTTATGATGAACAGCACGATTAATTTCTCAAGCCACATAACTTGCATTGATTTCGTAAATTTGAGGGTTAACTTTAAATTGTTTCTATAATAATGTTTTAGTATTCCTCACCAAGTCTGCACTGGTCAGCTCAGACTCTGGAGAATTCAGTATCTATCTTGTATACTCAGTTCATCTTTTGCAATTCTATTGGCCAACTTGAAAATTTATCTATAGCATGCCTGGATGGTTATGTAGAGAAAGCAGCTACTCTCTGGGGCCTAATGTGTCTTCTCCACCAATCAGAGTGCAGTTCATGATTCATTAGGTTTGTTGGCTAGATTATTTAACTTAATTCAATATAAATTATTTAATTCCTAAAGCCTTTCCTGGTATTCAGTATGAATGAAACAATTATTCCTGAATACAATCATCAAAATAACACCACACCGTTTTACGAACTCCCAAGACAGCCGTAAATCCCAGCTATCCACCGCTTTCCATAAACTACTCATGCTGAGTTTTTGAGCATTGTAACATTACTGAAATTGTCTGGCTTCAATGAGGGACTGACTCTATGTTATTCTATATTTAATGAGACAACATCTTAATTGCATAGCGGTGGGAGAAATCATGAACTATTCCTAGGTAGCAATTTTGCTCTTGTTCTTATAGCTTCTCTTCTTTTGTCATCTGTTCTTGTCCATGGGGAAAGAACCAACTCCACTTTGTCCAAACAGAAGTCTGCTGCTTAGCAGCATTCCTCTAAGCTAATCATCTCCTGACATCATTATTGTCTGGTCAATGGCTGGTGGAAGTAGCCCATAAAGCTACTGTCCTTTCTCTCTTGTTGTAATTTATACGATGTATTTCCAAACATGTCTTAGATTGGGTCTCTGGGAACAGACTCTGAGGCAGAGATCTGTGTGCTTCCTGTAGCAAATTGAGGAAGGCAGGATTGGTAGAAGATCGGCATTGCACCTGAGGCTCAGCTGAGCCCACCAGGCATGCTGGAGCCGGAATGGCCTTCGTATCCCTGCATCAGCCAGTCTCTGGCTGTGGCTGCTCCCTGGCAGGAGTTATGACCCTGTAGCCAAAGGCAGTTGCTAGGGAGCTATCAGAGGCTAGTATTTCCAGCAGCCCGAGACATGAGGAGCTCAGTCCTAAGGGGAAATCTGGGAGTGCCACCTAACCACTAAGGAGCACTTGGAGCACCACCTACCATTCCAAGGAAAACCTCGGTGAGGCTTATTGACAGAGGCTGAGATATGGAGGGGTAGCATTATTTCTTTTATGCACAATCTTGGTTCTTTTCTCATCAAAGCTCAACTCAACTCTAAAAAAAATATTACTCTCTTTTTCCCTTCTCTTCTCTCCCTGCTTTGTTCTAAACAAGGCAGGGAACGGAGTAAGGTAGACCAGAGAATTTCAAGCCTAGAGAGCAGCAGTGTCAGAGTATAGCGCACTGTCTGTGAGACCGAGCCGCAACTATGGTTGGAGGTGGAGTTAACGTGACTGCTTAGAGATCCGTGAATAAAAGGGCGATTGAAAAAAGGAAAAGAAGACGTTTAAGTTTTGGAGAGGTAGGTTATATAACCAACATTTTGTTTCTTTCCTTCATTATGCCTTACTGAAGAAAGCAAGATGCATTCACATTGGCATCTTTTTAGCCAGCCACACTAATTACCCCCTCCAGTCTTGAAGGACTCTCCTTACCATGGCTCTCCAGTGGAAGCAAAAAGGGTTTTGTTATCAAGGTTTTCAGTCCTGCCCTTCCCTCCAACACAAACACACCTTGTACCTCTCCCACTGCTTGCTTTTCCAGGATCCCCCTTGTAAGCTAATATTCTCAAAATGAGGCTTTTATTAGAAAAGATAAATTTGTACTAAGATTTTGCTAACCAATCAAGTTCTTCCATCCACTTCAAAAGAAACTTTAATATCCATTCAAAATGAACACCCTCCTCCCCCTTCCACTTTTCTAACTACACATTATCTTCGTGGTACCAAACCAGCCAGCAGTTACTTTATGCAGTGCACTGAGCACTCCTTAGCCTCATACTTCGAACTCTGGATTTCCTGGGTGCGGGGTGGAGGTAGGGGGTTGGGGGTGCAGGGGGAGAAGTTAACATACAGATTTATCCTGATAACTGAGATATAAAGGCCTTTATAAATAATTATAAAGGAATATAAGGCAGAAAGGGGGCACCATGTTATATTTTAATGGGCTGTTTGATTACTTTATCATTTTCACTGAAAACTGAATGTGGCTGCTGACAAATGGGATAGGGTCACTGCTTCCTGAATGGAATTGTGGGATATGTAGTAGCTCTTAGGGCCTATATTTCAATATAAATGGCTGGACTAAGTTTAGTTACTCTTGGGAAATGAGATAGAAATTACTACCTTTGGGATGGAAGTGTTCTTCAAATTCTGTGCAGGACTTTGAATAGAATTTTTGACAAATTCTGAAATGACATATATGTATTCATTAGAACCCACTGCTGTAGGCAAACTCCATTGTATTACTGGGATCAGATATCTTGGAGAGATTTTATTGTTTTAACTGGAATGAATTCTTCATGGCAGTACAAAAGGAAACTTTTAATACTATATCTTTCCCAGGCAGTCCCATGATCCTTTCATTTATTTATTCACGGTCATTAATTTATTCCTTCACTTACTGGCCTTCTACTATGGGTCAGTTCTAGTTCAGAACTTCTGATGCTTGTTTTGCTCTCTGGTTCTTGACCATTGGCCTGATTTCTAAGTCATAGCTGGTTATGATCTTTGCTCTCTATGTAGGTGTTAGATGTGGTTGGTCCTCCTGTTTCTTATTATCAGAAACCACTTATGTCTTCATCTATTTCTGAGAACTTGTTTGGCCAGGTCAGTACCCCTTTCCTCTGATCACGGATAAAACTGCCAGCACCTACAATCCTCTGCCGCCAAATCCACTGTGAGCAAAAGTAAAACTACCTCTAAATAAGAATGGCTAGGGCAAAGGCGGCATGGGGAAGCCAAGTCATGGAGGTTGAGGACAACACGTAGGAACATGGAAAGTTATATACAGAATTACTCGCCTCTTTTTTTATCATTTCTCTCCCAGAAACTGAGCCTAATTAAATAATTGCTCTACTTTTTTTTTTCTTTCTATTTTTAGTTTGGAAAACATTTTGATATTTCTGACTTTATTCTGGCCCAGTGGTTTTAGGTCAGTTCACCTTTGGTTTAAAGCAGTTTGCTTAGTTGTTTTTATATTAAGATCCTTTTTATTTCCTTGCTCAAAAGTGTTGAATTTTTGTTTTATGACTTAGTTCAATACAAGTTTCTTATTTCAAATGGAATAAGTCAACAGATTGAGTGTACTTGTTCTGAGGTTTAATGCCTATGTTGACTTTTCACCATATCAATCTGCCTTGATGCCAACATGAAAGATGACAGTGTAACCACAATCCTCCTAAGTGTATCGCATGCATGACTCCTGTCACCCCACAACAGCCATATGATGCAGGCACTGTTATTTCCAATTCACAGGTAAGGAAACGCAGAGGGATAGGAAGTACTTGCTCTCCATCACCAGGAAATCCAACTGCAAAGCCTGTGCTTTTGTTTATGAGGTTATAACACTGGGTTAGATAATTGCTAAACAAACCCAATTATAATGTACATTTTGTTTTGAATGCCTGTCAGCTACTCCCTCATGGTACAGTTAACTTCTTCCAAATATCTGTTCTGTTTACTCAAGCCAGGAGGCCACATCTGGTAAAAAGGCACTTGCTATGTTGCTTAAACATAGGAGCCTGCTTTTCTGTCTCATGTCTTTATTGACTTTCCATATATCTCTTCTATTCACTTGAAGATGTACTGGAGTCCCTTGGCTGGACCTGTTCATTTTTTCCCCTTGCCATGTTTTGTTTTTCATTTAAATTTTCTAACAGTGTTATTTGAGTTAGGAAAGATAGAACTTTTATGAAAGACTCAATATCAAAATTAAGTTGTGTTGCAAGGTATTATGGGTAAAATTGTAAGGAAGGGCATTTAAAAATCTCCATTGAGGTTCTCTAACTGAGTCTATCTGAGGCTAATGAAATAACTTGGGCTTAATTTATGATTATATATTCTGACGTGTGAAATGCTGTTTGTAAATAGCTTAATAAAAGCCTATTTCTCCAAATTCCAAATTAGCGATGAAGGTGATTTCTATTAGAGTAGACGTTTGTGGAGGATTTTGCTCCTGATGCTTAATAAAGAGAGTTCCTTTTCTCAATACAATACATACTGTTGACTTGTAGCATGGCTCTAGGGACCTGATGTTGTATTCAAACTGTAAAAACACATCTCTGTTCATTGTTTATTTACTACATTTTGGGGTACATATGGCAAAATTATTTTCCTTACAGTTCCCAGTTCAGTTTTTTCTTTTGATTATATGTTAAAATATGTGCATAATGTTCCTCAGTATCTCAGTTTAACAGTATGAATCTCCAAGACTCTTTTATTAAATGACATTTCTAGTATTTTAATAAGGGTTTGACATTTTCGCATGTTACAATTTTACTTTATTTTTATATTCATTGAAGTGACTTTCATGCTGCCTTTGTGTGCTGTTGATTTACAATTTCTAAAGGTACTTGGAGACACCTTTTCAGAAAGAAGTACATCAGGAAATCACTCAGGATGCTCAGTGTTAATATTCAGAGGAGTGTATTTTTTAAAAAGTGACTTGAAAGGTTTTAAGTGTAGAGTTTTTGTTCTGAGCGACATCCAACACTAGATTTCCTGGGAATGGCAAAGGCCAAAGATGATTCAGACCAGGGCTTACAAATTCAAACACCTGGAGGGCCCTGCGGGTGACCTCAGCAAAAGAGGCAGGCTGAGTGCACGGTGGAGACTACAGCAGGCATGCCCCGCCCAAAGAGGGCGGCTGTGAGTTTACCCTTTCTGATGGCTGCTACAAGGGAATGTCCAGTGTTACAATATTTTTCAGCATTTCAGGGGAGTCTGGAAATATGGATGTTTAAGTGAAAGATTCTGACTTTTAACTTTGGCAATTTCTGGTCTAGATTGTCTAGCACACAATGGGACACATACTGTGTTACCAGTAAATGACTGATGCTTCCAAATAGTCAAGAAGAAAAGGTATGGTTGGGGATTGCTTTCAAATGACTCAGAAAAGCAGAATCTCATTCAAGGACTCTTCAGTTGCATTGTGTGGTATCATTCTGAGGTGGCAAAAGTGACAGAGCTGTACCCTCATTTTTTAAAGAACCCACCATCTAGCAGGAAGTCTAAGCCACAACAATGTAACTAAATGGAAGGTGAAGTCAGATAAATTTAAAAAGTGATGTTCAGATGAAATTCAAAGGAGGGAAAAAGAAGTCACACCCGGCTGGTGAGACAGGGAATAAGTTCATGGCTGTGGAGTTGAGCCTTTACAGTGAATATAGGGTTGTGGTGAATGCAGGCAGGAGGACATTCCGGGGAGGAAACAGAGAGCAGCGCTGTGGAGGTGGAAAAGAGGAGTGTGGGGATGCTCAGAAAGGAGGATCTAGACTAGCCTAAAGGTGGGAGAGCTGTCTTTCAAGCAGGCAAGGGTGCTGCTAAAAGCAAGCAAGGGTGGCTGAGTGTATGCTATGGGGGAACCAGACCAAGTTTCAACAATGATTCTGGTAGACAAAGGCAAGCCATCAATGCTTTTTGACTTGGAGGGTACCATGCCTAATATTTCGTATGGGTGAAAAGTTAAAAAAACAAGACACAAGACAGGAGAGAGATAACTGGGTTAGCACTTCAGTACATTCACGGGCAGTGGGGGGAGGGGGTACAGGAACACAATCTTTCAGTCCGTAACAGATGAGTATGTGAAGAATGCTAGAACTGTTTCTTTTTCTAAAGCTATTGAAGTAAAACCATCACAAAATCACCTTTTTTTTTTTGTGGTGAGATCACTTGAGATTTTCTCTTAGCAAATTTCAAGCACACAATGCAGTATTATTAACTACAGTCATCATGCTGTATACTAGATTCCCAGAACTTATTCATCAGGTATAAATAAAACTTGGTAGTTTTGACCAATATTTCTCCATATCCCCTACCCTCCAAGGTTTGGCAAATACAATTCTATTCTCTGATTTTGTGAGTTTGACTTTTTAAAAATCCCACGCATAGGTGAGATTATGCAGAATTTGTCTTCGTGTCTAGCTTGTTTCACTCAGCATAATGTACTCCAGGTTCATCCACATTGTTGCAAATGGCAGGATCTCCCTCTTTTTAAAGGCTAAGCAATATTCCATTGTATATGTGTATGACACATTTTCTTTCTTCATTCATCTGTTGATGAACACTTAGTTTGTTTCCATATCTTAATAGTTTCATCTCTTTGATTGTGAGATCTTTGGCAAAGTATTGTATGATAATAATCCATGATAGGGATGTTATGAGGATTAAATGAGAAAAAATGTGTAAGGTGTTTATTTCAGGACCTGTGACATGCTAAGCAACCAAGACATGGTAGTTTTCTAGCTGCCTCCTAACTGAGTGAGCAAGCCCTACTCATGAAGTATGATAATCAAAAAATAAACAAATAAAAAATAATACTATGTAGCTGCACACAATTAGACATAATTTACAGGCTGGCGAAAAGGAGGTGGTTGCTGTAGAGAGCACTGCACTGTGGTCCAGAGACCTGGCTTCCCGTTCCGGGTGAAGTTTGGCCAAGTCCTCTCTCCTTTTTAGTCCCTTTACAGTAAAATGAGGAGCTTGGGTCATCGCTAACATCCCTTTTGGTTCCTAGCACTCTACATCATGTCTTTCCTTAGAAACTTTCTCCAATGATTCTCTAATGTCTTCTAAATTGAACCCATTTCTTTGGTCTTAAAGGCTTACCACAAAATAGCACCAGGCTCCCTTTGCAGTATTTTCTTCTGCTCTTACCTTAGACAACCCAACATTATGGCAAATTGTCTCTTCCTCATCTGTTCCATGCATTTTTACCTCTTTCCCTTTGTTCTTGATGTTTTTTCTACCTGCAGTCTCTGCCCCTCTTCCTCTGTAAATATTCTTTTCATCCTTCACTGTACACCACGTGATACCATTTCCATGAAGCTCTTCTGTATTTCCTCAAGATCTTTGTGCTGCATTCTTCTCTGGCTCCTCCAATCACTGTCCTTTCTGTGCCAGCTGGTAACGGGGAAACAACAGGGCAACAGAGAACAGGAGGCTCCTTGTCATCTTGTGACCACTTGTCTGATTATTCCTGGCAGTTCTGCCATTACATGGGGCCTAGGAGTGTCACACCTGCAGGGGAGTGTGTGGACTTGGCTGGTACTTGAGGAAAAGACCCTTTAAATGATGCTTTTGCAGAGCTCTGAAAAAAGTGCTGTTATTCACAGTCAGGTTCTGGAAACAGTGAGGCATAGATGACATTTCTTTTAAGCAATATGTAAAGTTTTTAAGCAATATGGAAAGAGATTAGAAGACAACATTATTCTCAAGACTGTGAGTCCTGATTTTCACTAATTGCTTAAATTTGCCACCTGCCTTTTCTGACTGGTGACATTCTACTGGTAGGAATTCAGACCTGCAGAGAGAAAAATGTTTCCTTCTCAAAGGGCCTACTGGACACCTCCTACATGTCTAATGCACAGGAAGGCAGAGCAAGCATTCGCCAGCCCCAGTGAGGAAGTCTAGGTCTAGGACCCTTGACCACCATTGCTTTCCAACAGAAGACTTCAGGAAGTTCATCCTACCATGTACTATAGTGGTGATAGCACAGACCTTGGAGCCATGCTTTCTGGATTCAAATCTTGGGCTCTAGCACCTCACCTGGTTGGATTCATGACCTTGGGTAAGTCACCTAACCTCTCAGTGTCCAAGGCTTTGGCTAGATTTGAAGACAATTCAGTGATGACCCACCTCTTCTTCTCTTCCTATCCCTCGGGCTCCCTGGGGATGTTGTTGGTCAGTGGTAGAAATACCTGGTCCAGAGGCTTCAAAAGGCTCTTCCACCTTTTCCTCAAGATTTTTACTCCACTTCTCAGCAGGCCCACTTCCTAGTTAAGCTTCAGGAATCCTCCTAGCCTATGCTTTGTGGCCCACCACTTCTCTTTATGAGGATGGGTAAAATAAGTCAGACTAACAAATTTCTGGTAGAGTGTGAGGCAGCTACAATATGTCGACCTTTCCCTATATCCTGATACTACATATTGTATTATCTTCATTTTTCTTTTATTCAGCTAGCATTTATTAAGCTTCTATATGGATATACTGGACTGGTCAGATTCACAAATGTCTGCCAAAATCTGAGGCAGTGAAAACAAACTATCTCCAAAACATACATAATACATAATTCCCTCAACTTATATTTATTAAGCATGAGACAAACCCAGCTTTTGCCCTTATCCAGCTTATGGCCTATTGGAGTATTCATTGCAATGTAACATGATGAGCATTATAAGGGCAGGAATACAGGGAGAATTTAGAAAGGACAGCTAATTCAGAACTAGGGCTCTTGGAAGAAGTGATCTTTAAAGAAGATCTAAAGACCTGAAAAATGAAAGGAACTTCCCACCCAAAGAGCAGGGGGTGAGGGAAGGTCAGGACCACCCCAGTGAGAAGGACAGTGCTATGAAGTCTGCATGGAAGTGAGAGTGTAGTCCTGCTTGTGGATCTAAACGAATGACTTTCTGGTAGAAGAAGAGGCTTAGGCCTGAGGAGAAGCACTGAGGAGGAGTTTGAACTTGAAGACAAACGATGGCTAATGAGATTGTGAGAGAATTACAAGATGATATCTGGGTTTTAGAAAAATCACCTTGGTCATAGTGGGAGACTACCAGGAGGACACCCAGAGTGGGGGCAGCTGTTCAACGCTGCACCTGTCGAGGCCATGCTGGGGCAAAGGCAACGGGGCGAGTAAAAAGATCTCTCAGGATAGTGTTGGGATACCTAATGGGAGCATTACGAGCAACTGATTGTGATTTAGCACAGTGATTTTTCTTTCTCTGACCTTCAGTTTTCTCTACTGTAAATGATGATTTCTAAGGTCATGGAAGTCTATTTTTGTGTCATTTTTAAGCCCTACTATTAATGTGAGCTTCTTCTCTCTCTCTCTCTCTCTCTTTTTTTTTTTGCTTTCATATTTTAAATTTTATTCTGTCCCTCCTATATTAGTTTGATTGGGCTGCCATAATAACTACAACCAACCAGGTTCTTAAACAATGGAAATATATTTTCTCATAGTTCCGGGGCCTGGAAGTCTGAGATTGAAGTGTCACAGGTCTGGTGAGGCCTCTCTCCTTGGTTAGCAGATGGCCAGCTTCTCACTGTGACCTCACGTGGTCTTTCCTCTGTGCACACGTATCCCTGGTGCCTCTGTGTTTCCACGTTTCCTCTTACCAGGATACCAGTCAGCTTGGAATAAGGACCATCTGATGGCCTCATTTTAACTTAATTACCTCTTTAAATCCTGTCTCCAAATACAGTTGTAATCTGAGATACTAGGGGTTAGAGCTGCAACATATGAATTTGGGGAGAACTTAATTCAGCTCATAACTCTCTCTTTTTAAATCTGCTTTGATATTGTGTTGAAAGTAGAAACATCCGGGCTTGTTTGGAGACACCACCTTCCCTAAGTTTTGATTCTCTTTCTTATGCCTTTTCTCCTGTGTTTGATCCTCATACCACTTTTAGATGATGATTATATAGGTCACCCATTTGTAGGGACAGCTGGAGCTACCTTTTCTTCCTTTATACGCTAGCCAAGGTTTTTTCTCCAGCAGTAAAAGAATTCTGAATTCTATTCTCTGCAATAGTAAACCTGTTCCTTCCTTTGTTTGGTTCTAGTCTTTATGACCCAATGAGATTCTTACTTTTTGGCTAGGCCTTGTTTTCTGTCGCATTGCCTTGGCCTCCCAGAATAACTTCCAAATGAATCTATATCCTGTCCTTTCCTCTTTCAAAATCAGTGCAAAACCCCACCAGGATCTGCAAAAGCTTATTGTGTTAATGTTCTCCCAGTGTTTCTTGTCATCAGCCAAACTGGACTTGTTCACACATTTCAATTGCAATCTCTTTAAGGCCAGGATTTCATTTCATTTCATTTTCTTGCTTTCGTCCACTGTGTTTTAGCAGCTCAAAAGGGCCACACATTCCTGGCACCCCATGAATAAATGAAATCGCACACTATAATAATGACAATAGGGCATGCTCTCCCCTACCTGCCTACAGAGCAAACTGCTCTTTACTATTTTGCAAAATCATAATGACTCACTTGAGATTTCTTCTCACTTACCTGATTCCAAGTCCAGTGAATTATAAACATATTTTATTTAACAAATTCACTTTTATTACTAGAGTTAGCTCCTATCACAATAGTTAAGGTTCTGTTCCCAGGTTCATAGCTAGGACATAAAATTTTGCCTCAGGCAGATACTTTGGTCTAATGACTCTTAGCACAAAATGTCATTATTAGAACCTTTTTCTTTTAACACCAAGGAAAGTTTTTTACAAAATGCTTTGACTTAAAAAAAAAAAAACCTTTTCAAACTCTACTATTTTTTATTAAAGAAATGCTCCTCCTCTAACCCAACAACAACAAAGAAAATGCCAAACCTCAGCTCTGAAGGTTTGTAGAGGCAAAATAACACTGAACTTCCTCCCCAGTGTTTCTCAATGGGGTGCTGTTGGCATTTCAGGTGGGACGTTTATCCTGGGGCAGACCTGCCTTATACAAAGCAGAGAACACATATGGCACTCCTGGTGCCTATGCACCTGCCACCTGCCCTCCTCCCTTCTCCCCACAAACCAGAGGAGCTGGGTTGGCCAACAGACTCCGCACTTTGTGCTTTGTCTGTTTCACTGGCACCCTGCAAGAGGACTTGGGCCTCCTGGTCTAGTGCAACTTTAATTTACCCAAAAATGAAGTGCTGGAGTAGGCAAAGAGAAAAGTTAACCCAGTTACCTGGTCAGTCATTGACCAGGTATAAAACTGAAGAGGTCTAGTCTCAGGAATCATCAATATTCCCTTTCCCCCTCTTTTCTGCAGGGTTTCTCTACCAACCCAGAGCAACCTGGTTGCCCTTTGGAAGTCTGAGTTACTCCCAGTAGCCTCCTGGCTGACCCTGTTTTTTCCTCCATGCACCCATCAAAATGGATCTGGCTTTTCACCCATGCTTTCAGGGCCCTACTTTCTATCCAACAAGGCAGTTACTACATCAACTAAACCTTAATAATGGCTCAATTTGTCATAATTCCTAACAGGAGCAATACTCCAAAGGTGTAACAATTGACTTAATACAGGCACTGACAGATCAGAATGGACACAGATGGAGACTCCACAACCTGGTGGCTCCTTCAGGCCAGGTGTGGCTCCTCCAGTTGCTGGCTCTTGGGGTGGTCAGAATGAATCTTGTGGAAAGGATGAGGTGGCCAGGTGATAAAGGGAAGGCAAGCACTGGTGGGGTCTCAGGCAGTTGCTATTTATAAATTAGAAGTGCTTCAGTATATTAAGAACATATTGCCATATAGTATATGCTTACAGAGTATCATCTCTCATTCTTGAGGGTTTTGTATTTTGATGGAAGACTCCTGGGTTCTCCAAGTCTTATATAAAACAAAGAATGAAATTTGGGGCATCATGGCACAGTTGTGAGGAGTGACTTTTGATCTGTAAAATTTTTAAATTAGTATGTAGCCAAATTACTGTTCTTGTTGATCTCTTTGTTTTGTTTTAGGGTTTGTTTTGTTTTATTATTTTTTATTTTTTGGTATCATCTCTATCAATGAGGATAGCATTTGAATTCATTTTTTTTTTTTGAATAGCCAGTTCTTACAATATCCTTCCTACACTGGCCTCAGTCTCAGGTCTGTCTAAACAATTTCATTCTTCTGTCTGTTGTTTCTCATGCCAACTCCCACCTCCAGTTTTGATTTTTATGACTTCATTAACAGATTTTATATAACATGGGGTAGTGTTATCACTCTCGAATTTTCTCAGTAATTTTTCCAAATGAACTTTTGTATAGTTTTATCAAATTCCTCTCCCCCATGAATCCCACTATGATGGCCAGTTTTATGTGTCAGCTTGATTGAGCTCATGGATGCTGCTAAAATATTATTTCTGAGTGTGTTGCTAAGGGTGTTCCCAGAAGAGGTTAGAATTTGACTCTGTAGACTGAGTAAAGAATATTGCCTTCTTCAATGTGGGTGGACATCACCCAATCAATTTAGGGCCTCAGTAGAAGGAAAAAGCAGAAGTGAGAATTAGCGCTTTTTGCTTGATCTGAGACAGCTACTTTCTCCTGCCCTTGGACATCAGTGCTCCTGGTTCTCAGGCCTTCCAACTCAGTCTGAATTACATGCCAGCTTTCTTGGATCTTCAGCTTGCAGGTAGCAGGTTGCAGGACTTCTTGGCCTCCTTAACCATGTGAGCAAATTCCTGTAATAAATCTCCTTATATATATTATATCTCTGTTTTTATCCTGTTGGCTCTCCTTCTCTGAAGAACTCTTAATAATTCAATTTTATTAGAATTGTATTTTATGTATATATTTGTTTTAGAAAAACACTCCTGTGTGGCTTTCCTCCACTCTTAATACTTCTGTACTCTAGTCATCAAATATTCAGGGTTTTTTTCCCACACTACCAAGCAATTCTACAATAGCAACTGAATATCCACGACTGAACTCAATTCTGGCACTGTGTACTTGGAGACAGTGTCAGATCCCACAGGTCAAAAGCTCAGTCCACAAGACTGCCTCCCTTCCCCTCTGCAGATGCCAACCACAATTCTAGACTGTTACCTGTGCTTTGGACTAAGTGGCTATAAATCAGAGGATCCCATGACTCTTTCCTCAGATTTGATTAATCTGGTAGAATGGCTCACAGAACTCAGGAAAACACTTTATTTTACTAGATTTTACTAAATAAAATACTTCTATTTACTAGATTTATTTACTTTATTTACCAGTTTATTATAAAACAAAACAACTCAGGAATAGCCGGATAGCAGAGATACATGGAGCACCTTCTGTTGGAAGAGGAGCAGAGCCCCCGAGCCCTCTGTGGGTACACCATCCCCCCAGTACCTTCACGTGTTCACCAACCTGGAAGCTCTCTGAACCCCATCCTTTTGGGGTTTTATGGAGGCTTCACTACAAAGGCATGATTGATTAGATCATTGAGCATTAGTAATTAACTCAACCTCTAGCTCTTCAAGCATACCAACATTCACATCATAGAGGAGCCAGAAGGAGAAGAGAAATAGCAAGAAATTAGAAACCTATTTACAATATAATGAAAGAAAATTCCCATAATTTGGTGAAGGAAATAGACATGCAATTCCAGGAAGCACAGAGAATCCCAAACAAGATGGATGCGAAGAGTTCCACTCCAAGACACATCATAATTAAAATGTCAAAGTTTAAAGATAAAGAGAGAATATTCAAAGCAGCAAGAGAAAAGCAGTTAGTTACCTACAGGGGAGTTCCCATAAGACTGTCAGTTAGCTGATTTCTCAAGAGAAACTTTGCAGGCTAGAAGGGATTGGCAAGAAATATTCCAAGTCATGAAAAGCAGGGACATACAACCAAGATTGCTCTACGAAGCAAAGCTATCATTTGGAATCAAAGGGCAGATAAAGAACTTCCCAGACGAGAAAAAACTAAAGCAATTCATCACCATGTTAAAGGGACTTATTTAAGAAAAAGACAAAGATCAAAACAATGAACAAATAAAATGGCAATAAATACATATTTATCAATGATTGAATCTAAAAAACAAACTAAGCAAATAAGCAGAACAGAGACAGAATCATGGATATGGAGAGCATTCTGATGATTGCCAAATGAGATGGAAATTTGGGAGAATGGGTAAAGAGGCGAGGGAATTAAGAAGTACAAATTGGCAGTTACAGAATAGCCATGGGGATGTAAAGTACAGTATAGGAAATGGGGCAGCCAAAGAACTTATACACATGATCCATGGACATAAACAAAGATGTGGGGCTTGCCTGAGGGAGTGGGGGTGCCTGTGGAGGGGGTAAAGGGGGAAAATTGTGACAACCATAATAACATAATCAATAAAATATACTTAAAATATAAAATTAAAATCTTATTAAAAGGAAACGATTCGTATTTTTCATCTATTCAGTCTTTTCAGTTAGAAACATTATTTATCCTTGTATAAAAACCTTCATTTGTATTTCCCAGTAAACTTTTTGAATTTTCTTGTTGCAGGCCCTATACATTTATTTCTGGTTTCCTCATAAGCATTTTTCTTTTGGCCATTTTTTTAATGGTATAATTTCCCCCCTTGGTACCAACTAAACCAACCAACCCCCTTGGCAGAGGCAGGCGTTGGGACCCTTCAAACGAGATCACTCCAGTATGCACTGGGTCCGGCAGGCACTGCTGAGTGCTCTCTCCAACGTACAGTGTGCACTGCCTTCCTTGGAGAGCGTATTCTAACAAGAGTGCATGACACCTCCAACTGCCTATGGTACGATTTGATATTATTTTAGGCTTGCTTCTGGTCAATAAATCTTTAGAAGAAATAAAAATAATTGCCTTCTTTGACTAAATATGACTTTTTCTTAAATAGTCACAATGGGAAGACAGGAGCCCTCATCTCTTAGGAGTTCTTGTTAACACTTATGAAAGGGCTCAGAAGGTATGTTCAATAATGGTTTCTTCTGAATGCCGGTTATTTAGTAAAAGGGAAGATACCTGTAGAAGGATTAAAAGATTTCTTTTCTTTTGAAATCTATGGCTTCTTTAAAGTCTAGGGATAAATGTGCAATTGCCTGTGCCTTACCTGCATCCTTGTAAACAATCAACAAACCTGCTCTGGAAGAAATTCAATTTCCCCCTGAAGGAGTGTAAGTGAAGAGAGGCTCACTCAAATTCAGAGGTGGATCACCTTGACAAGCTCTCCAGCAGGGAATGAAGCCAGATGGGGATTGAAATAGCTCAGGGGCCACTGATCGGTCCCCTGTTAATTGTGTTAGCTGTGCTCTGGATGCAAGGGAGAAAGAAATCACGGCTCAGGGAGAGGTACCCTTAAAAGACTCAGGATCCTACATCATTGTAATGATGTCATTGCATGACTAATCCCAGAACTCAAATAAAAGGATTTGATATCTGGTATTCTTTTTTCAGCTGACTAGGGGAGCCTGGAGGGGAGATCCATTACTTTTTTGTTGCCAGTTAAAATGATGTTTCTATGCTTTGGGTTTTTAAAAAGCATAGAAAATATAGACTATTGGCAAAAACATAAAAGGTTAAACATACCAGTGGCTGCACATGTTTACCAGTGCGCATTTCTTTCAGTGCCCTCAGCTAGGAAATGGCCAAGGTGCCTGGGATGCTGGGAGGATGGCAGGCTGGGATGCTGGTTGACACGTGACAGCAGGTGTTGCTTAAATGTATTCAGTGAAGCCACTCTAATGACTTCTGACCACCACTTGGGTACATTGCGAGGGCAGTGTAAGTGCCTGGGGAGAAAGAATTGTGACATTTGAGACTTCTGTTCTTCTATATGTTCCCTTTCTGCCCCTGAAAAAAACTATAACCCTTCATAAAAAGCAGCCACCTTTACTTTTTGGCTAAGGTAATTAGTCCCTGACCAAAGGCATCAGAATTTCTAGGGAGCTTGTTAGAAATACAAATTATCAGCCATGCTTCAAATCTACCACATCGGAAATTCTGGGTGTGGGGTAATGTGTCTTTGAACAAACCATCCAAATGATTCCGATGTCCTTAGGTTTAAGAATCCTCGGTGCAGGGAATCGTGTCCATCCCCACCTCTCCTCTGGTCCTTTGACTCTCACTTCATTCTGGTTTCTGTAGCCTTTCCTTGGTGACCTGTTACCTGCAGCTTTCCTTGGTGTCCAGCCCCTTTGGACAGGTGCCACCTTTAGTTGGTCAACCCGCCTTTCTCTACAGATTACTTCGTAGGACTGTAAGGCTAATTGTTATGGCTCCATATGTGAAAATACATAAACACATCCCTTGTTGATGCCCAGCCCAGGAGCCAGACTGGCTGATCAAAACCTAGGCCTTCTCCCATTTTAGCAAGACCACCGCCCACATCTCCAAGGCTGACAAAGTCAGCACCAGGATATAAAAGCAGGTTGATTCATGAGAGAGAAAAGATAGCATGGGATCAAACAGAGCAGATTCAAATCCTGGCTTTACCATTTACGAAGTATGTGAACTTGTGAAGCAACTCACAGAAAATATTTATCCCCAAGTATTGTCGTGCAGAGTAAATGAGACAATCTATCAGGGCCAGGACTTACTTTCATACTATAAAAGGGATCAAAGTAAGTTGAGATATTGTCCCCTCAGCCCTCAGGGCTCCTTCCCAGAACAGCCGGAGCTCTAAGCTAGTCACCTCCAGCCCAGGCAGCTTCATCCATTTATAGTAATGTGCTATAAAAGTATTATCAATTTCTGTGTAGGCCATGATGTGAAAATGATGAGAATAACAATTTCACCTAAGTACCTGCTCAGCTTGTGGTGCCCAATAAATGGTGGTAGTTGTGTCTCTGATATAGGTTAGGACCACCATGATGACTAGTGGCAAGTAGTGTGTTAGCTGCTCTGAAGACCTCAGTGGTCTCCAGGGAAAACACTGCCAGAGGGAAAAAGGAACCCAGAGGAGCCCATGACCTCAGCCATCCCATAAATTAGGGGCCAGTGTCAAAGGCTGTTTATTACCATGTTATTGCCCCCCACCCCAACTGTGGGTACCTTGCCCTTGGCTTGGTGGATCCTTGGGAAACAAGAGTTTCTGGAGCACACAGGTCTCTTCTTCCTTTGCTCTGCCTAATGAGCATACTGGACTGCCCAGGTGTTTCTAGTATTGCAGATGGCAAACCTCATATGGTCTAGACTGCCTCTGTCCAGTAGAAGCATATACAATCCTTGGAAATTTTATACATTTTTATCCCTTAACCATCAATTTAGCAGGATTTCTGGAATGAGGAAAGAGAAGGCACAAGGTCATTAGGTAGACCAGTATGTGCTTTTGAGAACTGATTTTCTTTAGCATGAAGTATACAAATCTCCTCTCAAGTAAGGTGATGACAGGGAGGGTGCATATTTTATGATGTTTATCTTTTATTTACATTCACAATTTAAATATGTAGGATCTTTGATTTGATGCCAAGGGAAAAAAATCATTGGGACACCCTTGGACCAAGCATGGAGCTTAGGAGGTGGGAAATGAATGACATTAGAAATTGTGTAATTAGTTTCAGTGCATGATGAAAAAGCTGATGCTCAGGGTTTTAAGTATCTAGGTTAAGGTCATGCAGCTAGTAAGAGCAAACTGAGACTTACACCTGGTGCTGTCTAATCTGGTTTACCGAACTCTGAAGCATGTCTTCAACCGCTCCTCTGTGCTGCCGGCCTAGAGACTGAAGTGGAAAGGGGTGTGGACAGGAGGCCTCCCTGAGGAGACACACTGGGAGCAGGTATCCAAGTTGGAGAAAATGACTTAGTTCAAGACTTGAGTCCAGTCCAGGCAAAACACGTGGGGATGGAGCCTCGTTGGATCCCTGGGGTGGAATGTGTGGATCAGGGCATACAGGAAATAGAGCCAATTAGGAAAGGATGCATATCTCAGTTAAGCTATTGAAGCCCATAATTTGGGGCTTTTATTAAATTATAAGGAATTTTAAAATAGTATATCAATCTTTTAAACCTATTATGTTTCAGGCTATGGCTTCAATCACTTTTTAAATTCTTGTATGTTGAGTATTAAATAAGTGGAAGATACAGATATTGGCTATATTTCATTTTATAGATTTATCTCATGCATGTAATGGTATAAATTACACATTAAAGAAAGGCAAAGAAAGGAAGACAAATGAGGAAGGAGATAACATTAGGGATGTGCCTGCCAACCTTTCCAATTTGTCTGAGTTATATAAGTGGGTAGTAAAAACATACCCAATAATGGGACTGAAGAGCAATAGCTAATACATATGTGACAGTGTCCCCACCATGATCCGAACTCAAATGGCAGCTCAAGTGACTGTCTAAGGAGCAGCAGGCAGGGCCTGGCTGCTAGCATGGAACATGCGGACTGGTGGGCCACTCCAGACAGGTAGTGGAGTGACCCTGAGCTCACAGATCTGTCATGACAAAACTATGACACCCTCCTCACACTTCAGGTTTGAGATTCACAGAGCAGAGGCAGGGTGCCATCCGAGCCGTTCCAACAGCAATGAATGCAAAACCATAGAGAAACCTTGGCCACTGCTTGTTCACCAAAATGAGCATCAGTTCTTCTGTAGGGTGGTTTCTCTACTGAGCAAGAGTCACAGCCTCAGACAGAATTTCCCAGTGGCTTTTTCACACTTCTAATTTAAGTTGTAACACAGTTCCACCCATCTACCCTGCACACTCCAGCAGAGAGGAGTGTCATGACTATCTTGGGACAGTGGTGTTAAAATGCCATTTAGAAAAGGAGCACTGGCTTCAGGAGTGAAACAAACAAGAAGCCACAGAAATCAAGACCACGAAGTTGAGCAGGAACAGGGTAGGGAAGGCAGTCGCAGACATAAGCGCTTTCTGAGCTCTGCAGTCCTGATTGGCTCTTCTGATGAAACATTACTATGGCTCCAAGGTGAACGTGCTGTGAAAAGCTAACCAGTTACAGACTCTTGAATAGTAGATGCTCTTGATGCCCTGCTCATATAGCCTTGGCATTCACTGTTCCTCTTAAATGCCAATGGCGTTTTACAGCCAGCTCCTACAACTCCTTGCTAGAGAGCCTTGCCATGTTGGGAGCATGCTCAGTTCATGTGGGACAGGCCAAAAATTAATGCCTCTGGAAACAGACCTCATTAGTGACCAAGGAAAGTTGGTGGATAAATAGCTCAGTCTCCTTACCATCGGGTGGGACAACACTGAGGTGGGTTCTCTGCAATCTCCCAGAGCTTCCCAGCGGGGCTGAGCCCCTGCTGATCACAACGATAACTTATTCACAAACGCATCTGTCTTGATGTTTTTCCCTTCCCCATCTCACTTCCTTCCTTACCGGCGCTTCCTGGATCACTGTGCAAATACGTTACTTGCTCTCAAATCCTTATCTCAGAGTGTTATTCTGGGAGAATCTATCCTAAAATATTAGGTTAATTGAGAGGCAGGAAATAATAAAGAACACATCTCCAATTTATTAATGTATGGCATTTTAGAGTTGGAAGTCTCAGAATTTTCAGGCTTAGGAAGGAAAGTGATTCATCAAAGACCGTATGTTTTCCTCAGGTCCCTGGCTTTGGCTAACACCACCATCATTGTTTTAGTTACTCTGCCTGGAAATTCAGAATCTGGACCTTGAGCACAGCGATAAATACCTGAGACAGTGGACCGGAGTCCTTCTAGTGACAAGGTTCTGAAGAAACTCACAGATTTTACAGCCTAGATCTTTGGGTCCCCTTGGTTTTTCAGCTTTTCCTTGGGTTCTCTGAGCTGCCCGTAACCTTTCATTATTGTGGGGTTTTGTGTTTTGTCTTTTGAAAGTGAGCATCAGTTTCTGTGGTTAACAAAGAACTGTAACAGATACATCCTCCTCTACATACCACACTTCTAGTTTCCAAGTACTTTTTGATTCTTTCTTCAAAATGCCTGGGATGCTTTTGTTCCTCACCGTATCCTAATGCAGATGCGTGACATTGCATTCTCACCCCTCCCAACCCCTGGGGCCAACAACCCTTGAACCAGGGTCCCGGCATCCATGCTCCTGTGCCCCAGGGCTTGTTCTAAATCTCTTAAAGGTCTTGGGGAGGTTGGATCTGGTCTTCACTTCTCTTATCTACAAAATAAGGAGTTTCATCTTAGTCCTTGATTCCCACTTGAGTCCTTGGTCCATTTGTTGTATTTCAAAAAACACAACTGTATTATTCTTCCATGAACACAGGCTCACTTAAGCATGCGGCTGACTCATTTTGGCTATAATTATATCAGCTTGGTGCAAAAATCACTGGTCAGCTCATGTTTATCTGAAGCCCTAGTGGACAACTCCTTGTTTCTGATGAGTGAAAATAATGAATTGCTACTAAGTAAATATACATTGTTTCAAATCATGGGCTCCAGTAGGGTGAGGGAGGCAGGTGAGCAGGTGAAAGAGGAGTGAGTGTGAAAGGCCCAGAAATTACTTGATATAATGTCCTATAAGTTACCATCTTAGCTGTTTGACTCCTCATTATGTACATGCTTCATCTATCACCTCTAGGCCACACACTTTTCTCTGACCTTCAAGGTCCTCCACAGTCCTTAGAGTTCCCTGAATCCTTAACTCTCACGTGGTTCTGAGTTCATTATACTCACTCCTGACTCAGTTGGAAAGTATCCCTACTGTTCTTTGCCATAAAAAATCTGGTCCATCTTTTAAGACCTAAATCAAGTTCATCCTCTTCTGGGAGGTCTTCTCTGGCTGTCCTAGCCCTCTCTGAACTTCTCTGTTGGGACCTGGAGGCTGACAAGTATCTATATCCCATAATTTAACACTGGGTTTTGCCCTATTTCACATGGTTCCCTTCATCACAAGCATATTGATCTTGTATCTTCAAACAGATGTTAAGCTTTTACTTACTTTATTCTTCTGTATCTCCCATAGCACCAGGTAGTATTGAAAGATGGTCTATAAATAGATGGAATGTTAGAATCAGGAATAGGTGATAGCCTGGTAAAGTCACACAGAGTTAGTGGCAGTATTGAGATGGGAACACAGGTTTTCTGACTTCATCCAGTTTTCCTTCTGCTGAACCACAGCACTCTCTGTGATTGCTGGCAGATCAAAGAGTTGCAGCTCACCTTCTGGAAGTCACAAATGACCAGAACCTGAAAGGTACCCACTGTCTAATGGTTCCAAGCAGTGTCTGCAGCAACATACATGCAAATTTTATAAGGGCAGACAACAGGTAACAAGAGTT
>PVKU01003066.1:134005-195956 GCA_004027475.1 Anoura caudifer | reverse complement strand
CTAGATCAAATGGATTTAATTGATATCTTCAGAGCATTTCACCCTGAAGTAACAGAATATACTTACTTTTCAAGTACACATGAAATGTTTTCTAGGATAGACCACATATTAGGACACAAAACAAGTCTCGATAAATTTAAGAAGTTTGAAATCATATCAAGAATCTTCTCTGAAAACAATGCTATAAAACTAGGAACTAATCATACATAGGAACATTGAAAAAAGCAAATACATGGAAGCTAAATAACATGTTATTAAACAATGAATGTGTCCACAGTAAGATCAGGAAGAAATCAAAAGGTACCTTGAAACAAATGAAAATGAGAACAGAGCAATGCAATACCTATGGGACACAGGGAAGCAATCCTAAGAGGGAAATTCATAGCATTACAGGCCTATTTCAAAAAAGAAGAAAGAGAGAGAGAAAGGAGAAAGAAAGAGTGAGCACAAATAATCTAAATTTACAATTAATAAACCAGAAAAGGAATAACAAACAAAGCCAAATTGAGTAGAAGGAAGACAATGATAAAAATCAGAGCAGAAATAAATAAAATAGAGTCTAAAAAACAATACAAAAGATCAATGAATCTAAGACCTGGTGCTTTGCATAGATAAATAAGACTGAGAAACCTTTAACCAGATTCATCAGGATAAAAAAGAAACCAGATAATTATAATCAGAAATAAAAGAGAAGTAAAAACTGACACTAAAGAAACAAAGGATTGTAAGAAAATAGAATGAACAACTATGTACCAACAAACTGGAAACCTGGATGAAATGCATAAATTTCTAGAAACGTACAGTCTTCCACAACTAAATCAGGGAGAAGCAGAGAGTGTGAATTGACAGATTAAATCTAGTGAAATTGAAGCAGTAATCAAGAAATTCCCCACAAAGCCCTGGACTGGATGGCTTCACAGGTGAATTTTACCAAACATTCCAAAACAATTAATACCTCTCCTTCTCAAACTATTCGAAAAAATTCAAGAGGAGGGGAGATTCCCAACTAATTTTAGGGGCCAACATTATCCTAATTCCAAAGATACCACAGAAGAATGATAGGCCAATATCCCTGATGAAGATAGATGCTAAAATCCTCAACAAAATTTTAGCAAACTGAATATAGCAATACATGAAAAAGATCATACACCATAATAAGTGGGATTTATTGTGGGAATGCAAGATTGGTACAATATTTGCAAATCAATAAATGTGATTCACCAAATAAAAAAATGAAAGATAAACACCGAATGATCATATCAATATATGCAGAAAAAACATTGGATAAAACACAGCACCGATTTGTGATAAAAACCCTCAACAAAGTGGAAATAGAGGAAACATACCTAACCATAATAAAGGCCATATATGATAAACCCACTTCCAGTATCTTACTCATTGGGCAAAAACTACAAGTGTTCCCCTTAAGATGAGAAATGAGACAGGGCTGTCTGCTTTCACCTCTCTTATTCAACGTAATACTGGAAGTCCTAGACACAGCAATCAGACAAGAAAAAATAAAAGTATCCAAATTGGAAAGGAAGCAGTCAGCCTGCTTTCATTTCCAGATGACATGACACAGCACATAGAGAATCCCAAAGATTCCACCAAGAAACTACTAGAACTGATAAATGAATTTAGCAAAGTAGCAGCATACAAAATTAATGTCCATAAATCAGTTGCATTTTTATTTGCCAATAATGAACTAATAGAAAGGAAAATTAAGAAACCTATCCCATTCAAAATTGCTTTAAAAATAATAAAATACCTAGGAATAAACCTAACCAAGGATATAAAAGACCTGTACTTGGAAAATTATAGGACACTGAAGAAAGACATTGAAGAAGATACAAATAAGTGGAAGAACATGCAATGTTCATAGATAGGAATAAACATAATTAAAATGTCCATACTACCCAAAGCAATCTATAGATTCAATGCAATTCCTATTAAGATTCTAACAATGTATTTTACAGAACTAGCACAAATATTTCAAAAATTTATACAGAACCACAGAAGTCCCTGCATAGCAACAGCAATCCTGAGAAAGAAGAACGAAGTTGGAAGAACTGCACTACCTAATATGAAACTATACTGTAAGGCCATAGTAATCAAAACAAAATGGTACTAGCATAGAAAGAGACACATAGATCAATGGAACAGAAGAGAGAGCCCCAAAAGAAATCCACCCCTCTATATGAATTAATATTCAATAGAGGAAGCAAGCACACACAATGGGCTAAAGATAGTTTATTCAATAAATGATGTTGGAAAAATTGGACAAATACACGGAGAAAAATGAAACTAGACCACCTTCTCACACCACATACAGAATAAGTTCAAAATGGATTAAAGACTTAAATCTTAGACACAAAACCATAAAAATCATAGAAGAAAACACAGGCATTAAAATCTCTGAAATGGCTCAGAGAAATATTTTATCACATATGTCTCCCCAGGCAAGGGAAACAAAAGAAAAAAAAAGAAACAGAGCGAAGGAAGATGGCAGCACAGTAGGAGGGAGAAGATTCCAATTCCCCTTACACATGGGAGAAAAACCTGGTTGATCTATGAAGGAACAGAGCAATCAACCAGCGGAAACACACCGTATTTAAAAATAGGAGATCAAGGTTGTAGCGGACATTGAAAAACCAGATGGTAAAGAAAGTACTTCAGAACAATAAGAGCCCAGGGATCAGCGCAGAGACCAGGGTGACTGAGGCCCCTGGCCTGGCACTTGCCAGGCCTGGAACAGAGCTCTAGGGAGAGAGCCAGCCCTTGCAATGTGTGGCAGAAGACGGCTGCACAACCTAAAGTGCCTGCGCGTGAATGGAGATAACTGTGCGACCAGAGACCTGTAGCCCACGCTGGGAGCCCGGGGAATGCAAGCGATCTGTGGGAGAATCAGAGCCCATGCATGTGAACCCAGGGAGTGCGCATGATCCATGGGAAACCCGGAACTCACTCCCATGAAATTAAGGTGAGTGCATGGCGTAGCAGACCCGAGCTCACACCCGTAAACTTGGGAAAGTGCACGCTCCCCAGGAGGCTCAGAACATACACCTGAGGCCCTGTGAGAGGTGCCAGGCTAGCCCTGGGAAGAGTAGCCCAAGGATAACTGAGTGCTGAACAGGCAGAACAACGATACCATCACACCTCAGCCTTTGCAGCCATCAAGAACAGAAAAAACGCCTTGGCAAGTGTGCAAACAGCAAGAGTCTTTTGTTTGTTTGTTTTTTAAATAATTTTTAAATTATTTTTTCATTATTTTTATCTTTTTTACCCCTCAACTCCTTTTGCTTCTCTTCTTTCTTGTTTTATGCCTTCTTTCGTTCTTTCCAATTTTATCTCTTCTTCCTTCCTCTTTTTTCTTCCCTTTTTTTTTCTTCTTTTCTCTTTTTAAATACCCACGAATGAGACAAAAATAAACAACAACAACAATAACAACAAAAAAGAACCCTGGAACAGTGATAAAACCACAGTTGGTCCCAAAGATGGGGCATTCCAACAGCTGAGACAGTGAAAGCTATTATCACCAGGATACCCAAAGGAGACTGCACCACTGAATGTCACAGGTATTCTGGCACAGAAGTTCGCACCATAAACCCAGGGAGCCAGAACAGATCAATTTAAGAAGCTGAGGCTAACAAGAAGAGTCTCACAAACAATGGGAAGACAAAGAAACAATCCCCAAATGAAAGGAAAGGAGGAAGCCCCAGAAAGAGTGCTAAATGAAATGGAGGCAACTCAACTATCAGATTTTGAGTTCAAAGAAATAGTTGTCAGGAAGCTCCATGAGCTCTCAATGAGCTACCAAAAACTACAGGGAAGCTACCATGAACTCACTGCAAACTATATCAACATGAAAAAGGAAATAGAAACTATCAACAAGGGCCAAGAGGAAATGAAGAATACAATTTCTGAACTGAAGAACACAGTGGAAGGAATGAAAAGCAGAACCGATGAAGCAGATTGGTTTAGTGAGCTGGAGGACAAAGTAGAAAAAAACACCCAGAAAGAGCAAGTAAAGGAAAAGAGACTCAGAAAGAATGAAGGGATTAAGAGCAATGCAAGACAATATGAAACGTAATAATATCTGTATAATAGGGATACCAGAAGGAGGAGAAGAGCAAGGGATAGAAAACCTATTTGAAAAAGTAACAATGCAAAACCCTAATTTGATGAGAGAAAAAGTCACACAAATCCAGGAAACACAGAGAATCCCAATCAAGAGGAACCCAAAGAGGCCCACTTCAAGACACATCATAATTAAAATGGCAAGATTCCAAGACAAAGAGAGAATCTTAAAGGTAGAAAGGGAGAAAAAGGAAGTAACATACAAGGGAGCCCCGATTAGTTTAGCAGCTGAGTTCTCAATGGAAACGCTCCAAGCCAGAAGAGAAAGGCAAGAAATATTCCAAGTCATGAGAACCAAAGGCCTGCAACCAAGACTACTTTACCCAGCGAGGCTTCCAATCAAGAGAGAAGGCCATATAAGGAGCTTCCCAGAAAAAAGAAGTCTAAAAGAATACACCTCTATCAAACCAGTTCTGCAAGAGATACTAAAGGGACTACTTTAAGGAAAGCAAGGAAAAGAGAGAGAGAGGGAGAGGAACACAGGCACAAAAATGACAATCAATAAGTACCTATTGATAATAACCTTAAACATAAATGGATTAAGTGCTCCAATCAAAACACATAGAATAGCTGAATGGGTAAGAAAGCATGACCCACACATATGCTGCCTATAAGAGACCCACCTCAGGACAAAAGACCTACACAGACTCAAAGTGAAGGCCCAGAAAAAAAATTTTTCAAGCAAATGGACAGGAAAAAAAAAAAAAAGCCAGGATAGCAATACTCATATCAGACAAAATAGAATTCAAAAGAAGAGCCATAAACAGAGACCCAGAAGGTCACTTCATAATACTCAAGGGAAGAATTCACCAAGAAGACATAAACATTGTAAATATATATGCACCCAACATAGGAGCACCTAAATACATAAAGAAAATCTTAGAGGACTTCAAAAAAAGATATTGATAGCACCACAATTATAGCAGGGGATTTTAACACCCTACTGTCAAAAATGGACAGATCTTCCAAACAAAATATCAACAACACTCTAGATGAAATGGACTTAACTGATGTATATAGAGCCTTTTATCCCAAAGACGCTAAATACACATTCTTTTCAAATGCACATGGAACATTTTCAAAGATAGACCACATGATAGGACACAAAACTAGCCTCAACAAATTCAAGAAAATTGAAATTATACTAAGCATTTTCTCCAACCACAAGGAACTGAAACTAGAAACCAACCACAAGGGGAAAAACCTAAAACACTCAAAATATTGAAGATTGAATAGCATGCTACTAAACAATGAATGGGTCAAGAATGAAATTAGGGAAGATATCAAAAAGTTTCTGGAAACAAATGAAAATGAACTCACAATGACCCAAAACTTATGGGACACAGTGAAGGCAGTCCTGAGAGGGAAATTCATAGCAGTGCAGGCCTACCTAAAAAAGATAGAAACATTTCAAACAAACAGCCCAATCCTACACCTACAAGAACTTGAAGAACAACAACTTGACAGCCCAGAGTAAGTAGAAGGAAGGAGATAACCAAGATGAGAGCAGAATTAAATGACACAGAGACTAAAAGCACAATTCTAAGGATCAATGAATCTAGGAGCTGTTTTTTTTTGAAAAGATAAACAAAATTGATAAGCCTTTAAGGAGGCTCCTCAAGAAAAAAAGAGAGGATCCAAATAAACACAATCAGAAATGAAAGAGGGGAGATTACAACTGACACCACAGAAATACAAAGGGTTGTAAGAAATTGCTATGAAGAACTGTACACCAAGAAATTTGAAAACCTAGGTGAAATGGACAAGTTTCTAGAAAAATATAATCTTCCAAAACTCAATGAAGAAGAAGCAGAAAGCCTGAACAGACCAATAACAGCAGATGAAATAGCAGCAGTAATCAAAAAACTCCCAACACACAAAAGCCCTGGACCAGATGGTTTCACAGGAGAATTTAATAAAGCATTTAAGAAAGACCGAACTCTTATCCTTCACAGACAATTTAAAAAAATCCAAAATGATGGAAGACTCCCAAACTCTTTTTATGAAGCTAGTATTATCCTAATCCCAAAACCAGATAAAGACACAACAAAGAAGGAAAACTTCAGGCCAATAACGCTGATGAACATAGACGCTAAAATTCTCAACAACATATTGTCAAACCACATCCAACAATACATTAAAAAGATCATACACCATGACCAAGTGGGATTCACCCCAGGGATGCAAGGATGGTTCAACATTTGTGAATCAGTAAATGTAATACATCACATAAACAAAAGCAAAGACAAAAATCACATGATCATATCAATTGATGCGGAAAAAGCATTTGATAAGGTTTGGCATCCATTTATGATAAAAACACTCAGCAAAATGGGAATAGAGGGAGCATTCCTCAACATAATAAAGGCCATATATGAGAGACCTACAGTCAATATCATACTCAATGGGCAAAAACTAAAATCTTTTCCTCTAAGATCAGGAACAAGACAAGGTTGTCCACTTTCACCACTTCTATTCAATATAGTATTGCAAGTCTTAGCCACAGCAATTAGACAAGAAAAGGAAATAAAAGGCATCCAAATTGGAAAGGAGGAAATAAAACTATCATTGTTTGCAGACGACATTATAGAGCACATAGAATATCCGATAGACTCAGCCAAAAAGCTGCTCGACCTAATAAATGAATTTGGCCAAACAGCTGGATACAAAGTCAATATCCAGAAATCAAAGGCATTTTTGTATACCAACAATGAAACAGCAGAAGCAGAAATCTAGAAAAAGCCCATTCGATATAGCAAAAAGAAAAATAAAATATCTAGGAATAAACTTAACCAAGGAGGTAAAGTAGTTTACCTCCTGTATGCAGAAAACTGCATACACTGAGGAAAGAAATCAAGGAAGACACAAACAAATGGAAACATACTGTGTTCATGGACTGGAAGAATTAACATCATCAAAATGTCCATACTACTCAAAGCAATTTACAGATTCAATGCAATACCTATTAAAGTACCAATGTCATATTTCACAGACATAGAACAAACACTTCAAAAATTTATATGGAACCATAAATGACCTCGAATAGCTGCAGCAATTTTGAGAAAGAAGAGAAAAGTAGGAGGGATCATAATACCTGACACCAAACTGTATTACAAGGCCACTGTAATCAAAACAGCCTGGTACTAGCATAAAAACAGGCACATGGACCAGTGAAATAGAACATAGAGTCCAGAAATAAACCCAAGTCTCTATGGTCAATTAATATTTGGCAAAGGGGCAGGAACATAAAATGGGACTAAAAATAGCCTCTTCAACAAATTGTTTTGGGAGATCTAGACAACTACATAAAAAAAAATGAGACTCGATCACCAACTTACAACACACACAAAAATAAATTCAAGATGGATAAAAGACAAATATAAATTGTGACACCATAAAAGTATTAGATGAGAACATAGGCAGGAAAATCTCAGATATTCCATGCAGCAATATTTTCACTGATATGTCCCCTAGAGCAAGGGACCTAAAGGAAAGAATAAACAAATGGGACTTCATCAGAATAAAAGGCTTGTTAATGGCTAAAGAAAACATCAGCAACTTCCGGCCAAGATGGAGGCGTAGGCAGACGCACTGTGCCTCTTCTCACAACCAAAATTAAGGACAACAAAGATTTAGAAACAAGAAAACAACCAGAACTCATAAAAAATTGAACTGTACGGAAGTCCAACAACCATTCATTCAGACCGGTAAGAGGGGCGGAGTCGCAGCAGGAAAAAGCAGAGGTGCGGACCAGGCATGCAGGCAGCAGCAGCTGGCAGCCCCCAGGTACACAGGCGGCGACTAGCAGACCCCAGGCATGGGGTGGCAACTGTGCAGACCCAGTGACGCCGCGCAAGGCGGCTGGCTGACCAGGTGGTCCCGCACTGGCGCGCAGATAATCCAGGTGAAGGGGAAGCAGCGGAAGGGACTGGTATCCGAGAGTGAGTGGAGCAAGCGCCATTTTTTTCCTCTCGGACCCCGCCCCCACATTCAGCGTCACTACCCATCGACTGGGCTGCCCCGCCCTGGGGAACACCTAAGGCTCCACCCATCCCTACCTAACAGGCACGACTAGACCAAAAACCCCCCCCCACACACACACACACACACAAAACAAACAAACAAAAAAACCCCGAAACAAAAATGGCTCAAACCAGAGAACAAATCAAAGCCCCAGAGCCAATTTATCTAAGCGACAAAGAGATAGCCAATCTAACAGATGCACAATTCAAAGCCCTGGTGATCAGGATGCTCACAGAATTGGTTGATTTTGCTCACAAATTAAATGAAAAAATGAAGGCTACAATAAGTGAAATGAAGAAAAATGCACAGGGAAGCAATAGAGATGGGAGGAAAACTGGGACTCAAATCAATGGAGTGGACCAGAAGGAAGAAAGAAACAACCAAACAGAAAAGAATGAAGAAACAAGAATTTAATGAGGAGAGGCTTAGGAACCTCCAGGACATCTTTAAACATCCCAACATCCAAATTATAGGGGTACCAGAAGGGGAAGAAGAAGAGCAACCAGTGGAAAACTTATTTGAACAAATAATAAAGGAGAACTTCCCCAATTTAGCAAAGAAAATAGACTTCCAGAAAGTCCAGGAAGGTCAGAGAGTCCCAAAGAAGTTGGACCCAAGGAGGAACACACCAAGGCACATGGTAATTACATTAGCCAAGACTAAAATGAAGGAGAGAATTCTGGAAGCAGCAAGGGATAAAGGCGGAGTCACCTACAAAGGAGTTCCCATCAGACTGTCAGCTGATTTCTCAAAAGAGACCTTACAGGCAAGAAGGGGCTGGAAAGAGGTATTCCAAGTCATGAAAGGCAAGGACCTACATCCAAGATTGCTCTATCCAGCAAAGCTGTCATTTAGAATGGAAGAGAAGATAAAGTGCTTCTCAGATAAGGTCAAGTTAAAGGAGTTCATCATCACCAAGCCCTTATATGAAATGTTAAAGAGACTTATCTAAGAAAAAGAAGATAAGAAATACGAACAGTAAAAAGACAGCAAACTCACAGGTATTAACAACCACACCTAAAACAAAAGCCAACTAAGCAAACCACTACAACAGGAGCAGAAACACAGAAATGGAGATCACATGGAGGATTAGCAATAGGGGAGTGGGAGGAGGAGAGAGGGAGACAAGGTACAGAGAACAAGTAGCACAGACAGTGGGTACAAAATAGACAGGGGGAGGGCAAGAATAGTGTGGGAAATGTAGAAGCTAAAGAACTTATGACACATGGACATGAACTAAAGGGGGGAATGTGGGTGGGAGGGGGTGTGCAGGGTGGAGGGTACTGAAGGGGGGAAAATGGGACAACTGTAACAGCATAATCAATAAAATATATTAAAAAAAGAAAACATCAGCGAAGTGAAAAGGGAACCAACCATATGGGAAAATATATTTGTCAATGATACCTCGGACAAGGATTTGATCTCCAAAATATATAAAGAACTCACACAACTTCAGTCTAGGAAGTCAAACAATCCAAGTAAAAAATGGGCAAAGGATCTGAACAGACACTTCTCCAAGAAGGACATACAAAGGGCTCAGAGACATGTGAAAAGATGCTCAACATCACTAACCATTAGAGAGATGCAAATTAAACCACAATGAGACACCACTTCACACCAGTCAGAATAGCTATCATTAACAAGTCAACAAACAACAAGTGCTGGCTAGGATGTGGAGAAAAGGGAACCCTAGTCCACTGTTGGTGGGAATACAGACTGATGCACCCACTGTGGAAAACAGTATGGAATTTCCTCAAAACAGTGAAAAACAGAATTGCCTTTTGATACGGCAATTCCATTGTTGGGATTATACCCTAAAAACCCTGAAACACCAATTCAAAAGAACTTATGCACCCCAATGTTCATAGCAGCACAATTTACAATAACCAAGTCCTGGAAGCAACCTGGGTGCCCATCAGTAAGTGAGTTGATCAAAAAACTGTGGTACATTTGCACAATGGAATACTGTGGAGCAGAAAGAAAGAAGGAGCTCCTACCCTTTGTGACAACATGGATGGATCTGGAGAGCATTGTGCTAAGTGAAATAAGCCAGGCAGTGAAAGATAAATACCATAGGATTTCACCTATAGGTGGAACCTAATCAACAAAACAAGCAAGCAAGCACCAGAGACGTTGAAATTAAGAATAAACTGACAGTAACCAGAAGGGAGGGGGAAGGGGATAATGGTGCATAAAAGGGGAAGTGTTGTCAAGGAACATGTATATAGGTCACATGGACAAAACCAAAGGGGATAGGATTGAAGGTGGGACGTGGGGATGGCTGGGTTGGCGGGGAGTGGTGGAGGAAAATGGGGACAACTGTACTTGAACAACAATAAAAAAATGAAAAAAAAATTAAAATAAATATAATACAGAAAAAAACAATGTCAAGATTCTCTACCTTTTCATGAGTTGGTTATTTTGGACCTTATCAAACTATAATTTCTTCAAAATGGGAAAACAAATATATTAAATGAAGGGTTTTTAATTATAATCTTAAAAATAATGAATTAGCAGTGATTTCCAAAAAAACGACAAAAGATATATTCAGCAAATAAATGTTACCAGTGTGTAAAAATCCATATGAAGTTTAAGTATGTGCACAAACTAACATGTTTTAGTACCAAAAGGACACAATTTTTAAAAGAATTTGATGTTTCCTAATAAAGCAAAATACGATTCATCATAAAAATAGAATTTTGTTGAATTGTTCCATACTTGTTTCATGGTGTAGTATTTGTTTTAATTACCAGAATATAAACATAATAAAAACAATTTATTTTGTTTACTGTTGTGTCTCGAACACCTGGAAAAATACCTGATCAGATGCTCAAAAACAGTTTTTGATTGAATCAATAAAGGAATCACAGCTGCAGATGATACTCTTAGGTAGGATAGATCACCAAGGCAGGGAGGAGGAGGGAGTCATGTCTCACCCACTAACTCAGCAGTCCTGAGCCTAGTCAGATATTATTGCCAGGTGATCCAACATCATAAAAAACACCATGTTAGCACTGGAGGAGGGGAGCCCTTGAAATTCTGTGGGTATCATTTCCACTATCTGGAAGAGAAAGACTTTGAAACGTGTGTTCATCCCAAGGCCTAGAAGGGGAAGAAGAGGAGGGTTACAGTGCCCAGAGAAAAAGCCCACGAAACAACTTTGGTTAACTGCTTAACTCTGGTCACTATGTTTTACAAGGGGGTCCCTAGTGCTTACAGAAAGAGCCCATAAATAACTTTGGGTAAATGCCCCAACTTTAATTAACTGCCTCCTGCCAGGTATCTGTTTTACAATGAGATGAACAAATGGGGTGTGGAGCAAGATAAGAATTCAGGCTAACAGACCCCCGCCCATACCTATGTTTGGGTAGTCACATCCTCCAGGGAAGCTGGCACCACCTTTGCCCATCAATCAATGTGTAATTCCCTCACTCATGCCAACTATGTAAGTCCTCAGGACAAAGGACCTGATGCTCTTGATGCCTTTGGTTTTTGCCACCCAAGCTCTTGCCTCAGCAAGACCCATTCTTTTTCACGAGATCCTGTCACTAATGAACTTTGCTTGCACGCTAATTGACTTGCTGATCTGTAATTCTTTACTGCATCACCAAGAAGAACTGAGTTTCTCCAGTAGCAATACATTGTAATGTTTTTAGTGCTTAAGGAATGTAAATAGTTGTAATTCATCCCTGGACCCCAAAATATACTGTGCTATATTTCAAACCTCAATTTAAAAGAATCGAAAAGGTACTCTTTTACACTTACAAAATTAACAGAGCTATGTAAGTAAAAATAATATTACTTTTCATGGTGTCTATTCAAAAAAAATTTTTTCCTTTAAATAGTTTAGCATTAGTGAATATAGAAACAGAAACCATAAAGATCTAAAGTTTTACTTCATTCTTGTGATGGATCAAACATAGCATGACTATCTTTGAGAAAAACAAATCAAGTTACAAGCTGCTACAGCAGTGGCAGATTGTGGGAAGAGTGGAGAAGGACAATGAGGCAGGAGATTTTTAATCATAAGCTTTAATTTACATCAAAAATTTCTGCTGAGAATTCCTTTGACAATTGCTCTTAGTTCCTCTATCATTTGTGTTTTATGTTTTTACCTGTGTTCATTATGGGGAAGTTTTTAAATTTAAAATAATTGCGCATACTGAATTCTCTACTGTCTCAATTTTCATTTCATTATATTCCTTTAATATAATGAACAATGTATTCTGATGCATCTAGTTATTAAGGAATATTTGATTAGTCGAATACAACATTGGAAACCTTAAATTTTATTATTTTGGTATTCTATTTTAATGCATTCTTATAGCTTTTATTGTTTTTGTTATATCAGTATTCATATCTAATTAATTCTGCCAGCAAAATAGCTTGTTAAAATGCCTTGAGACAGTAAACAGTGAAGATGTATGCTCTGTATATATATACACAAATTGTTTGATTATTTTAAGTAAAGTGATTGGATGTTAATTACTCAAAATGAGTAAATTCATTCCAAACAGTTGAATCTGCTACATGAACAAAAAACTACAATTTCAATATAATATATTAGGAGCTTCATATCAATGCTACTCCCTCTTAAAAATATTCAAAAACAAGCAATGCATTTTATATTGCATCCAAAGGGATTGCAATCTAGTTTCTAGTTTCAAGGAATCACACATAATTTCTAGATAGTTTTTTGATATAATACGGCTATCTACTGTATTAAGGTATATGTTCAGTTGAAATTAAAATGTCTTATATAAAGTAAACATAAGTATACAGGCTGATACATCAGATCTTCTTTTTAAAGTCACTGGGCGTACAGGCTTTTTCTTTCTCGTTTCTAATACCCACAAAATGTTACACTTTCCCTTTAAAGGCATAAACTGGAAGTTGCACATACCACTTCCTCTCACATTCCATGGGAAGACCTTGATCACACAGCCACACTTAACTAACTGCAAGGGAGCTGCCAAGCAGTCTTCATTCTGAGCAATGGTGGCCCAATGACACTTGTGAGAGTAAGTAGCTACCTCTGCCAAAAAGAGTGAATAACATAAAAGCTCACAAATTTATAAATTACTTTACATCCAAAAATTTCATTTTGCATCTGTATAATTAGAAAGTTGGGGCTTCTATGTTAAGTGGTCATAATTCAATTTCAAAACAGAGTAAAGAAGGAACATTTGATTTTTTTCAACATGGCTTTGAATATGTACAAGTTAATTCTAGTTCATTGGAGCCACACTTTAAGAAAGCATGCCATCCACAAAAATTATCATTAAAATTACTTACATGGTTCATTTTTTTAAAACATTTCTACTCTGTGCTGGACACTGATGATCACCCAGCATTCTTGTTCTTTCTTCCTACTCTTTCTTTCTGTTCTACTCTTTCCTAAATAATCCCAAGGTAATTTAAGGATTCACATAGACTCCCTCCCTCTCTCTCTCCCTCTCTCCCCCACGTGCTAAGAACAAACACAGTTACAGTGGCCACATCTCAGTCATAAAGGGAAGCCTGTGTGTGGCACCGGTGTTGCCAGCAGCAGAGTGGAAACACTGAAACGAACTGGATCCTTGATGACAAGGTCGAGCTGCTGAATCAGTCCATCCTGATGCCATCCCTTGAAGGTAATAAATTTTCTTATTCTTAAACCAGCTAATTTCTCAATCATTTATTTCATAAAGCATCATGATATATACTCTTATATAATGTTTTGTACTACTTACAAAAACATTGAGCAATATGATTTCTAGAGTTCAGAAAAGCTATTTTCAACTCTGAAAAGTAACATTTTAACCAAAATTTATCGAATTTTTATAAAATAATTTTATATAAATTCTGAGTAAGGTTTGGGCTAAAATGACTCAACTTAAGTTTTAGATTGATCAAAACATTTTAAGTTTTTGAAGCATTGATTTTTTTCCTAAGAATACTCTAGAATCTGTATAATTTCTCACCTAATACTGTGTCAGTGTGTTCCTCTGAGGTCCATCTGAGTGCAGAAATACAGCCATTAAATCAAGGACAGTTGCCTATTTGTCCCTAGGAAACTAGGTAAGTGTTTGCTTGCTACAATGCATCTACTGATGTACTTTCTTAACTCTCTTTTGCTGTAGGTTTATGTTTTTCCATAAGAATCCCAGAAGTGTATCTACTTTCACAGGCGAGAAGTGAGTGCTGCATTGGTCAAAGGGAACTTAAGGTGTTCTCACTTTGCAGTAGAAATTGTCTTAAAGGGTCTTAGAATAAATTCTATTGCAAATGCCATTTAGAATGACTGTATTCTAAATGACTGAGAAAAGAAACTGTTGCACATTTTTTACTTTTTTTCTCAACCTTCTTTCTTTTATATCATTACTATTTCCAGCTTATTTACAAGTTATTACACTTTGTATCACAAGACACATCCTTACAATTGTCAGTCCCACTTAAGATTTTGAAAGATTGTGAAAGAGATAGATGTTTGAGACCTCTGAATAAGAAGTGAAGTAATATTAACATGTGACTGTCAACTGCTTGAATAAAACAGATGATTCAATGATTTCTAAATGGAACACATTCTGGGCTGAAATAATGCTAGCAGAACTAAATAAAGCCTCCTGAAACAATGAAAAAAGACATACATATGCTACTTACAACTTCATAGAGCACATCTTACTCAGCTCATAGCAATTCATTGGAAATTGATCCCTGACATATAAAAAGCAAAAAATAGTATTGATATATTTTAGCAAATCATGTAATACATGCTAGCAAATCCTGTAATTGAACTGCAGTCTCAGATTAAAAGAAAATAAAAAGTTGACATTAGTGTTTTGGTTTTATAGAGGATAAAAAAATTAAAATTGCAAATGTTGAAGACTATGCATTTTAACACATGAAAAGATCACTTTTCTATTTCATAAATATGTAAATAAATTAGGAAATATCAATGCATTTCACATAACTTAATAAATGGTGCTTTCAGAAATCATCATGTTAAGATGCCAGTATTACAGTTAGTTAAGACCATAAAAGCAGAATGCTGAGTTTTCAATCTCAGCTCTACCACTTAATGACTGTGTACTTTTAGGCAAATTAATGAACTTCTCTGGTCCTCAATAACCTCACCTGCAAGATAGAGAAGATGATAATAGTAAATAGATACAAGGTTATTACAAGGATTAAAGAATAAATATAAGTATTTAAAACAGTGCATGTACTCATAAAATGTAAACTATTATTAACTACATGAAAATTGTCAGTTCACTCTATATGCATAAGAAATGTCAAAAGCATATTTTCTATGCTTTTTCATTTCAACTTTTAATGGTCATATGAATACATAGTGATGTATTGCTCTTTTAGGTAGACTTGTTGGGAGCAAATTTTAAACCTGCAGTTTGTTTTCTTAGCTAAGATTTCTCCTGCTGTATAAGTGTTTTTTAAATAATATATTCACAAAATATAGATAACTCAACTAGCTAAAAAGTTTTTTAAACCCTCATTATAGATAATATACTTATTTGGCACTTTATCAAAGATAAAAATAACGTTTACGAGATATTCTCAGCTAGTATATGGATGTTTTGTCTTCACTTAGGTCAGATTGTTTTTAGACAACTATTTCACTTTGACCTAAGTAAGCAAGGAATTTATTAAGTTTGTGATTTCATCACATCGATTCAGCTCATCAAGTCACACGTGTTGAGATACCACTGTATTTCCTTATAGCATGTGCTACTCCCTATTTGGAAGTTAATTTCTCATAATCATCCAACATTTATTGTACACCAGCCAGATTCAGGGTGTCCCTTGGGCTCCAGGTAAATTATCTAAAAGCTTTAGAACTGAAAGAACTTCAGCACATGTTGCATAACCCCATTTTTTCCTAGATGAAGAAACCAGTGCCTACGAAATGACTCATGAGCAGAGAGAAGCTTAAGTCGACGACCTTAGTCAAGCAGAAAATTCAGATTTCTGTTTACCATGCCCCACTGCTTAGTGTTTGCAGGGTCCCTGTCCTTAATTTGTGTCCAGTTTACTAGAAAACTTCCTTCTTTCTAGAACAGCAAATGGATTTAATTCCAAAGGCACTGTCATGGACTTTCATAAAGTTGTATTGAGTTCTACAGAAGATCCTGTCCTCAAGTCCACTAATGATATAGCGTTATTAATAGACCAAAAATAAATGGTGATATCCATATCCTATCTAAAGTTTGTGATGAGATCATTATATTTTCCTGATTAAAGAAATTGCTCTACCTTGGTCAGTCTGCCCCAGCTCTTATCTGAGAACATATCAAAAAGTGCTGGCTGACATGTTCTAACAAGAAAAGATGCAGTTGTGAGTTATTAGAAGATGTTGGTTGGGCCTTTATTTACAGTAGGAAAAGAACAAACTGCAATAAGATATTCTTGAATACTGACATATTCCTTGGAAGACTCACAATTTTAATCTTTTAACCAGAATATTTGTATAATTTACCTTTATTTTACTTTTTACACAGTGACAATTAGATAATAAGCTTTTCATAACAGTGAAAAAGAAAGTTCAGCATCTACCTAATGAATCCTATCTGTGTAGATACCAAACCCTAGAATTCTGTAGGGAATTTCACTTATTTTTTAATTGCTATTCTTAAGCTGAACTATGTGATTAATTGCCTTAATTTCCAATTCTCTTTGTTGTTATGAATTCAACCACAGAAAGGCCAGTGATTAAGGAGCCCTTAAAATGAGGAGAATTTTCATACCTTCTTGACTCCAATTTGAAAAGTATGTTTATTTGCTACTTCTACCGATTCACTGGTGCCACTCTAATTATTAAACATAATACATGCAAATACAAATTGGCAGAATATGAATGTTCAAAGAATCTTAATATGGACACTTAATTATTGTCACTCTCCCCTTTCTCTGCCATACTAGACAGATGATATATAATTTCCTCCCTCATGGGATGTTTTAAAATTACACCCTCTGGTTCAAGTAAAGGTAATGATTCAGATTCCAGTTTTAATGGTAATAAATGTCAAATGTGAAAAATAGAACCAGAGTAGAACTTAAAAGAAGATGTAAAGAGGAGATTCCTCTAAAATGAAAAAAGAAAGGTCTGGGAGTCCAGAGCAGTGAGGAAATTCGCCCAGCATCCCTGGAAGAATTCCTGGGAGGAAGACTAGGAGACCTAAGAGAGATGTGGCTTTGTGGTCCATCTAAGAAGTTTGGACCAAAGGTACAAATCAGCCAACTTGAGCTGATTGGTGGGATGAGAAATGTTCTGTGGCCTAAGAATGATATAGAAGCATCGATAAGCTAATAGACCTGAAGTAGCTATTCTCAATAATAATCAGTATTGATGGATGCTTAATGGCTTGTATTTCTCTTTCCACCTCCAAACAATCCTCAATGAGGCTTGGGAAGAAGGAGCTTTGTTTCACCATTCCATGGGTGGTCAGATTGGACCACGGGATAGAATATAACATGAGTGTGGTCAAGGTTAATGGCAGATAAGTGACACCAAGAGAAGAGACTAGCGCAATATTCAAGGTTGCTGGGGACGGATAACATACACACCAGGGTCACGTGGTATAGAGTTCACTTAAAGCGAGACTGCAGAGACAGTGTGCACAAGATCCAATGCCTTGCAACGCATGTGTCCCTGTGCCCGCAGATCCATCTGCAGCCATCACAAACAGTGTCACTGCAAGCACCTCGATTGTAGCTGTAACATAAGGACCCCTATCCCTCCCTTATGGGGACTGAAATACAGAAAGCTGGGGGCATGTCTTAGGGCCATTGACACCTGCCCTTAAGCAAAACACTTTTGGTCTGAAACAAGCAAAGAAACCTCCACTCCACCCTACCCGGGAAAGGCTGTGTGAGCTTCCTATGATACTTGATAAGAAAAGTGCTCCAGGCCCAAGGTCCATTCTTACATAGTCCATTCTTATGTAGATTGGTTGAAAAATGTGTACAGAGGATTGCCTTGCCTAGCAAGCTTCAAAAAGCATCGATGGATCCTAATATCATCAATTTAACTGCCTTTTAAAATAAACAAATGTGATGTCTCCTGCTGAAATTAAAACCTCCTGAACACTCGCGTTCAGAGATAATTGACAGTTGCTGATAACTAAATGGCATTCTCTATCCTCTGGCATTTGCTCTTACTTCTTTTTCTCTACAATTATTGTTTCCCAAATTAAAATTTAAAAAGCAAACTCCGGCTCCTAGGCTTTTTGCTCAAGGTACCTGGTTAACCTTGAACAGGTTAACCATCTACCTGAATTTTATACTTAATCTCAGAAACTTTTCCTTAAAATCCTCACTGCTTCTCACAACTGCTACTTGTCACTTCCACAACTACTCCTAATCACTTTTCTTTCTCACTGCTTCTCACTGAATTTTCACTACTTCTCCTTGACATCTTGCATTGATAGATACATGAAGATGAAAAGTAATAACTCAAAAAGATGTTTGTGTAAATGAACCACTTGTTATGTGTGCCTGCATATTCTCGAAAATGTTTTACTTAATATCAGTGACTCTTTTGTACTGTTTTTCTTATTCTTTGTTACTCATTCTATCTCTTTCAACCTACTGGCTTTAAAAATGTACCCACATGCACAGAGCTAGGTACCTACAACCCACACAAGTGCACATGCACAAATAGAGCTAGTTTGTCCATTTTGACATAGTAATTTATAGTGACTATTTTATAGAGAAAAATATTTGACACCAATTATAAAGAATAATAGTGTCTCTAAATATATGAATAGATTCACAATTTCACACAATTATATGCTTAGTCAGCACAGATCACTTGATTGATTGTATTCAGAAAATATGGTTAAAATTCTGGTAGTTTAAAAATAGTTGTTGTTTTACTTTATTATAGACTAGAATGACTATTTGGAGTCTGTGACTGGTCATCAATAATTGCTCACCTTTGTCCTATAAGGGATCAACCAGTTCTTAACTTCCTCTTAATCATTTATCTTAAAATCCTTTGTTCTACATTTTCTTCAGAGAAAAGAAGTCCTCTTTCTATCTAAAAGCAATATTAATCACATAGTAATAGAAAATCTTCTCATTAAATCCCTGAAACTCATTAGGGAAGTTTAAGTTATTCTAACACTTCTGATATTGTATCCACGTAGCCAAGAGCACTGACTTTCCTGCCAGTTAATTGTCTGATATGAGTTGACCCCAAAGACTGAAGTGATTTTCTCTGCTGAGTAGATGATGGAGTTGTAGCTGTTTTTACTAAAGCAACTAATTAAAAATTTATCTGCCAAAACACTCTTCTTCCCTTAGTGCTATTACATGAGCACATGCTTATAAGCATGCTACAGATACGCTTCATTTTTCATTTTATTCAGTTCGTATGTTTCTGAAAGGTCCAGAATATTTGAAACCCATCTGAGGTGCAGAGATTTCAGCCTAATGGAAACCTTTGCAAAATAATTTGGTGAATAAAACATTTTAAGATATACAGCTATCTTTAATGAATGAATTTCCTTTAATGTGTTAATGTAGAAACATAAAAATAAAAATATTGCATAAAGCTGAAAGAGAATTGGCAAGGCAAAATCTGCAAAATAAGAAAGGAAAGGAAGAAGGCAAAGAGTCAGAAAAAATAGGACAACAGATTTGGCAATGTAAGAATGGGGCTGGTGAAAAGAGAGAACCTCACTTTGAAAAAGCAAGCTTGCCTAAGACTGGTTATCAAGTCATTTTGGAAATCAACAGAAGCAATAAATAGCAAAGGGAAGTTGTTTAAGAAAGAGAAAAATGACTTTTATGTAGTCTACCCAAGCAGAAGGTACATATAAGAAAGATTTCCTCTCAGTCCATGAAGTAGAAAAAGCATTCATGAAGTTAACTAAAGTGAGTATCAGTTTTAGAGTTCCAAGTCTTCCAAATTAAAGAGTAAATAGCATGACAAATATTATGCACTTTTTAATTCTTTGCCAACCACTGGATTAAACAAGCTAAACAACTACAATTTTCCTGTAAGCCTTTATTTTTCAGAGTTTAAATGTGTTAGCATATACGGTAAATCTTAAACAAAAAGATAGAGTGTTTCCCAAATTTAAGCCACAGAAATATTTGCTAAAATTATTTTGAGGGATTACAGATCAGAGCACCATAAATTAGCAAAAGTTGTACTAAAATACAGATAAAAACAATATGCGTAAAGGTGGCATTAGGAGAGAGTAAGTAATTAAACATAAGCATTTGATTAAATTTGACTTAAAATATTAAGCTTTTGAGTAGTTATGTAGGACTAGACACCTGATTAGTGTAGCATAATGTCTAATCTTGACAAGGCTGTGGAGAGAAGAAAGGAATTGTGCGTCAGCTAGAAAAAGTAACGGGCTTCACTACTGCCAAAGGTGCCAAAGCTTTAAGATGTATGTAGATAAATGAAGTCTGCATGGCTCCTTGACAGCCTTCAGATTAAAATCTGGATTTAAGAGTCACAAACTTCAACAGGCTTGAGCAGGAAAAACAAACAACATATAGAAAAGTTCTAAATTTCAAGGGTTTCCAAACTATTGTAGTTTCCTTAGCACATCTCACAAATCAGATACTTTATACATTTCATTACTTAATGCGTAGCCAGAGAAAAACAAGGATGCCATATAATAATTTAAGTATCTGCCAGAAAATGGGGGTGATAATGGGTGATAGAGGTCAACTTGGGTCTGTTGGAGTCTTGTTAACACAAAACTTCACATTACACCAAAACATAAACTTAATCATAATAGAAAATTAAAGAATAATCATTATCCTACATGAATGGACATCATTCTCTCTTCTTTTTGACAATAGAATTTCTGTTTGGGCTCAGCTGAGAATGTTGTTAACAATAAAGAAAACCTTATGTTTTATTTCCCTGGTAAACCTCTCCTTAGAAGTTACCTGCACACCTGACTTTTAGAAGGAAGAACTATTAAGCAATGCTTAAATTGAGCCCAGTTTCAAGAAGGAAGGAGCTTAAAATGAGTTTTAATCTACTAAGAACTTATTTTTAATTGTGGAGTTAGATGTAGAGCTTTCTTTTCCCTTCTAAATAAAAGGGACTAGAAGCATATTCACAAGACATAGGTAAATCCCAAGAGACCTTTAATATTGCTTCCTATCTCTTGAGACTCAATAAGTTTTAGACCTTTGAATAAGTTTTGATCCTTTGGAAGAGGATCTTGTTTGAAGAAAGATTATAATTCCTCACCATTATAGGTAGGATGTAATAATGCATATACTGTGCAGAAAAATAAAGGTGGTATTATTTCTCTGGCTTAAAGGTCCATATGGAAACTGTATAAATCCTCACGGCTTTCAGGAGGAAAAACTATACATTATCAAGAAACCTCAACATAATCAACAGAAACAACACAGACCATAAGGTGAAGACTCATCTACCAAAGTGTACTTATTTTTTGACTCAAAACTAAATGGAATTTTCAAGCTTATTTTTCCTAATAAAGTCATATGACTGTTTTTCTTCATTGAATATAGTGTGATATGTGCATCCACCATGCAGTCTTTCCTCTTCTCAGCAGCTGGAGGCCCATGCAGAGGAGAAAGCCCTAGGGGACCAGTGGGGAACCAATGAAAACAACCTGGATCTCTGAATAACTTCATGGAACAGAGTTGAACCATTCAGTGTGCACTGTTATGTAAAGGAGAAATCAGCTTCTAGTTTCTTTAATTCACTGAATCATTGTTTTCTTGGGTCTAGCATCCTAGTCTTACCCCAACTAATAGGCCAATATTTTCTGTTCACTGAAGCTGTCCAAGAAATACCATCATCCTTTCATTATTATTGATTAATATAGGTCTGCCTCTGATTGAGAGTGGCTAAGCATTCACATGTTCAAATATAAGAAATTTTTGAAAATGTATAGCTAAGATTCAACCAAACTATTGCAACCCAAACATAATGATATCTAAAGTCAACTCCTATATATAATCAAATTTTATGATTGACTCTACATAAAAACTTGGAACTTACAATTTATTTTAGAGTACAGTCTAGTGACCAATACAACAAAGACTTATAAAGTGACATTGGTCATTTTTCAAAATAATTTCAGTCTTTTTCAAGAAGTAAATTTCAATAACTAATTTAGTCTTTAGTTTTTTATTTTATTTTAAGGTTTGTATGACACATGGGTAAATAACTCCCAGAGTAGTATATGATATTTCAGGAATTCCTGAAATGATTACTTCTCAAAATTTCCCTTACTTATACAAAAATGCTTAGCTTTCCTTTGGTACAGTAAAATGGCCACTAGAGAAAAGATAGGATTTGAAATAATCTTCTGAGAAGGGAAAACATATTTCTCTTCAGTTATAAATTTTTGATTTAGAACTTTTTCCAAAACAATTTTTATTGGAGGACAGAAAGCATGAAAAGTAGAAATAAGGGAGATATCTCTATTTTGTATTTATTTTATTTATTTTATTTCCATTTTTTTAATGTCATGCAGTTACAGTTGCCCTGCCTTTTTCCTCGTTGCTCTCCATGGTCCCATTGCCCCCACTCCACAGTCAGTCCACCCCCATTGTCTTGCCCATGAGTCCTCACTTCATGTTCCTTGGCTTGCCCCTCCCACTTCTTTCCCCGGTTATCCCCCTCACCACTCCTTTCTGGTCACTCTCTGTTTCTTCTTTATTTCCAAGTCTCTGGTTCTATTTTGTCCATTTGTTTTTGTTGATTAAGTTCTACTTAAAGGTGAGATCATATGGTATTTGTCTTTCACCACCTGGCTTACTTCACTTGGCATAATACTCTCTAGTTCCATCCATGCTGTTGTGAAGGGTAGGAGCTCCTTCTTTCTTTCAGCTGTGTACTATTCCATTGTGTAAATGTACCACAGTTTTGTTTTGTTTTGTTTTGTTTTAAGATTTTATTTCTTTACTTTTTAGAGAGAGAGGAAGGAAAGGAGAAAGAAAGGGAGAGAAACATCAATGTGTGGCTGCCCCTCATGTGCCCTCCAACTGGGGACCTAGCCTGCAACCCAGGCATACGCCAAGACAGGGAATTAAACCAGCAACCCTCTGGTTTGCAGGCCGATACTCAATCCACTAAGCCACACCAGCCAGGGCTGTACCACAGTGTTTTGATCCACTCATTTACTGATGGGCACTTAGGCTGTTTCCAGCACTTGGCTATTGTAAATAATGCTGCTATGTATTTTCCTTCTATATATTTTTCCTTTCCTATATTTTCCCTTTTTTTACAGCCATGGTAGTATTTCACCATGTAAATGTACCACAGTGTTTTTATTCACTCACCTACTGATGTGCACTTGGCTGTTTCCAGATTTGGCTATTATAAATAATGCTGCTATAAACATAGGGGTGCGTATGTTCTTTGAATTGGTTTTTCAGGAGTATTAGATATATTCCCCAAAGCGGAATTCCTTGGTCAGAAAGCAGTTCTATTTTGAATTTTTTTGAGGAAATTCCATACTGTTTTCGATGATGGCTACACCAGTCTGCATTGCCACCAACAGTGCACTAGGGTTCCCTTTTCTCCGCATCCTCTCCAACACTTGTTGTTTGTTCCTTTACTCATGATACCCATAGTTACAGATATGAGATGATATTTCATTGCAGTTTTAATGTGCATTTCTCTGATGATTAGTGATGTCGAGCATTTTTCATATGTCTACTGGCCATCCGTATATTCTCATTAGAGAAGTGTCTGTTCAGGTCCTTTGCCCACTTTTAAATTGGATTGTTTGTGTTTTGGGTGTTGAGTTTTATAACCTCTCCTTAAATTTCAGATGTTAGCCCCTGATCAGATGTATCAGTGAATATGTTCTCCAATTAAGTGAGTTGTTTTGTTGTCTTTTTTAATTGTTTATTTTTTCCATTACCATTTAGAACCCTTATACGCACCTCCCCCCATAATCACCACACTATTGTCCATGTCCATGAGTCCTTTTTCATTTTGTTGATAGTTCCTTTTACTGTGCGAAAACTTTTTAGTTTGTTGTAGACCCATCTGTTTATTTTTTCCTTTGTTTTCCTTGCTCTAGGAAATATATTGGCAAAAATATTGCAATGAGAGATGCCTGAGATTTCACTGCCTATGTTTGCTTCTAGGATTCACAAGTTACATTTAAGTCTTTATTATACTTGAATTAATTCTCAGTGTGGTGTAAGTTGGTGGTTTAGATTCATTTTGTTGCACATACCTGCACCATCTCTTTATTATTTCTGCCTCATCTATGCTCTAATCATTCTGCTTTTGATCTCCTTATTACTACTATGAACTCTTTCAACTAACCTTCCTCCCTGCCTCTAGTCTTTAAATATATTTCCCTGACATAATCATACTGCTTTCATGATTAAAATGTTCAGTCTGTAAGGTAAAGTCTAAAAGCTTTAGTGGAGTGTGTCTACAAGGCTCTCATGGGATGATGCCTAGCCATTTTTCAGCCATGGGTTCGACTATTCTAATTTAGTGTTTCAACCTTAAACAACTTGCTAGTGTCTGTAGCTTCCTCGCAAAGTAACACTAGGTCTCAGTGATACACCTGTACTTTTTACCCCTCCTGAGACTTCACTAAAATAAACACAGAAATCCACAAAAATAAAATTAATACATGACTGAGAAGAATGTAAGAGAGAAATTATGAGCAAATGAGAAATATCAACAGATTTCTAGAGGCTGGAACGTGCACAATAAACAATTAACAAAATAATCTAAATTTTATACTTTATACAAAAATCAACTCAAAATAGATAATAAATTTTAAGTTACATTACACTGAATAAAGTTTTTCAAGCTATGGCCTTGATGAAGAAATTTTAGATATAACATCAAAGTCATGGATAATTTTTAATTATAAATTTGGTTCATCAAAATTAAAAACTTTTCCTTTGTAATGGGATTTGGTGAAAGGATTAAAAAACAAGCTAAAACTGGGAGAAAACATTTGAAAATCCCAAATCTAACAAAGATCTCATATCTAGACTATCTGAAACCTTTCCAAAACTCAATAGAAAAGGACAACGAATTCATTTGAAAATGGGCAAAAGACATACAGAGTCTTTCATGGAAAATGGCATACAGGTGTCAAATAAGCACATGAAAAGCTGTTCAATATCACTGACTCCTAGGGAGATGCAAATTAAGATCATGGTACTATATTACTGTACCTATTAGAATAACTGATATTTTAAAATGTTGACAAACTAAATGCTGTTGGAGATGTAAAGAAACTGGATCTTTTATATGTTGCTGGTGGGAATGTAAAATAGTACAGACACTCTGGAAAATAGTTCACTACTTTGTCTAAAAAAAAAACAAACCCCTAAAGATACACTTACCACATAATCCATCAGTTACACTCCTGGGTATTTATACCAGAAATACAAAAACTTATGCTAACCCAAAAACCTGTACATAACTGTTCAAGTAGCTTTACTTTGTAACAGCTAAAACCTGAAAATAACCAAAATATCCTTAATAAGATGACAGTTAAATAAATTGTGATACATCCATACCATTAAATGCAATGCAGCAAAAAAAAAAAAATGAATGATACATGCAATATCTTGGATCAATCTCTAGAATTATACTTAGTAATAAAAGTGCATATCGAAAGTTCACATGCTGTATAATTCCTCTTATATAACATTCTCAAAATGACAAAATTATAGTGATAGAAAATAGATTAGTGGTTGCCAAGGGTTAGGGTAGGTAGGGTAGGCATGTTTTAAAAAAATAGAACCCAAGAAAATGAAGTCAAGGAATTCTCCTAGTGTAAATAGGTAAAAGTGTAAAGCAGAAATGAGAAGAGTCAGAAAGCAGCCAGGAAAATGAGTCATAGCACATCAGTTTAGAGGTCCAATATCTGAATAGAATTTTAAAAAAGAGTGAATGCAGAAAATGGAGAAGAAATTAATTATATATTTCAGATTTCAGATGTATAAACATTTCAAGTGTGAAGCGGCAAGTGGAATAATGGTAGTTACAGTCCTCACCTAGAGACAATCATAAAGCTTCCAAGATGAAAAATCAGTTATCTAAAAAGAATGAGAATGCATTAACTTAGACTTATCACAAACACTAAACACTAAAAAAGTGGATCAATGCCTTCAGTTTACAGAGACATTTTTTTTACTCTAGAATGATAGACCCAGTCCAATCCCGGGGGCAGGGTGGGGGAGAGAGAGAGAGAGAGGTATTTGCTAATACGATATATATTTACTACTTATCTTTTCTTAAACAGTTACTTTATGGTGTTGACTTGAAAAATTAAAGGACAGAGAAAGAAGAAGAGGAGAGATGGAATTTAGAAAATGTAGATCACACCCAGGAAAGCAATGAAGAAAATTCCTGGAGAGAGGCTGTACAGTTGTCCCAGACTCAATCCATCTAATTCAGATTAGAGTAGGATTTTCCATGGTGCCAGGAGGAAGACATTTGGGAAAAGATCTCAGTTTGAGAATATATGGAGAAATTTTATGGAAAATGTAAGATGCATATTATTTTTTCTTTCAGACAAAAGAGAAAAGCCAATTGCTAACCCAAAAGGGGAAGAAAACACCAAGCTTGTGTACAAAGCCATGATTCAAATGTGTAGAAAATAAATCATTGGCATATTTTAAGCAATTGATAGCAAGAAAAGAGAATTCATTGTATCATAGCACATAGCATATGCCCAGCATAGTCATAAAAATGAAAACTTTCAGAGTCAATTTATGAAGAATGGTTAAATATTGGGTTGCTCATTCATATAAAATTATAAGTGATAACAATCTTGAAATAAAAATGATAGGGTGAAGAGTGATGAAAGTATAAAAGGTGGAGGAAACAGTAAAGGTGATAATATCATCTCTTAATAATGTAGCAGGGTATTATTTATTATTACAAAAGTAGCCCCATAGATGTAATAAAATGATAAGTAACTCTAAAACATACATAAAGAGTTATAATCATATTATGTAGTGGTATGTAGGAATTACCAAAAGAAATGCAGGCAAAAACACTTAAAAGCTTGCCTCTAGGAAGCCAAATAACTAGCTGTTAAATGAAAATACTTCTGTTGGTTTGACCACAAAATTTTTTAAATTGTTTTATTATTGTTACATGTCCGGTGTTTCATTTACAATTTCTTTTAAGTTTTTGAAGAGAGAGCTTATGAGCCATCTCTTCCAGGAAGCCTTTCCTAAACCTAAGGGTCCAAGTGCCTCTTCTCTGTGACTCCACAGTACCAGATGCATACTTCCAGCTTGGCTTTAATTTTATTGTGCACATACTAGGTGTTCATCTCCTCCACCAGACATGGATTCTTCTGGAGTAGGAACTACATTTTACTTATTATTCTACCCTCATCAGCAGAGTAGGTAATGATTATATGTTCACTTAATTTATAAATAATCAACTACATTGGGTAATCTCTATTAAAGTCAATATTTCAATCTATTTATGGGGATTAAGGTAGACATTCATAAGATATTTAATTCCTCCCTAACCTCATTGCATGTTTTAACCTTCTATGACAGTGGAATGGGATAGAGGTAATGTAAATCACATGTTTCCAAATCAGCATTATTTAGTAGATACTGAAAGGGAATTTTAACCATAATGTAATATTCAAAATTCCTCATGGCTAGGCTTTTGTGTTGCAACCATTCAAGGCCTGACAGGTTCATGGTATTTGGGCAGATGGAAGAATATTCACAGAGCTATTGGGACGTCTGTCATGCCTTTATTCAAAGGTGGGCAATCCATTCATGCTGCAAGTTGTGTGTCTCCCTGCACGTCTCTGCATGGCACACTGCATGTCACCTGTCCCCTTGCTTGGCACATGTCATGGCACCCAGCAGGGAGTCCCTACCCCCTTAAATACTAGAATACAGACAAAGCCAGCAGGATTCTAACAGATCTTATGCAAAAGAGCTCCATACTACGCATGCGAGCCCACTCAAGGCTATGAGAACAGTTTATCAGACCCAGTCTCAAGACTATGAGAACACCACTTATCAGGCCCTTTCTCAAGATTATGGGAAACTGCTTCCCTTAGTTGCCCAGACACCTGGGGGAGGAAGCCAGACTACCTCTGTTTACCCTACAAGTTTAAACATAAATCAAAAATTGGTTCACCCTGACTGGTGTAGCTCACTTGGTTGAGCCTCGTCCAGCAAAGCAAAATGCCACTGGTTCGTTTCCCAGTCAGGGTGCATGCCTAGGTTGTGAGTTCAGTGCCCCCAGTTGGGGCAGGTACAATGGACATCCAATAGATGTTTCTCTCTCACATCAATATTTCTCTCCCTCTTTTTCTCCCTCCCTTCCTCTCTCTCAAAAAAAAAAAATTCAAAGATTTGGTTTTAAGTCTATCAGGTTTTAAATCAACTTACCAAGTTCAAAAATGTTAATACTCCTCACTAACTCACAGCATGCCACTATCAGCCTTAATTTGGTACTATTTCATTAAAATGTTGCAAGTGCAATTTAGTCCACATTGATCAGCAAAAGTTAAAGGGCAAAATTAATTAATGGAAATAGTAAAGGGCAAAAAATTAATATGATGACACATCTAAAATGCTTAGAGTGTAGAGAGGCACTGTTATTTTGAGATTATCCACATTGATTTGCAAAAGAACCGAAGGAGAAATCTATGTATAAAGCCGAATTTCAACACACTAAATTGTATGTCAGCATTTTAAAAAATAATTATGAAAAATGGCAACCACTTTAAAGATTGAAAACTTCTTACTGATAAACCTAACAATAACTAATGACATTACAAATAAGCTGTTTAAAAAAATGTACAACATTGCATTAATAAAACTATACCTTCCAAGTTGATGTGTGGATTTTTACCAAAACCTCATATATAAAAAAGTATGACTTGCCCTGACCAGTGAGGCTCACTTGGTTGGGTGTTTTCTTTGTGGGACTCACAAAGAAAAACATCAGTGGTTCAGTTCCATGTCAGGACACATGCCTGAGTTGTGGGTTCAGTCCCCGGTTAGGGCACATACGATAGGCATCGGATTGATGTTTCTCTCTAACATTGATGTTTCTCTCCCTCTCTCCCTCCCTTCCCCTCTCTCTAAAAGTAAATAAATGAAATATTTTCAAGAAAAGATTCATTTGTTATCAAAATGCATAAAAGTTTTAGATGCCATATCAAATATATATATATATATATATATATATATATATCACAAAGGTTTTCTGGTGATATTACTTTAAATACCTAAGGAACAGTATAATATTCAAACAATTCAACAGACTTGAAGAATGTATGAAGACCTTAGATCAATCAAGGATAAGTAGTTGGTGATAATGAATGTTCTTATCTTTTGGAAGGTTTGTGTGACTGTCAGAGTCTCAACATAAATCAAATCCAAAAATGAAATCAGAATATCACATTTGCTATTTATAAACCTCACTCACATCTCACTTGCTCTTAAGAATAAATTTCAGAGTTAGCCCTGGCAGGTGTTTTGAATTCCATTTTAGATAAAAGGAGCATGAAAGATTAGAATGAGAAGCTCTACATCACAGTTACTTAGAAGTAGAATGGAGTCTAGGACTTGAATCTTTTGATGTTTAATGGTTTTTCCACTAAGAACTGCTTTCTAGTCCTTTTCAGCTACTGAAACACACATATCTTATCAGGTTTCAATTACAAGTTATTTTGTAAAATGTTGAAACTGTGATGAGCCATTTCCAAAATAAGTAATTTTTAAAGCCTTTCTCCTATCCCGAGAAAGGGCTCACCACAAGCAAATAGGAGAAATGATAGAAGCTTCCTATGAAAGCTAAAGCAATATTCCATACTAGCCCAATAAAGCAGTTAGGAGTGACAGTGAGTTAGTTTTAACAAGTTATGAAAGAAGTTTAAGAAACATTTTGATAAGCTAACTTTTATAATCTACACTATTTTTATAAACTAATTGTAGAAGGCTGCCTACTACATCCTTATGTTTAAAATAATCTTTTTGAACAATTTGAGGAAACACAAATGTAAATCTGTTGCTGTAAAACTTAACAAGCTTTTATATATATATATGTTTACCTTTTGGTTATATTTATTTGACTTGGTTATAGGTATATCTCTTTAAAAGAATATAGTTTACTTTCCCCTAAAATATATTTTTCTCCAACTACATTCTAGTAACATTAGAACAAAACAAAAGGAAACAAACAACGTTTCTGGCTGAGTGGTAAGCTATCTAGCACCTTTGATCCAGGAGTTCAGGTACCCTAAGATCCATGTAACTCATTCCACCAAGCAGGCAGACATTTGGATTGCATTTTTTTTTCATCACTGTGGACTTTAATATTAATACTTCAGATCCATCAAGGCATTTTAAAAACATAAACACATAATCCACACATGGAGAACAGTAAAAACAAATGCTCTTCCACATCTGGGGGATGATTTATAATAGAAACATAGGAACCATTACAGAAAAAAAACGTGTTCTTGTTTCCTAGGGTAAAGGTCTTGCTGGCAACACTTTGATGGAAAACCAAGATTTCTGACCCAAAACAATGAAGTTTCCTACTGGAAATAAATAGCCCCTTTAATCATGTAAAAAGACAATCTTGACAGATTTAGCTACGCAGTAATTAAAAAGAAGACAATAACAGCCTCAGGACGGACATTAGCCGCACGGAGCTGTGAGGCCAGTGGCAGAGCAGCAGCACTAGTGGGGTCAAGGTGGACTGGTTAAAGGCTTAGAACAGAGAGCAGAACAGGACAGCAAAGGAGATAGAACGGCAGGCAGTCCAGCGTCTCTTAGAGCACAAAGAATCCAGGGAATTCTCTGTAAATGGGGTGCTCCAGAAAAATGGGGGGAGAATAAGTTAAGCATCAAGATTTGGGAGTACTCAGATCCTTTGCCCGTTTTTTAACTGGCAGTAACCAGAGGGGAGGTGGGAGGTAGATAACAGGGTAAAAAGGGGGAAGGGTCATCGAGAACATGTATAAAAGACACACAGACAAAGCCAAAGGGGGTGGGATTGAGGGTTGGAGGTGGGGGTGGGTAGGATGAAGGGGACTGGTGAGGGGAAAATGGAGACAACTGTACTTGAACAATAAAAATATAAAAAATAAAATAAAACGTAAAGATTTGGGAATAATCAAGTAATATCCCAATCCTAGAGTCCCGAAACCCAGGTTTGACACCTAGCTCCATCATCCACGAGCTGCGTGATTTTCCTCAGATTGTTTGGGTCCATAGCCTCAGTTTTCTCACCTGTAGTCTAGCATGAAATATAATAAAAGAAATAATAAAAGCATTTACTCGACGGGTTTTAAGAGATAATAAAAATAGTTAATTGGCATACTATACTCAATAAAACATGCCTATTAACATCATTAATATAGCAGGAAATCATTGAGTTCCTTGTAGCTTAATAAGGCAGCTAGGACTAATAACATAGGAGACCCAGGAAAAGAATGAAACACTGATTAGCCCCCATCCCACCCCAAGTAATGGTGGTAGCTCCATGGTAGTGGTTAAGAGAATGAACTTGGGAACCAAATTGTCTGACACTACTCAAGGTAGGGCAAATTATTTAATCTCAATACCTGTTTTCTCATTTGTAGAAAAAGAACTATAAAATGATGACAACAACAGAGAATTATTTCAAGGATAGAAAAAATTGCTTTTATTTTTTAACATGGTTTACTTTCTTTTTATTTTTTAAATTATATTTTATTGATGACACTATTATAGTTCTCTCTTTTTGCTCCGCTCCACTCAGCTCCTCCCACTCCCTCAGGCAATCCCCACATCATTGTTGATGTCCATGGGTCATGCTTATAGGTTCTTTGGCTACTCCACTTCCTATACTGTATTTTGCATCCCTATGGTTATTTTGTAACTGCTTATTTGTACCTCTTAATCCCCTCACCTCTTCACCCTTTCCCCCACACCTCCCACCCCTCTGGAAACCATCAAAATCCTCTCTGTATCTATAATTCTGTCTCTGTTCCTCTTGTTTGCTTAGTTTGTTTTTTAGATTCAATTGGCAATAGGTATTTGTTTTTATTGACATATAATTGACATATAACACTATACTAGTTTCAGGGGTACAACATCATGATCTGATATTTTATATATTGCAAAATTATCACTAAAACAAGTATAGTTAACATTTGTTAAGATATATAATTATAAGCCCTCAATGTCTATCCAAATTGTCACAAATGGGAAGATTTCATTCTTTTTTAATGCTTGAAATATGTATATATATTTTCCACATTTTCTTTATCCATTCATTCATCGATAGACACTTAAGTTGTTTCCATATTTTGGCTATTATAAATAATGTTACAATAGACATGGGAATACATACATCTTTTTGAGTAAGTATTTTCACTTTCTTTAGATAAATACACGGAAGTGAGATTGCTGGATCATATGGTAGTTCTATTGTCATTTTTTTTTTTTGAGGAAACTTCATTATCCACTCTCTCTTTACTTCTGAATGAAACTTTGCTTAAACTCTGACCTACCTTTGACTCACCAGCAATTCAATAAATTACATTTTTGGCTATTTTTTCTGCATTATTCAAATGAGGTCATAAAGCTTATAAATCTAGAAATACTACCAACAAGGAGCACAGTTGAATGCATTCACAAATTTTATTTCTAAATATTATCACTATCACTTTTTTAATAATATGGAAAAATAAATACTATTGAAGGTAGTAGTGCAGCATCAGAAATATGTCCTAGATTCAACTGACTGATCAGCATTTATTAAATAATAATGAATGAGAACAATATTTATTGACTACTCACTTTGTTCACAGTAATAAACAAAAGTTATTTTGTGGCCAGGGCAGGCTCCCTGGATGATCAGGCATAAGAAAGAATTTGTAAAGTCCTGTGAAACCTGCTTTGCTAAGAATGCTCTCATTTAAATGATAAGGGTCCGAGCAGGAAATGAGTTTGTCTCCCAAATTTTTGTAACCCCTTAGCTCACAGACCCTTTCTCAGATTAAACCCTCAGAGTTCTTTGAAATGTTATCTATTGTTTGATCCTTGCTGCCTGACAATGATTGATGAGCTTTTCCTGTATTCCTGTGTAAAACAGACCAAATAAAAGCCATTGAGGAAGCGGCTCTTGGCCCTTCTCCTTTGAGAGACTGGCCACCTCTCCTCCCCAAGCAGATCATGTCTTGGTAGTCTTATTGTCATCCATGGTGGACAGGTGGGGTTCTGCGGGCAGAGCCCCCCCACATATGTGTACTTGTGTGTGTGTGGCACAAATAACTCCCCTTTTTGTTACAAAACCTTTTATTACAAAATCATAAGCATGTATTTCTCCATAACATAACAATATCACTCTCAAGCACACCAGATGACATTGTAGGTGACATGTTCAAATTGCTGTCTATCTCATGCGAGACATTCATGTACCCTACCAACCACACTCAAGCAAGACTTACTTCTGCCAGACCCTGTGTGTGTGTGTGTGTGTGTGTGTGCGTGTGTATACATATATATGGTCTGTCCAGAAGATATCCAGCCATGTACTATGAAAAACAGTGATATTTATTGAAGAAGATACAAGAAACATTATATACAGGACAATGATACCTCAATTCCCTTCAAAGTAGACACTTTGGTACCTCACACAGTTCTCTCAATTGCCATCAGTTGCTGCATCATATTTTCCTGAATCTCATTGATGGTCTGAAATTTCTCCCCTTTCAAGGTGATTTGTAGTTTGGGGAAAATCCAGAAGTCCCAGGGTCAGAAGTCCCAGTCCAGAAGTGCCAAATCTGGGCTTTAGGGGTGCTGAGTCATGTGGGTGATTTGATGTTCCACCAAAAAACTCTGTACGAGACATGATGCATAAGCAGGCATGTTGTCATGACAAAGCTGCCAATCACCACTTGCCCATAGCTGTGGGACCTTCTGAATTATCTGAATAGGTTCCTTAGAGGTATTTTCTAGCTTAACACAAAACCTGATGCAGATTTGTTGCTATACTCACTCAGTCATTTTGAATGTGATAGTCACACAGCACACATGCTCACTCAAAGGCATCTACCACCCCCACTAAGTACAATGAAGTTGTCATTGTTCACACATGCACATTCCAGTCCACTCTCCTTGGCTGTCAGGTTACATTAATGTGGTGCAAACCATTCTCATTATATTAACAATGGCTGGACTTTTTTCCAGACAGACAATATATAAAATAACTGTATAGTATGTATATAAATAATTATATATAATATATAAATACTAATCACATGTAACAATCATATATGATATATAATAAATAATATGTATATAAATAATTCTATATAATATATACATACTAATTATATGCAACAATGATACATAATATGTACAATATATAAATAGTATGTACGATGTATCTGGTTCGTGACCTAAACTGTGTTTCTTACTGTAGGCTGAGGGAAAAGCAGTCTGAAAACCATCCCTCTAAAAGTGATAACATTGAGAACTTGACCCAAGTTGGAATTAGTTTACCTAAGTATTTAACATGTTACTCAGTAGGACTGAATACCTTACATTCCATTTTAACGAAGGAAGCCTGAAAGCAAAGAAAACTACGGAACATAGAACACAGGGCTGCTGATGAAATCAGGGAGGAGGTTGCAGTGGGGAACCTGCAACAGCCATGAGGGTGCTGATCTGAACTGAAGAAACCAAAGGCCACACGGAGAAATGGCAATCGCAGGAAACACTGAATTTCAACTTTTACAACTTTGCCCATGAACCCTACCTCTATACCTACCTCTGTATATTTATAATAGCTGTAAAGCAAAAATATTTATTCCTGTCCTTTTCTCCTCGTAGGTGCACTGGAGGATAAGAACTATGAAACTGCTTTTGGTTTATCACAATAAATCATTAAATGAGAACTGCGTTTAGCCCAAGGAGCTAGAGATCAGAATCACTTGATCTCTCCCTAGCACTTTATATGGCATAGTTTGGGGATCATCAGAATGACAGTTTTAAAGAAAGGTTTGCATTAATTTTTTAAAGATTTTATTTATTTTATCTTTAGAGGGGAAGGGAAGGAGAGAGGGAGAGAAATATCAATGTATGGTTGCCTCTCATGCGTCTCCTACTGGGAACTGGCCTGCAACCCAGGCATGTGCCCTGAGCAGGAATTGAACCATGATCCTTTGGTTCGCAGGCCCACTCTCAATCCACTGAGCTACACCAGCCAGGGTGGTTTGTATTAATTTATCTGAAGAAGTTACCACAGTACATTCCTGGTCCTCGATGTACTATGCTTTTCACTTTTCTCTCCTCCCTCCTGTGCTCATTTACCTTCTTACTAGTTTAAATTCTTTTGATCAATTATTACAATCAGAACATTTTACATCCCCAATTCTCTTACCTCTCTCACTTCATGTTCATTTTGGCTGAATCGCAATATTGGTGAAATATACTTTCCTGCCTTGTTAGTTCTGGAACCCCAGCAGCTAACATGACTGGAGAAAACATATAACATGTAATCTGGTCTCTTAAATTTATGAACATGAATCTTAGGTAGGTCCATAATGATTCTTGCCAATCATGTTAGATTTGCCTGTTTCCAGCTCTCCTAGAACAAGCATTCATAACTTATTTGTCCTCTTCACACTGTGTTTCAATGGACTAGGAGGAGACTTATGGGAGATTCCAGCAGGACATATTTTTTAAAAGATATTGCTTCCTGTCCATTAAGAAAATTAAAGTAATTAGAAGAGAATATCTTTCTATACCCATGTACTTTTCTGTCCCTCCTGTAGTGAAAGAAAACTATTGGTACTTCTTCCTAAGTCCAACCCTCCCATCTGTGTTCTTGATCCTAACTCGCTTCCCCACTCAAGGACATAGTTTTGGCAATTCTTTTCTTTCTCCCCTATATCATCAAATTCTCCTTCTCTACTGGATCATTTACATCAGCAATTAAACATACTTTCTCTCCCATTTAAAAAAGAGAGAAACTTTTCTTGGCTCCACTTCCCCCTAGCTAATGCCTCCTCTATTTTTTTTTTTCAAAACTGCTTAATAAATTGCCTATACTCTCTATCTCAAATTCTCTTCTGATTTATTTTTCATTATCATCCAAGGGACTTTCACCTCCACCATTCTAGTGAGACTGTTCTCATGGTCACCAGTGACCTCCATATTGTTAAATCCAATCAATATTCTGTCCTCGTTCTAGTTGGTCCATCAGCAGCATTTGACACAATTGATTACCAACACTCCTTTCCTTGGCTTCCAGGTCACCATGCATTGTCAATTTTCCTCTAATCTCAGATGCTGTTCCTTCTTAGGCTGCTACTTATTCCTCCTCTCTCCTTGTTTATTAATCAAATTTATTGAGGTGACATTGGTTAATAAGATTATGTAGGTTTCAAGTGTACATTTCTATGATACATAATCTGTATATTACACTATGTGACTACTACCCAAAGTCAAATCATCTTTTGTCACCTTATATTTTCCCCCTTAACCCTTGACTACCCTCACCACTCCCTTCCCTCTGGTAACGATCATATTGTATGTATCTATGAGTCAGTTTTATATCCTACATATGAGTGAAATCATATGGTCCTTAGCTTTCTATGACTGTCTTGTTTCACTTACTGTGATATTCTCAAGTCCATTCATGTTGTCCACCAATGGCAGTTTTAGTCTTTTCTTATGACTGAGTAGTATTCCACAGTGTATATGTGCCACATCTTTACTCAATCCTCTATTGAAGGATACTTTGGTTGTTTCCATGTCTCGGCCACCATAGAAACACTCTGCAATGGGTACAGGGATGCATATATCTTTGTGAATAAATGTTTCCAATTTTCTCAGGTAGATACCCAGGAGAGGGATAGCTGGGTCACATGGTAACTGTGTTCATATTTTTTTGAGGAACCACCATACTGTTTTCTTAGTGGCTATACCAGTTTACATCCCCACCAGCAGTGAATGAAGATGTTCACCTTCACTAGCTATTAGGGCAATGCAAATCAAATCTACAATGATATACCATCTCACACCTGTGAGAATGGCTAGTAAGGACAAGACAGGTAATAACAAGTGTCCAAGGGGTTATGGAGAAAAATAAACCCTCAACTTCTTAATACAGGAATCCACTGGATTGGGTCTTTTTGTCTACATACTTATTCTCTTTGTTATCTCTTTTAGCCTTACTAGCTTTAAATGTCTTTCACTTAGGCTGATAGCTCACAGATTTATGACTCTAGCCCAGACTAGTCTTCTGAACTTCAGATTCACATATCCAATTGTCCACTCGACACTTCCACTTGTATGTCAACTAAATATCTTAAACTTAGCCTAATCAAAATCAATGTTCTGATGTCATGTCAAACCTGGCCCACTGAAAGTGTCTCTCTTCTCAGTAAATTGAAAGCCTGGTGTTCCCATGCTCAGACAAATGTCTAAGCAATGTTGACTCCTTTCATTTTTTTCACATCATGTTTATCCTATCAGGCCAACCTATAGCCTGTATCTTCAAAATACTTATATGTGTAAAATACAACCTGTTCTTACCACTCCATTGCTAATGACCTAGTCCAAGAGCCCCATGATCTCTCACCTGAATTTTTGAAATAGCCTTCTAACTTCTCTACTAGCCTCCCATTCTGATCCTCAGTAGTTTATTCCCAGCAGGGTAGCAGGGGAAATTATTTTACAGTGTTAGATTATACTACTTATATTCTCAAAATCGTCCATGATGGCTCCATCCATGCACCAATTTCACTCATACTAAAGTCAAAGTCTTTACAATGACCTACAAGCCTACATAATATCCTACATTCCATTATGTCTTTGATTTTGTCTTCTAATCCCCTTAATGTTTGTTTAACTGTACAGTCCCTCTCCCCAATCCTGCTGTCATTTAAACATGCTAAATACTTCAATTTCATGACCTTGAGGGGGCTGTTCCACTGCCTGGAAAGCTCTTCCCCCAGACACCCACATGTCTCCTTCTCTCAGTCCCTTGATGTCTGCTCAAATACTACCCCCTCTGTTATTGGCAGGATTCTAAGAAGGCCCCAAGATTTCTGCCCCCTGGTGTACACACTCCCTTGAGTGTGGGGGGACTTGTGAATGTAATGGAATATCACTTGTGTTTAAGTTACTAAGTAGTTGACTGTCAGCTAAGCAAAAGGATGACTATTTAGATTATGATGAATGGGCTTGTCCTAAATGGAGAAGCCTTTTAAATAAGGTGAAGTCTCAAAGAAATACTCTAGCTTGCTTCAAAGACACAAGCCACTCTGTTGTGAATTGCCTGTGGGGAGGAGAGGGGCACATGCCAATGAAACGCAGGTGGCCTCTAGAGCCTGAGAGTGACCTCAGCCAAAAGCTAGCAAGAGAACGGGGATGTCAGTCCTACAACCACAAGGAACTGAATTCTACCAACAACCTGAATAATCTTGGAAGATAATCCTGAGCTCTAACTGAGAACTATGAGAACCAGAACACAGCCACCACCTTGATTTCTTGATTTCAGACTTCTGAGCTATGTGCAGGGACACAGGTAACCTGTGCCTGGACAATTGACCTGACTCACAGAGAAAATAAAATAATAAATGTGTTATTTCAGGCATCTAAGTTTCTGGTAATTGTTTGATAGCAGTAGAAAACTAATAGAATCAGAGGTCTCTACCAGCTAATCTATTGAAAACTGTACTCACTCTATTTTGCAATTTTTCTACCTTTAATTCTCCTCCATTATATTTTTCATGTCACTAATATATTTTGTTTGTTGTCTTTGACCAAATGCAATGTAAGTTTCCCAAGAGCAAAGATTTTTATCTGTCCTGTTCAGTTTTGTCAACTACCATTTCTGGCACATAGTAGTAGTTCGATAAATATTTGTTAAATAAATAAAATTATTAGATACATGATTAAAAAGAAAGAATAACCAAATTAATCAATGATTTAATTTGTAATGCCATCTACACCAAATCCTATGTAAATTTTAAATGTATTTAATAATACTTGTTAGCATTTAATTTATCTTTATGTACTTATTCTTTTTATTATTAAAAGCAATGAAAAACCTTTAAAATTCATAAGTTTGAATACTGTAAGCAATAATAGAAGTGCACATCTTTATTTGGGGCTTACAATTTGCTATTACTCTTCTAAGTATCTTTCTTACTAGTTTCAATCAGTTTATCCTGATAAAAATATTATTACCCGCATTTTAAACTTAGCGAAACTGAAGCACAAGAGGTTTAATAATTCAAGCAAGGTTGCATAGCCAGTAAGTCATGAAATGAGATTCAGACACAGGCAATGCAACTCTAGGGCTTTAGTTCTTTATACATAACATTTGTATTTTTCCAGAACCAAAAATTAGAAGTTGAAAGACCAATGAAAAACTGTCAAAGGTATTTGAGCCAGATGAGAAAGGGTGAATATTCTACATGGAAAAGCCCCTAAAATAAATAAGAAAAGCACAATATATAATTTAAAAATGAACAAAAAACACAACAAATAGATCACAGAAGAATAAATTAAAAATGTAAATACCAGGCCTGGCTGGTGTATCTCAGTGGAGTGAGCGCTGGCCTGTGAACTAAAGGGTCACCAGTTCGATTCCCAGTCAGGGCACATGCCTGGGTTGCTGGCCAGGTCCTCAGTGGGGGATGTGTGCGAGGCAACCACACATTGATGTTTCTCTCCCTCTCTTTCTCCCTCTCTTTTCCTCTCCAAAAATAAATAAATAAAATCTATTTTCTAAATGTAAATAGCACTTGAAAAATATATTCATTCAATCTTTTAGGTAGATAAAGAAATATATATTAAATCAAGTCATAGGCGCGCACGCACGTGTGTGTGTGTGTGTGTGTGTGTGTGTGTTTCCCCTTGTAGCCTGGTAAAAGATTTACTATTTGGTAAGGGTTCAATACACAGGCACTTTTACAAATTTCCAGTGAAAGCATGTATTAGTACAATCTTAATGAAATAGAATTCAACAATATGTGACTGTCTTTTTAAAAATCGTATTGGGGGATCCCAAAATTTCTCTCTTTATAAAATATATTAATAGAAAATAATCAGGGGTAGAGAAATAGATTTATGTGCAAAATGCACATCTCAAGTCATTTAAATGATGAAAAATTAGAAACAACCTAAATGTGAATCAATGTGAATACTGTTCATTGTTAATCCATAAATTAATATAGATGCTTGTAAGAGTTATTTTCAAAAATTAAAATAGTGATGGAGAAATGCTTATGGTAAAATATGAAATGAAAAAGGCAAAACACATTGTCACAGGATGATCCAAATTATTTTAAATGTACTATAGTATTTGTAACTTATGCATAGAAAAGGCCTGATTTTTAAGTTATGCAAAATGTTAACTAATGTTATCTATGCATTTTCATTCAATAGGTAATTTATTTTCTTCTTTATAATAGACTGGAAAAATTTTTACATAAAGTCTGTGTTGAGCTGAAACCAGAAGTAAGCAAAAAGTTAGATTTTATAATTTTTTGATTAAAAATATACACTTCTAACTCGTGTATAAAAACAGTTGAGTCTTCTGATTCTTACCTGCTGCCCTGGTTCACACTTTGCAGGAAGACGGTGGCATGCCTGCCATACCGATGACCGCACCATGAGACCATGCCACACAAACAAGACTAGAAAGTTCCACTCAGAAAATCCTCCAAAGGAAGGTTGAAACTTCCTAGCTAACAACCCAGAATCAGTTTTATATTATGGAGCTTTTTCCAAAATATGGATTATTTTTTAAAAGATTTTATTTATTTATTTTTAGAGAGAGGGAAAGAAGGGAGAAAGAGAAGGAGAGAAACATCAGTGTGTGGTTGCCTCTCATGCACCCTGCAGTTGGGAACTGGTCTGCAAGCCAGGCATGTGCCCTGACTGGGAATAGCACTGGCGACTCTGCTTCACAAGCCAGCGCTCAATCCACTGAGCCACACCAGGCAGGGCTTGACTATTTTTTAAATACAAACATATAACTTAGGAACTCTGAGATTTCTCAGAATTCTTGTTAAAAATTAAACATTTTCCAGCAATTATTTTTAAAACATCTGAGAATATACTGAGATTTGTAATTGTATTATCGAGATTTTTTGCTGTTATAGTTGTTGGTTCTTCATGTGGTAGTTGTCAAGCTACATTTATTACTACATGGGATTTCCAAGAAGCTGTGCTATTATTTTACCTGAGTCCAACTCAAAGCAGATAAATAAATACTACATTTCACGTGGTTATGAGATGCATGTATATAACATCTCTGAAGTGTGGGTGTGTACGTACACCTCAAAATATAACATGTCATAAATAAATTTATAGCATTTTTTCTTTCTTCATGGTCTGTAAAAATGATTCACCCCACAATGGACAATGTATTGAATTCAATTAAATATATTGACCCTTTGCTTCTTTCATTTGATCGCTTAAAATCAATTATGTTAAACCTTGGTTATCTAAACACCAAATTGCCAAACTCTAAAACTTGAGAACATCCTCTAAGTTCAGAGCTCTTCTCTCAAAAATAACAAACCCCTTATCCTGACACACAAGAATTGCTTTCTGGAGTAAAAGACAGGCAGGACATGGACAAGTGTGCTGTTTCCCAAAGTTTGTGTAGGGCAAAGTACCCAGCAGCTCTATAAACATGTTCATGATCTTTTCAAGTTTGCCATGAATGATATGTAAATAAACTAGTTGACACCGATGGCCAAAGACATTGCAGACGTGTCAAGGCCAGCTTGGCTGGGACTCCGAAAATGGACGGTCATCATAAAGGTTTAAAACCATCCAAGCTTCATACTCAACTAGGAGAGTTACACACTGCTTTCTGACAGGTAGTTTAAATATCTCTGGCAGACGGCTCAGAACCTGGGTGAGGGTGGTCACGTTATTCCTGAGGAAGGACAGGCAGCTCATTGTGGCCCTGGGTCCCTGATTTCACGCTAGAAAGAAGTCTTCAATCAATATAGCATTTTAAAAATGTGTATGTAATGAATGCAAATACTACTTTATTTTGTTTTGTTTTGTTTTTCCCAAACTAAGGCCATGTTTCACTTAACACAAACACTCATTTATTTCCAACACACTTGATAAAGAAGAGCAGGTGATTACACCTGCTTAGTTATGATTAGTAGTTCTGTCACACAGGAAAAAAACTTTTTTTCCCATTTGGTTAGTGATATCTATTAGAGATCATCCGTTAAAAAAAGCTAAAGACACAGAGAACATGAAAATAAAGAGAAAAGGAAATACGGTAACAAAGCCCATCAGCAGCAGCAGGAGAGAAGACTGATAGAACCAAAAGATGAAAACATCTTTGCAGCTGAGGGATTCACTCATTCACCTGTATCAATCTCTTTTATAGGCCCATACTATATTTACAATATATTTATAAATGAATAAATAACACATTATACATTGGTAGCGTACATCACCCCTATCTAACCTCTGGCTACACCTCTCTTAACCTTAATACCCACATTCTTAAAAGTATGGAATCACTACAGTGTATACGTGGTAGACAATAGATACAGTAATGTCCTATTCCCTTAAAGAGCATTTTACTTATTAGTTTGTTTAATGTTAATTTTCCTCAACTAGGAAGTAAGCTCATTAAAGACAGAGGGGTTTTGTTCATGTGTTTTTATGTCTTCATCCAATGCTGTATTCTCAGCACCAAGAATAGTTCCAGCATATAACATGTGTCTGATACATATTTGTGGAATAAATGAAAAAGTGTACCTATTTAGGAACTTCATATAATTCACTGCATCTTTATAACACTGAAGATAAAATGTTCACTATTCCTTAAAACTGAGTAAGTACAACAAGTTCAGGAATTTGTGGTCTAGTATCCTATCGGCTGAAGTGTATTTCAACTTGATAATTAAATAGAAGATTCACACTTTCCAATAAATACTTCCAAATACTCGAGCCCAAATACTTGAAAATGGTAAGTCAAATACACTCCTTCATGACCCACCCACACACTCATAAGAACTGAGCGAGAACATAAGATATAAGTAGACAAGAGGAAACCTGGGCTCTACTCTCCTGTGCTATAAAGATAATATACAGTATGGTTAATAATACTCCCCTATTTCGTTTGTTGCCAGGGATGCAGAAAGCTAAGCAGCTCTGGTGGCTGGGTGCCAGTAGAGGGCAGCAGAGAGCTACTTTGAAGAAAATGCACACAAAAGGAAGATTTAGCTCCCCTCTGAGAGTAGTAGGGTCCTTAGCCAGATCCACAGTGTGCTAATGAAGAGACAGTATGTTTGGAAAACCAGTCCACAGGGTAGCCAGCAAGAACTGAGTTCCCAAATACATTAATATACGAAGCCAAGAAGCAAGGGAGGTGGCAGGAAACAACGCCAGAATACTCAGAATAATCCAGACTCTGACTCAGCACAGCTCCCAGGAGCGACTGATTCAGACAGAGTGATTGCTCTGCAGAGCTTCTGAATCAGATGAAGTCTCACATTAATTCCAAATCCAAATTTTGGGATGTGAAGATCATTAACTAACATGTTATGAATACAGTCTGTATGCAAATATTATTTCTCCCCATAGAAAGAACAGAAAATTGTTAGTATTAAGAGAATAAAATCATATTTGAATGAAGAGTTGCAAGCACTGACTCCACCATGTTTCAAGTGGTCCCTGAAATTCTCTAAAAGTTGAGATTTCTCAAATGGAATCTTCGTGAGAGGCCCAATGTACAGCAGCAGGGTCAGTCAGTAACCTTGGGTCCCAGTGTGAGGGCCCCAGCCCTGAGGACAACGAGGGGTGAAATGCAACCTATTCAAGAACAGGACTCACACCCCTTTTCTGTGTCTTCCTAGGGGTACGAGCTTCAGTGAGTAACTTAGCCTCTCTAGATCAGTTTCCTCACTTCTGAAACAAAATAATGTCTGTCACTCTTGGGTCTAAGAAGAATTCACAAGAGAAAACATGCCTCGTTAACTTTATACAAATATAGGGTATTGTTATTGCCAGCCTGAATAGCAGGAAGATATCTAGAGAACAAAAGAAAAGCATCTAAAAACAAACTTTTGACTGATTCCAAATTTTCTTTGTAATGAATGAACCCAGTTCTTCTATCAATCCAGGTCACTATAGTTCTGATTCTCCTTGTATGTCTTCAGCCTGACAGGGGCATACATTAATTGCTGCACTTATTCTCCTCATAGAGTAATATTTGCCTCCTGTGAACAGTCTTCTCCTTGCTGAATGTGGGTAACGAAGTTCCAAGGCCATCTCCTGAAGGAGTATGTTCATAGGGCCACAGAAGCAAAGAGGAAATGTGAGCTGTTTGCAGCCAGAACACTTTGGCTCTGGTTAATAATAATAATAATAATAATAATAATAAATAACCATTACCATGAGGATATGGGAACGTGTTAGATAAACTCAAATCCAGCCGCCTCAGTTTTGTGTTCAGTTTATTCCCACACTGTGATAATTCTGGATGGACAGCAAGAGAGAGAGCTGAGTGCATGCTGATGAGTCAGTAAATGCTGGCTGAAAAGCTAAGATTTTTGTCATTCTTTAAATCAGAGAAAGGGGGAGATAGCTGCAACATAAAGAAGGATTTGTCAATTCAGAATAAACGTTGAAGAGTCAAAAATGAAAGCAGGGCACCAGAACAGGGTCATCACAAAAGAGGATGAACCTCTTTATAGATATTTTGAACTATAAGAGAAAGTGGAGAGTTCGACCTCCTCATTCTGTATGTAAGGAAACTAATGTCGAGAGAAGTGGTGTGACTAGCTCAAAATCTCCCAGGTGTTAACGAGTCCAGTTATCTTACTATTGTAGAACACTAACTGCTAAACTAGATAGTATCCCAATCAGGAGCCAAATCCATAGTAAATGCATAGAAAATATGGGTCAAAAATAAAATGGAATAGACAAAATTGGCTTCCTTTCAAGTTACAAATTACAAAACATGGGTCCTTATATTCCAGTAGTCATCAGCTGCTTTGCTGATAGGAAATGAAACACACTTGAGCTTCAGCCAGTGCACGAACGAACTTATGCCCACGCACATGGCCAGTTTATAGTCACAGAGAAAGAGATGAACTCTTCTTTACCTCTGCCAAAAGTGTTAAATGCCAAGAACATGCTAAATTGTTACTCTGAAAAGCCTTGGTCTGTGTGTCTCTCTGCCGTTGCTAAGACCTGTGCTCAGATATTCCACTTAATTTATGTTATGTAAAGAAGAGATCAAGTTCCTCCGGAATTGGCAATCCCATTTCTTTGAAGTTCAAAATGTTTTGAGAAAAAGTGACATAGACAGGGCATATATGTGGTGAGTTAAAACATATTTTTAGTATGCTCTCTGATATTGACTCCACAGCTATCTCAAGTCAACTAAATAGTTGGTTCAGACAAAAGGAAGTCTCAGAAGTTTCTGCCTTTTCCAATTTTGTTAGGCATTTGTGAAGTAATACATTTGGTTTTAATTTGGGAAGTTATTTAAATAAAGCACAACCCACAAAATTATTTTTTAGGATAAGTCTCTTTTCATGAAATTTAAAACATTAGAAGACATTCTTACAAGTTTCAACTCCCCTGTGTACAGACTTGAGGTAGTTAAGAATATTTTCCTTTCTATATCTTCACATAATCTAAATTCAGTAAAATACCCTTTGATATCAAAAGAGTACTGTTTGCTAGGCAGACTACTCTGAAAACCTGGGTAATCAATCCCCTACCTTCATCAGTGTTATTGAGCATTATTGTCAGTAGATGTCGCTGATGCTGTTTGAATGGGATTCCTTCCCTTCCCCCGCCACCCCCGCCCCCCAACCACTTCCTTTTTTTTTCAGATTCTTATGATTTGGGGAATTGTTTTTTTACTGTGGTTGGGATTTTGGTGAGTGGATGATATTTCATATATTAATGGATGCAGATCACTTATTTTTTAGGTGAAAAAAGAACTAGAAAGTGAAGTAACTTGCCTAAAGAACAGTAGGAAGAAAGCCAGAGTTGGAAAACTCTATTCTCATGTTTACACTTACAAGCTTTTAAAAAGCAAAAGTATTCCAGATGGAAGCAATGAAGGCAATCATCTTTTTATACCAAAATCCATTGAATAATAGTTATTACATATTACATTGGTTTTATTTTGCTTTCTCCCTGATGGCCTTCTCCTTGGAAACTGGATACACATGAAGCATGAGGTCACATGACTTTCCCAGGCCCGACTTTAAAGAGTAAGAGAAACTGACAAAAAGGGTTTCATGGAAGTCCAGGTGAATTCCACCCTCCGGGGAGGCTTCCGAGGGGTGTGGGAGGGAGGACAGAAAGCCCAGGAGAGTCTCCCCCATAAAATTGTTAAAACTAGACAAACATGCACAACAAACCATTTTACAAAGAAAGCATCTCCAACTCAGCCTTCCTGCCAACAGAAAGGAAAGCCATCGGAGTTTTCTTCAGAAGGCTGCAGCTAAGCAGGATGCAGAGCAGGCTGTGAGCGCAATGCTGAACCGTTTTCACAGACTGAGCTGAGAAGAAAGGAAAGTGATAACTGAAGCAAATATGAAGGCAAATTAACTAAGTGCCACGGACGAAGCTTTCAGATAGTCCTGCTCTCAAGGGAAAACCAAAAAGTCACCCCTCTTGGGTGGATTGGCAGGCACGAGATAGAAGAGGGAGCTCTCATACACTCATCCAAAGTTGTTGGACCCTTTATTCGGCCCCACCTCAAGAAAAAAAAGGTGGGGGAGGAATGGACTGGCTCCGACAAGAAAGGAAAAAGGAGCCGGCATCGAGGCCAGCCTTGGGAAGATCTCCGCAGATGAGCATTTTTGCTGCGTTAAAAGGCCAGCATTAGCATCCTAAACACGTAGGAGAAGGCTAACATTGCCTGTTAATATAATGCGGAAGAGGAATGATAGACCTGGGAGTTGAGAGTGGAAGCACTAGTTCTACATAAAACAAAAACGAAACATTGCTGAGGATTTAAGTTCTTGAAGGGGGGCAGACGGAGTGAGTTTGGGGTGAGCCCTCACTCCATGGGTGGGAGGAGGGAGCATGAACTGGGACATCAGTTTTTAGAGGCTTTTAAATATATATATATATTTATTTATTTATTTTGACAATCTTAAAAATTAATTTCCACAGCATGAAAATATCTTCTCCGCCCATGGTTCTGAGATCACGTCTGGGAGGGAGGGCAGGAAGAGTCATTTTCAGGATGCCTTCTTTAAACTCCTGCATTGGGACTGAGAATTGACAAATAAGTAGATTCTGCAACTCAGCATTATAATGGTCCCCTCTAAAGCCGTTCTGCTGCTTCCTTTCTTTACACTTAGAAGAGGACAGAGATAGCAATAGGGATAGGGATAGGGATGAGGGGAGGGTGCAGGAAAGAGAAGAGGGAAGAGGAAGGGGAAAGTGCTAAACTGAGGGAGGAAACGAAAGGGAGGGCAGGGAAAAAAGAGAGAGAAGGAAAAACTGCAGGAATAAAACCCATTTGAAGTCCAATTATTTATGAGAGTGTTTCCCCCCCCCCTAAAAAAAACAAGTTCAACGTGCTTGTTCCTTCCTCGCCTTTCCAGCAAACTTTCAGCTTTAACGGTGCTCTAGGTACATTAAATGAAAACTTTGGATGGAGGGGGCGTAGAGAAATGTCTGGAGGGCCAGCGCGCAGATGTGGAAAATCTGCCACTCTGGAATGAGCCAGACACTGAGTGCACTCAGAACTCTGGTCACTCCTGTTTCCATGGCCCCTACACCCTCACTCAGCATCTGCTGTCCCCAAGAAACGCTTGAGACTGGCTAGGCACGATTCCGGAGTGAGGACGGCTTTTTCTGCCTGAGGAGCCTATGGGTTCCACCAGACTAAAATCCGAAAAGGCCTCAGGTCGCTTCAGGCCCAGCCCCAACTGCAGTCCTCTCTCCCCTGCTGCGCTGGTTTCTGGAAACTCAGGGACTCAGTGTAAAGACTGGGGATTTCGCCTCTCCGTTAATGCCTTTACCTCAGTACGTCAAGCAATCCATTTGGGGAAATCAGAAGACCCGTTAGGCTCAAAGAATTAATCAGACAGAGCCAGGATCACGGACCTTAGTGTCTGGGGATGCGGAGGGAAGTGTGGACTGGGGAGAAGTCGCGAAAAGCCCCTGCAAGCAACTGCTCCACAGAGGGACCCAGGCTGTGTTTGTCTGCAAGAAAGCCCTAAAAAGCACTGGAATGTGGTGGTTACGGCATCAGTTATCGCTTCCTAAGACCCGAATTCAGGCTCAGCTAGATAAACTTTGGATGAAAATGGTTTATCTCCCCAGACCCCAATATTCCCTGACCTGCTTCCCTAACGTGCTCCAGTGCTTTGCTAGATGAACACCGCTTTGCCACTAACTCAGTGCTCTGTCAGCTGTACTAAGCAATTACTAAGAAAATATTGTGACGATGTTGTAGGGCAGATGGGAATGTGAAGGGATGCGGAGGAGGGCGTTAGTTTGGAGAGCAATTTGCAAAGGAATATTAAGTCTGATTCCCGAGGTCACCGCCGGAAACCCGCTTGGCGTTGGGTGAGCTACAGAGTTCTTCCTCTAGGTGGCGGGCGTTGGCACCAACACCCGCTACGCGGTTGCTGACTCCAAACCCAAGCTCCTTGCTGGTTAAAAATAATAATAGTAATAATATAGAGGTATGAGGCTTTTCCCCCCTTTTGGATATTTATTTATTGCAGGGAAAAGTCATTGATTTTCCTAAGCAAACTGTGTTTCTTCTTCACTTGGTGGAAAATAAAAACTGTTTGAATAAATAAGTTATTTCTGAACATTTTGTTGTCAAAGTGTTAAACGTTCCCGTCATTTTTATTCAAACACTAACATGATTACAGCCAATTATATATTCACCAGTGTTCTTTATTTTAGAGTAATTGTACTTGTCACTAATAAAACAGAAGCATAATGGATCGCTACTGTTCTGGATTTTCAAGCAATTTTGTGTAATTTGATTGAATTATACATCTTATCTGCTACTTTTTTATTTTTATATTTGGGGATCTTATTTTCTTGAAAATTGCAGCTCCATGCTTGTTTTGTTGTTTCTCCAGTAACGTACACTTCGGTAACACTGATAAATAGAAAGAGTCCCTTAACTTGCTGAAAATCAGCTGTTTCTTTCCCCAGCCCTATCCCCACCCCCTAGTTGGTCTTCAGCGGGGAAGACCCGAACTCTGAGCTGCCAGTCAGTCTGAGCCACTGGGGTGCACTTACCGGAAAAGCCCAACGCCAAGACAAACTCTCCATTCACTCCGAAGGCAACCTCCGCCCTGCCTGGAGTCTTTGGGGTTTTGTCTCTTTCCTGTAATGATACTGTTGGGTGTCTGGGGCTTCAAACATGCCAAGACAAGCCAACCATGGGTCCAGTTCATATGCAATATGTATCAAGGGAAAGAGTATACACAGTGCAGCCAAAAGATAAACTGTATATATTACTCCAATTACACAACCCCCAATGTCCTACCTACCCAACTGCCCACCCCCGCAATAACAACTATTTGTTTACTCTCCTGTTCTTCTTGTTTTCAGATATACATAGAAAACTGGGATCAATAGTTTCTCCTTTAGAAAAAAAGACAATTTCACTGAAAAGATAGCAGAAAAAAAGACATATATCTACCCGGTATTCCCATATCTGAGCAAATTAAGAAATAAACGTGACAGCAGACAGACAAGACCATGTACGCAACTGAAGGAGCGAGACTGTGCAATTCTTTTCCCAATGGATCCCTCCATTTCCTAGGACAACTCGAACGCCCCGCTAGGAGCTGCAGCTGCGAGATGGAGCCAAAGGCTCTGACAAGTGGCTTGTGTATGCCCCAATATTTATCAATAACAACAGCAACAAAATCAAGTGAAACCAAGGCTGGGGATTTTGAACTGTTTCTAAAGCCCTGGCATGGACACGCACGTGGGCGGAAAAAAAAATGTTGCTGGAGATGAGTTGGTTCCATTTGTCAACCCTGGGGAGCAGTCCTGGGGCAAAATCCAGGGCTAATTGATCCCAACCAGCTACACTATCTGAAACGGGTCGAGTGGACAAAGAATGCGGAGTGCGTGCTAAAGATATTCTAAGTCTTTTTTTTTTTTTTTTTTTGTATTCAAGTAAAACGCGGTATGTGTGGTCAATGGCGTGTACATACATATAAATAGGAAAAGAGAATTACTTCGAATTAATGAGGAAAATAATGTTCCATGTGTGAGTCTGGACTTCTTTAAATCTAGTGTGTCACACAGTCTGATTGTTTTGTGGTCGGGACTTCGAATTTCCTCCAGGAAAACCTGAGGACCGCATTTAGTGTGTTCCCAGCTAAAGAGAAGACACTCATTACAATTAGAACCCATTCTCTCCTCTTCTGGGGTGTTTACTCCCAGGCCAAAGGGTAGGTCGGGATGGGCAGCCGGGGCTGTTGTGGAGCACGGCGCCGGGCTCCGGGGAGGCAGCGGAGGCGGGAGTGGGGACGGCCCGCAGCCAGCCCAGCGCCCCTCGGCTCCTCGAGCGCGCCCGCCGCCGCCCGCCAGCCTCGCAGGCCCTGTCCAAAGGCGCCTGGCGTTTTCAGAGTTTTCATTTCCTCGTGTCCTCCTCTATCTTATCTAACAAGTTCACGCCCCAGGAGAAAAGAAAAGGGTGACAATAAAAGGAAAGCCCTCCACCGTAGTGATTCATCGTTCACAGGCACGGAAGCCAAATTTGCCGACCGTGCTTTCTTCTCCAACGTTACTTTCCCTCCCGCGTGCCTTGGTACAAACCCAGAAGGAGATAGTCAAACTGGTAAACAAGAATATATCCCGAATTGTTTTTAAAGTAAGAGTGACCCCCCACTACCACTACCTTTGTTGTAGATTCTGAAATGGAGGGGTCAGATTGGTTTGTTTTCACATCCTAACGGTAACGTGTTGCAGACGCCATTCCGCATCTATCTCATCCTGGCCGCGGCTCTGCTCCCCGCCTGCAGCTCCTTCCAAAGGGCTGGAGAGAAACGGGGGTATAACGCCTCTCCCCGAATGGGTTCAACCGCCGTTATACGTAATTGAATATTCGAATTAACTTCACCTGCATGCACCCCAGTCTATTTACTCTGAGCAGTGCTTTATATAAATAATAAGCTTAAAACCTTTAACTGATCTCTATTTTTCCCCGTGTTCGCCGTGGCAGATGACCTCTTAGCCCCCAAATATTGATCTGTGTGTGTGCTTCCGGTGTGATGTGCAAACATGAGACATCTCGGCTGAAAAGGTAACTTGAAGGGGGGAAAATCTGGAAATGAAACCTAAAAGCAAGTCTTCTAGCTTGACTGCGCTCCGCGGGCGCGGCGACAAAGGAGCACCGGGCAAGCGCGCACGGAGGAGTGGGGACTCCTTGCTGGAACCGTTGAGGTTTCAGCCTCCAAGGGTGTGCGGGAGAGGGAGAAGATCAAGGCTTTTTGGCACACACTGCTCCCGCAGATTTTCTACTGCTTCAATTTGGAGGGGTAAGGGGAAGACCTCCAGGAATGGCAGTTCAAGAGTGAGGAGGAAGGTGGGTGTGAAATCGGCACAAAGTATACCTGACTCATTAGTTTGTTCACCTGGGATTTTAGAAAGGAAGAGAATGTATTTGATTAGTAAATCTCTCATATGACTTTCTCCATGCAAAGGGGGGCATTGGGATGGATGGTTCTCTGTGTACCTGCTGGCCTGCTTGCCCCATGCATTTTTCTCTCTTCTCATTCCTTCACAGACCATCAGAGGGTGCGAGCATTTTCTAAAATTTATTCATCGATCTCCTATACGGACCTTGGGCTATTCAGTGCTCCTCGGAGACTTGTAAGTATTGAAAAGGTAGCTGGTTGAGAGCTGACCACCTCATTGCAACTGAGTCACACCATTCCATCATTTCTCATAAGGAAGTTTAGGGGAACTTTTGGAAGAGTGCTTAAAAATAGGAGAGGCTTGATGCCCCGAATTCTCTGAACAGTGCGACAACACTTTCCCAAAGTATATTCCTCGGGCTTCTATGGGAAATCAAACTGAAGCTCCAACTAATTATGGAGAACAGTGATGGGATAGTTAGAAGCTCAGCATTTTGAAGCCTGTAAGCTTTTCTTTCAACCTGATATATATTTATAAAGTCATTTTCCCCTTTTGTTGTGTCACTGACAGGAAATTCACGGTAGCATTGTCTTATGTGCTGACTTTCGCCAAGTGTAACTTTCTTTCTTCCTCTTTAGATATACTCCAGGATCAAAGCTAAGAACCTGAGCTCTAACCTGCACCATCCCCCTTTACCATCACTCTTCCAACTCTTTCTCTTTAGCATTTCCTGATCGCCTTGAAGGATGGGCTGAGCCTTTCCTTGGGCAACCAGAGGGAAAAAAGGAATTGGCCTTTTAATGTGTGCTTGCCTTAAAGGTGTGGGACCATTTCTCCCCATTGAACGGGATCAAGAAATGGACAGGCCTGCCCTTCCACAATCAAGGATTCAACTTTTTTCTGCAAATTGTCCACCCTCAAAGATCCTGGGGTGTGCTGGAAATAATGGGCAACAAGTAAAAGGGTAGTGGGCATTTTATATTCACAAAAGACGTGCAGATTAGTCAGCTGAAAGGTTGTTCATAGACTTCTTTTTAAGGACATGGCCCTGGGGTGGTGATGTTCCATCGTGGATCTCTCTGCACCTGTCTTTCTGCAGAGAAATATTGTGAAGAAGCTTCTTCCCACTGCGTTTCATTGCAGGTCTCCTGAGACCATTCCTTTTGATGAGTTTGTACTTGCCTTCAGAGAGCTTGGGACCTCTGGTAGAATCAAAGAGACCTGCCTGGAGTGTCCCAGGGTTCTCTATCTAGCCTGCTCTTCCTTTCTTTTCTTTCTTTTTTTAACCTTGGACTTCCATGCTTCCAAAGTGGTTTCCTAGCAGCTACAAGTTAAACATTTCGACTCTCAAATACCAGGCTCTCCCATAGACTTTTTTTCTTGAGGTTCTCAAGGAAAATTGTCGTTGCCACAATGTTATGATGGAAAGATGCTGAAATGACAGGCCTAGTAGACGCTTGTCTTAATCATCGGCTTCTTAATTTAGTTTTAGTGCGGTGTGTGCGCACGCACGCACACACATACACGAACACACACTCACACATTAGTGCGCGCCCCCGGGGATATTGAGGGTGCGCGCTTGTACAGAGAGCAACCGCTTGACAACCTGCAGCTCCCTAATGAGTGACGACGCAGGGCTACTGCAGAAAAGTAACACTTCCCTGGTGTGAAGACCTCTTACTGAGAAGTTTAGTTCACTACTGTTCTCGCAAACCTAATCGTGTAGCCTGTAACCAAAACCCACAGTACAAGGATAAAACACGCTAAAGAGTAACTCATAATCACTAAATGTTTGCACCATTACCTGCTGTTAGGAAGGGATTACAGAGGAGTTGGCTCAAGCGAGGGCGGGCCTTGCTCCTTACAGGATCTCTGCAAACACCTGGATGCCCCTGCATGGGTTCCCCTCTCCCAAACATCAGGGGGTCAGGGACTCCCTGAGCATCTGCTGGAAGACAACGTTAGCTAAAGCTCCATGCTGGGTGCCCTTCAAGGACACCCAGTTCTGGGAGCCGAGTGAGAGTGATTTTTAGGTAGAAATGACTTGCCCTCCTTTAACCAGCAAGTAACATCAGAAAAAGAGGGAAACACCGAGGGCAGGAAGTAGCCCTTAAGAAAGACAATGTAACACTGCCAAATGGAAAAAGTAATGTACTACTCCCTGCTTGGACATAATAGGCTGTGGAGCCTTGGTTATTAATTACAACTAGAAACGGAATAATCTAATTCATTTTCTAAGCAATTCCTCCATTGGAACTGCTCACTTTTTACAAGGTCTGTCCTCCTTTTGCGGGAAGGGGGGGAGATCGTAGACAGAAAAGGAAAGTTTACCACTATGTATGTCAGAAAATTATATTTGCTCTGACATAGGCTTTGATTCATTAATATTGTACATTTATAAAAGTCTGTGTGTGAGAGGTCAAAATTAAGCTGATGGTGAGAAAATATCTGAATGATAAAGACTTTGTTTCAGATCTAAGACCACTGGATTCCCTGTCTTCTGATAATAATCACCGAGACTGAGTGAGATGGAAATACAGAGTTAGCGTTTCATGTTTAAGAAAGAAGCCCGAAGTGGACATGGGCAGTCCTTCAAATCAAATCTGCACCCAAATTATCCAGTATGATATACAAAGCTTCATCCAGGTACTTTCAACTTGCAAAATACCAGTCCAAGAACCGTGCCCCCCCTTCACTTCATCTAGTAGCAGTTCTAAAAAGAAGCCATTGCTGAGACAAATGTGGGCTGCTGAGTAAACAGTGCATGTTTTGTTGAACAAGCCTACTCCCACACCTATATATGGCACTCTGTCTCACCACCAAGTCCAATTAAGATTATTAACAAGAATTCAAACTCACTTCACCCAAAATTTCAAATAACCTTTTTCATGAGAGAGACTAGATCTTTAATATAGTAAACTATAGTCTATTTATTCCTAAACAATATCCTATTTTGGAAGACGTGCATTCATGCAATCTTTAAAATAATTTAACACATTCTTAATTTGCATGCAAAACATTTTTTCCAGTCAATATAAGTTCCTGGCACATAAAATCAGATTATTACAGCTCTCATTAGCACACTTCAGTTTTTGCTATTCAAAAGTAAACAGAAAAGAAACTTATTTCCACCTGCTAAAATTTCATGCAGGAATACAAAAACAATGCACACTCAGCTTTGACCTAAGAAACACCTTAAAATATTAAAAATTCATCACTCAGTGCTGGTGTTGTATTCAAGGAATGCTCCTCCACTGTGCTGCTGAGCTTGGATTTGAATAAAATGCCCAATGTTAACAAACAATACCCACGTTTGGCACTTTGTGTATTAAATTGATCAAACAGATTTTAGGAAGCACAATGCACAATTTGTACAGACCTGATTGAGTTAATATAATATCAGCAAATTTTACATCGAAATGATTCTGTTTCTTTTCTTTGTGTTTAAAACCAGCACAGATTACAAATTTTAATGATCTGAAAATGTTTGGTATACAAAATCATGCTTATTTCAGTATTAGCAAAAACACAAGAAATTTTTCAACACAAACACCCAGCTGTGTCTATTTTAAAAGCAGTTCAATGACAGCTTGCACTTATGAGCATGCAATCAGCTAATTTCGCTTTTTTTTTTCTTCTGTGTTAATCAACACTTTCCTTCCTGCATATCAGAGTACAAATAGTATAGTTACTCCACATCAGTAAATGTTTACGTAACCTGTCCTTTCCCAAGAATCCGGTTACACCGAATCATTTCACGCTAGACCGACTACGAAAACGTACCGGGCCGTCCACCTCAGAGGGAGCCCTTGTGTGCCATTATAAGTGGCAATGGGAAGGGGGGCTGTGGGGTGGGGAGGAACGGAGGGAGAGGAACAGAGGAAGGAGACGGGGTGGGGAAGGGTGGGGGGAGGTGGAAGAGAGGAGGGGGGAGGAAAACCAGTAGAGGAAAAGTAGGAATAACAGGCCTTAGGAGGGAAATTGGGAGGAGGTACAGGGAGCGCAAAGAGGAAGGCCCCGAGATCTCTTCAACCTGGTCCGAAAAGCCCGTCCCCTCACCCGGATCTGTAAGAAATCTGAGCTTCGAAGTCAACGTTGGGGGCCATGTCACCGTCAACGTTGGGAGGTGAAGCCCTTGAATTTTCCCACACGTAAATATAATTGATTCTACAGTAAGAAAATATGTAGAAGGAGGGGGTGATACATACATACGGTGGAAGGACAGTTGAGCTTAGTCCAGCGTTCAAAGCTCTAATGGAAACCATTTGAACAATCACTAGTTCTTTTGTAATTGTCTATTTTTCTCTTCAGAGTTCATTCTCTCAGAATTTCCCGGCGAGGGTGGGGGCGGGAAGAGTGGAATAACTCCCTATTCACCTGAGTATTCATCGACTGCATTCCTCACAGTGGGGCTGAAATTTAACGTCACACATAGGTACCGATTTTTCTTCCTTCGTTTTCTTAAATACCACAACTGCCAGATAATTTAATTGAGCTTATCATAGTGCAGAAATGTTTACATTTTATTATTTACCTTATAGAGGAGAAAAAAGGGTGCTTTAATTTACGCTTCTCCTCCACCTCCCTCTTCTCTCGGGGCTACACCCTCCGTGAAGTGCGGGGCGCTGCGCGCCCAGTGGGGATGAAGCGGCCTTTGATCGGCGGTCTCCGCACGGAATTCCGATCCCCGGGAAATGCGGGGCCGTAGCCCTGCCCCCGGCCACGGGGTCCCTTTAAAGCCCCCGAAGCACAAGCCCCCCTCTCACTTCAGCTCTCACCGAGCCGTCCCGGCGCTGACGCCCGAGAAGCTGGGACGGCGGGCGCACGCCCCCAGGCCCCTCGGCGCCTTCCAGCGGCATCGGGGTGGGAAAGGGCTGGCTTCCGCACGCGGCTGCTCCAGGATTAAGGCACGCACACATTAAAAGCATTTCAGAAACGGAAAGGAAAAATAAAGAGGGAGTGAAAATAGTAAGTCTTTAAAAAACGGAAACAGACGCCCACCCTGATTGTCCCTCCAATGTTAACAAGCAAAATGAAAACGTTTCCAGGGTGATCACTCGAGGCTAGTCGCCTCCAACTTGGATTAAAAATTGAGGAGAAGCTGGAGCGGCGAGGAGAAAACGACCCGTCACCCAGCGCCTGAGCCTCGGTCTGCCGCGGGGCAGAGGGAAAGGAAGAGACGCACGTACACAGCATGTGTTACCTGGTTTATTTCGAGACTGTTTGGCACTGCTCTCTCCCTGAGCACCCCTCACTTCGGGAGGCCCTCACAGGCGCCCACCACTGAGCCGCCCCCGCCCGCCGCCGCCGCCTCCGCCGAGGCGCCGCGAGCCCCAGGCCCGGCTCCCCCGCGGAGCCCAAGCCTCGAGTCCCAAGCTCGCCGCCGCCCAGGCCGCAAGACCCGAGTAAGTAACCCCCGCTTTGCCCCGCGCTCGCCAGGCCACGTCCTCCTCCTCCTCGTCCCGTCGCTTCTGACCCTCTCCCCAGACCCTCCTCCCCCAAAGGTGGAGGGCACCCCTCCCACGCCAGGGGTGGGCCTTCCCTCCCCGGCCATCCAGAGCCGGGCTGGAGTGTTACCTACAAGGGGCACAGTTTCCCTAAGGACGCGGAAAGGCCGGGCTGGCCTGCAGGGCCGACTGGGGAAAGTAGAACCTCGCTTCTTCCTCCTCCATTTCCTGCCCTTTCCTTACATCCTCTCCCCGCACTCCCACACGTCTCTCCACCGCTACCGCCGCCCCCGCTTTTAAAAATAAAATTGGTTACAAACTTTAATCAATAAGGACAAATACTGACGCTCAAAGGAAAATGACCCAAGAGACAGTGAGAAGGGAGGCGGAAATGTGAGATATCTGCCCTACGAAGGGGATTTCGGCTGAGCTGCCCCGCGGAGTGGAGGGGGCACAGGGGGCGCAGATAAGGGCCGCGGCGCAGCGTGCTCCCGCCGGCGTATCCCTACGCCGCTCCGCAAGGCCGGGGCCCACGAGAGGGGGAGGTGAGCGCCCGAGGGGGCGGGAGCCGGCGGGCGGGGCGTGGGTGGGTGGGCCCAGGCCTGCTGATTGGTCGACGGCGGGAGAGACGCGCCCGCACGCCGCCGGCTCTGATTGGCCCAGCGGTAGGAAAGGTTAAACCAAAAATTTTTTTACAGCCCTAGTGTGCGCCTGTAGCTCGGAAAATTAATTGTGGCTATAGCCGCCTCGATCGCTGTCTCCCCAGCCTCGCCGCGGCCGCTCCGGGACGCGCCCGCCCGCCGCCCGGCTCTCCCCCCCTTTGGGCTGCTGCTGCTGCTGCTGTGACTGCTGCTGCGAGAGGAGGAGGAGGAGGAGGAAGCAGCAGGGGGGGGGAGCGGGGGGTGGGGGGGAGACCAAGAAGTAGAGTTGGGAGCGAGGGAGCTTCACCCCCGGGGCGGTGGTTGTTTCTTTTTTTCTCTTTCTTTCTTTTTTTCTTTTCCTTTTTTCCCCTTCTAATTCCTGAGGGGTGGTTGCTGCTTTTGCTACATGACTTGCCAGCGCCGGAGCCTGCGGTCCAACTGCGCTGCTGCTGGAGCGCTCAGTGCCGCTGCCCGCGCCGCCCGCGCCCAGCCCGACACCCACCGGTCGCCGCCGCCCGCCGCGCTGCTGCCCCGCTCCTGCGCCTCCGCCGCTGTCCCTCGACGACTGGGTGATGCTGGACATGGGAGATAGGAAAGAGGTGAAAATGATCCCCAAGTCCTCGTTCAGCATCAACAGCCTGGTACCAGAAGCGGTCCAAAACGACAACCACCACGCGAGCCACGGCCACCACAACAGCCACCACCCCCAGCACCACCACCACCACCACCATCACCACCACCACCCGCCGCCGCCCGCTCCGCAACCGCCTCCGCCGCCGCCTCAGCAGCCGCCGCCTCCCCAGGCGCCGCAGCCCCCTCAGGCGCGGGGCGCCCCGGGCGCGGACGACGACAAGGGCCCCCAGCAGCTGCTGCTCCCGCCGCCGCCGCCGCCGCCGCCCTCGGCAGCCGCCCTGGACGGGGCCAAAGCGGATGGTCTGGGCGGCAAGGGAGAGCCCGGCGGCGGGGCCGGAGAGCTGGCGCCCGTCGGGCCGGAGGAGAAGGAAAAGGGCTCCAGCGCCGGGGGGGAGGAGAAGAAGGGGGCGGGCGAGGGTGGCAAGGACGGGGAGGGGGGCAAGGAGGGCGAGAAGAAGAACGGCAAGTACGAGAAGCCGCCGTTCAGCTACAACGCGCTCATCATGATGGCCATCCGGCAGAGCCCGGAGAAGCGGCTCACGCTCAACGGCATCTACGAGTTCATCATGAAGAACTTCCCCTACTACCGCGAGAACAAGCAGGGCTGGCAGAACTCCATCCGCCACAACCTGTCTCTCAACAAGTGCTTCGTGAAGGTGCCGCGCCACTACGACGACCCGGGCAAGGGCAACTACTGGATGCTGGACCCGTCGAGCGACGACGTGTTCATCGGCGGCACCACGGGCAAGCTGCGGCGCCGCTCCACCACGTCGCGGGCCAAGCTGGCCTTCAAACGCGGGGCGCGCCTCACCTCCACCGGCCTCACCTTCATGGACCGCGCCGGCTCCCTCTACTGGCCCATGTCGCCCTTCCTGTCCCTGCACCACCCCCGCGCCAGCAGCACTTTGAGTTACAACGGCACCACGTCGGCCTACCCCAGCCACCCCATGCCCTACAGCTCCGTGTTGACTCAGAACTCCCTGGGCAACAACCACTCCTTCTCCACGGCCAACGGCCTGAGCGTGGACCGGCTGGTCAACGGGGAGATCCCGTACGCCACGCACCACCTCACGGCCGCCGCGCTCGCCGCCTCCGTGCCCTGCGGCCTGTCGGTGCCCTGCTCTGGGACCTACTCCCTCAACCCCTGCTCGGTCAACCTGCTCGCGGGCCAGACCAGTTACTTTTTCCCCCACGTCCCGCACCCGTCAATGACTTCGCAGAGCAGCACGTCCATGAGCGCCCGCGCTGCGTCCTCCTCCACGTCTCCGCAGGCTCCCTCGACCCTGCCCTGTGAGTCCTTAAGACCCTCTTTGCCAAGTTTCACGACGGGACTGTCCGGGGGACTGTCTGATTATTTCACACATCAAAATCAGGGGTCTTCTTCCAACCCTTTAATACATTAACATCCCTGGGACCAGACTGTAAGTGAACATTTTACACACATTTGCATTGTAAATGATAATTAAAAAATAAGTCCAGGTATTTTTTATTAAGCCCCCCCCCCCCAATTCTGTACGTTTGTTCAGTCTTTAGGGTTGTTTATTATTCTAACAAGGTGTGGAGTGTCAGCGAGGTGCAATGTGGGGAGAATACATTGTAGAATATAAGGTTTGGAAGTCAAAATTATAGTAGAATGTGTATCTACATAGTGACTGTTTTGCCATTTCATTCAAACCTGACAAGTCTGTAAGAGCCGCCAAATTTCCATGTGTGCAGTATTATAAGTTATCATGGATCTAAATGGTGGATGCAGACCTTGAGAACAACCTAAATTATGGGGAGAGTTTTTAAATGTTAAACTGTAATTTGTATTTAAGACGCATTCGTAGTAAAGGTGCCCAAGAAATTATTTTGGCCATTTATTGTTTTGTCCTTTTCTTTTAAAAACTGTTTTTTTTCTTTTGTTTACTTTTAGACCAAAGATTGGGTTCTAGAAAATGCACTTGGTATACTAAGTATTAAAAAACAAACAAACAAAAAAGTGAAAGTTGTTTCAGTTGGCAGCACTGCCCATTCAAATGAATTGGAAGGGGACAAAATTAATGATTGCCTTCAGTTTGTGTTGTGTATATTTTGATGTATGTGGTCACTAACAGGTCACTTTTATTTTTTCTAAATGTAGTGAAATGTTAATACCTATTGTACTTATAGGTAAACCTTGCAAATATGTAACCTGTGTTGCGCAAATGCCGCATAAATTTGAGTGATTGTTAATGTTGTCTTAAAATTTCTTGATTGTGATACTGTGGTCATATGCCCGTGTTTGTCACTTACAAAAATGTTTACTATGAACACACAGAAATAAAAAATAGGCTAAATTCATATATATCTTGATACTTTTGTCTCTTTTATTAAGTAGAGCTAATTTCTAAAAGATCATTTAAGTTCTAGGGAATTCAAAGGCTTTTTCAGCCACTAAAATTTAAACTGCTCCTTTCATTTGAACTAAGACTTTAAAAATGAAAATAGTATTTTTTTCCATTGTGGAATTACATTTTACCAGGAGCAGACTAATTAATAAACACAAGCTTTAAACAAAATATAGGCTTTTCGGCTTATATCTTTAAGTTCTGTAGATATATTCTGAAAATATACATAATTTAATGTACATAGTTACTTGTGTTTATTTTCAAATCAGTCAATAGAATGCTTTTCATATATTTTGTTTCAGATATCTTGTTTATACTACTTGGTAAGCTATAAATAAATGTATATGGTTAGATAGAAGTGGATATAATGCACACATATGTAATATATATAAACACAGAGTCTTTCAGTTCAGGTAAAATTTGCGCTCTGAATGCTGCAAATATTTTTGTTTAAATATTTGTATTTATACTAAGTCAGCATTTATTTTGGTGGCTGTTTACCCACAATGGAAGAGTTCTAATAAAGATGTGCTGAAGTTGGAATATAGATTTTGCTGAAGTGATCACCTGTTGTAATGACTTGCAGATCAATGTTTATATTTTATTTTAAAATTATAACAATTTAAAATTCTAGATGTACAGAAGCAGTAAAATGCCTTTCTTATTTTCTTTCGTATTTTACGATGTAGAGGTATTTATTTGATTCCCTTTTAGATAAGTCTGTAAAATCTAGAGATTTGTTGCTTTTGCTTACAGCCATAATTTTAACTTGCAATATACATATGCATAAATGTATATGCACATATATATATAAATCTGAAACAAAATGGAAACATTTTTGAATTGTTTCAGCAGTCCAATTGCTATGACTCCAGAAAATAATTAGAAAACCTAAGTAAAAGGTTTAGTAACTAATTGGATCCTGTGGTGAGTCTGTGGAGGACAAGTTGTTCATTTGTTACAATTGTATAGTCTGAAATGTGTTCTGCAGTAATGCAATAAGCTGGCTCCTTCTTACAATGGGCCCAATGAAAAATAATCTGTCCCTGAGATGTTATCGGCAAACACTTAGAGAGTTGCTCAGGAAAAAAAAAAAAAAAAGCCAAGGAGAGAA
>PVKU01003066.1:0-133905 GCA_004027475.1 Anoura caudifer | reverse complement strand
AAAAGGGGAGAGAGAGAGAGAGAGAGAGAGAGAGAAATCTAAGACAGAAAGATAAGGTCCAGGAATATTGAAAGAGTTGGAACCAAATATGTACAAATAGGAAATGGACCAAGTATACTAAGACAGCTAGTTTATTTACTTCCTTTAAGTGGACTGGACATGATTTTATTTTCTTCGTATGAGAGCAGTCCTTGAAATTTAACAGTTCTTTAGAATGAAGCATGAAAGAAAATACCACAAATAAATTGTTTTAGAAGCCAAATTTATGACTGATATTAAAAATTGTGAGTCTACCGAATGAGATTGGGCAAAGGAGATACCCACTAACATATTTGTGAACAAAAACAGCTCGAGAAAAGCATGTGTTTAGACTGAAAAAGGTGATGATGTGTTGTTTGCTTTTATCTTGGATTTTATTTGTGGAATGAGAATGTACTAGCACATAAGAATATAACCTTTTCCCAATCAAAAGTTGAAAAGAAAGTTGAACTCTTATACTGCGTTAAAAGGACGTAGATGTGAAAGGAAGATTTCTCCCTTGAGTATTTCTTGGCTATATTAAATAGCTATATTAAACATAATTTTTGATAAGTGTTTATTTGCAAGATGGAGAAATCAAATGTCAATGGCAAATGTCATAGTTTGAGGTCAAGATCAAAACTGGCTTATATAAATTCATAGGAGCTAAGAACTGGAGTGAAAATTCTGCTTGGAAACTTGTCCAAGTTACATATATAATGGATGTGATTAGAAGTAAAAAATAGCTTTTGTTTAATAGGCTTACTGGATACAAAGGGGGACACAGAGAGAGAAATTTGTAAAGGCCTCCTGCAGCCCGATATGAACATTTCATGTACCTCAATCTGTCCTATCATCCTTCAAATTATCTTCTTCAAAAACATGACAGTCTAGCATGGCATTTAATAGACTTTGCAGCAAATTGGTTGTAATATTGTGTTCAATATTTCTTGTCTCCAACCTTTGCCAGTTAAAATTTGATTATGCCAGAAAAATACTTCCAAACTTTTTGAAGTGTTTCTTCTTTCATACTTATAACTGTTTTTTAATGAGATCAAAGTTGCTCTTTTTGAGATTTTGGAACTGAAAGTGATCAAAATTTATAACTTAAAATCCCAAATTATAGTTTATTTCCAGGTTTAAAGAATTTTATTTGAATTTGTCTGGTATAAAGTTAATATAAGTTATTACTACATAAAATATTGCAAAAATGATTTAGGTAGAGCAGGAAGGTGTTCTTCGAAATATGTTTTTTCAACTTGATACAAAATTGAAAATCAAGTGAACATGAAGTCCAGAACCAACAAGATTTAGTACAAATACCTTTATGATCATGGAAGACTTCATGTGGTTTCTATGACTTACATAAAATAAGGGTAGAGGAAAATAATGTAGTGTATTATATATATTTAATTTGGACATTTTACCCAAATAGATGGATAAACTGAATATATTTAGAACTCTAAATATATAAATATGGTTTCTAAAAATTGTATTGTCTACAACATTGTTGAGGAATTTGCATGCATTGAAGTAATTTTGCTTTTGAGATATTAATTTTATGAATAGCTAATGTGTCTGGTCGTGTCTGGGACTAAATGCCTGTTGGAGAAATAGGCTAACAAAGGGTGAAGGTGAAGATCATTAGAGGTTTTGGAGCCGGCTGAGGCAGGTTGCTGGGGTTGTGTAACTGTGCCTAGAGGGCGGGGTTCCTGTACATTCCTACTTCACCAGATAACCTGCCCCCAACACCACTTCAGCTTCTGCCAGACAGATGGAACTCTCCAACATGAAAATCTGCGCAGCCATTCCAACAAGCAGGGTAGGTGAAACTTGAATTAAAATTCTACCCCCTTTTTTTTCCTACTTGAGGCCAGATCTTGAAGATATGGAAAGAATAGGGGTCATCTAGATTCTTCTCTCACGCAGCGTACAAGCGCATCTGCATTCTCTCTAAGAGCCACCTACCTGTAAGAGTTCAAAGGCATTTTCACAGTTCTTCAGTCTCGATGTTTTTGGCATGCCTTTTGTTTTTCTTTTAAGTTTTTCATTTCTAATCCCAATCATTCTCCCCAGCCCCCCTTCAGGGCCTCCCCTCCCCCCAACCAACAGCAGTTAAAATAATCCACCTCTTAGTTTTCCACCCCCAAACCAACCTTTTCCCCACTGTAGCGGCCATTCAGAGGGACCTTGTCCTGAGGATGTAGGCCAAGGTAGCTCCGGGTAATATGTGATGTACTGTTATGCTTTGAGTCTATTTTCTCCCTTCCGATTTGTGTGTTTTTTCCCTCCACCCAAGACTCTGCCTGACGTTGTCTCAAGGATGCCGGAGAAAAAGCCTTGTGGTCTGGGAGCGCTCTTACTCCAACATTGGTAAGTGAAAGTGATTTTCGGAGGGGAGGAGGGGCTATGTCTGACTGCTTTTGACTGAGGCTTAAACCATGATTTTGAGATCCAAGTCTAAAGTGCTCTGCTTTGCTTGTCTCTTTTCTTTTCTCTTCTCTTTTCTCTCTTCTCTTCTCTTCTCTTCTCTTCTCTTCTCTTCTCTTCTCTTCTCTTCTCTTCTCTTCTCTTCTCTTCTCTTCTCTTCTCTTTTCTCTCCTTTCCTCTCCTTTCTTTTCTTCTTTCCTTTTTTTATTTCCTTAGCGGGGGATGCTATCATGGAAGTAGGTGACAGATACATGCATTTCCCAAGTCAGCAGAAAGTCACACTGCATCCCTAAGTAAAGTGGATGTAGACATGGCCAAGGAGACATAGAAAGAGAAATTAAGAGAAACCAGGCAAATTTACATGGACAAGGGTTAGTGGGGGACCGAAATAGGTCCCAAAGTGCAAAAATAATTCGTTTCGTGGAAATATCACTTCTGGGTTTAACCGCAACCAGGAGAATATCCTAACTGGACTTTCTTAATGTTTAAACCTGTAGATATTTGCTTGCCCTGTTTGAGACAAAGGTCTTTGCTCTAGAGCCAAGGACTTGCCTCATGCCAAAGTTCTTTTTCCTTTTTTCTTTTTTTTTTGGGGGGGTGGGGGGCGTGGGTAGAAGGCTCCTCCTCCCCGTCTTCACACCGACATTACTATCTCCCCCAGAGCTGGCTACCGCAGCCCTGGGCTCCTCGGTCTGGGTCAGGCAACGGGACCCCTCTGATTTGCCGAACTGCCCCAGGTAGAGTGCGGCGAGGAACCTAAGGAGCCGGGAACCGGACTGGGTGGGCGGCTTCTTCTCTGCCTGTTCGAAGGACTAGGGAAATGAGCACCGTTCTGGGCTTGACTTTGTCCCTGCTGGGAATATCCCAGTTCCCGGCTTTGGGAATCTCAGGCAAATAATTGATTCTTAATGCACACTTAGGGGACAGCGGGGTAAGCACAGAGCCTGGCTATCCCGAGAGTGGCTGCGTGCGCCCCAGACACCAGTTGGCTCAGCCAGATGCGAATTTCGGGCCTTCGCGGCGGTTTCCTATTACCCTTCCCCGAATCTCCGGGGCTCCTGGGTGAAGTTGGAGAGGGGCATGATGGCAGGAATTAGTATCCGCTGGGACCCAGCCGCGTTGTTTTCTCGGGTTGGAATCACGCAAAATGACTCAGACTGCTGATTCGCGGCCCTTGGCAGAGCGCAGCCAGGGAGGAGAGGCGCTCCCCGGACAAAGCTGCAGGTTCTGGCCTGGGGGAAGCCGAGCGCAGCGCAGGGAGCAGCAAGGTGAGGGCGCTCTTGCCCAGGACAAGCAGAGCTTTGCATTCAGTAGCTCACACTGGCTGATGCCAGGAGAATTGACTCTAGAACCCTGGCTGGCGCACTTCCCCACCTTTCTCTTTTCTTCTTATTCCCCCGTGTTCTCCCCCTCCTCCCCTTTCCCTCTAAAAGTTGTCTCTTTTGTTTACCTTGTGCTGTTTCAGATCTCAGCACTTATCTGCTACTTGATAAAACTGTTTTCTCTGTAATAGACATCTTTTTTCCTTTCCACTCCCTACTCCTCTTCCATTTGACTTTCTACCACTTTTTCCTTTTCTGCTCAAGTCTGTGGGCAAAAGTGAAGGGTTTTTACATAAAAGAGGTACCCTTGGGGTGGAAACTCCCTTAGCCCTAAGGGAAGCCCTGTGCTGGGGAGAGGGAGGCAGAGGTTTGGGTGGGCAGAGCATCCCTGCCTGTGTGGGAGATTATCAGGTGGTGGTCTTCAGCCTTGGCAATACTAGGGGAAGCAAAGGACAATGCAGAACAGAGCTCATCTACTTCCGATTGTTCTTCCATCCCCCATAAGACCCAATTTCCATGCTTCAACATCATCCTTACCTGGACTTCTGTCAAATTTGAGGTAGGCAGAAATTCTGAAATTGTAATCATAAAAGGCATTTAAAGTAACAAATAACTCTCAAAATTATTTTTGTGGGAGTGGAAGGGGAGGTAAAATGCCTCAGGTCCTTTCCGTGGTCTGTTGCCTGACATGTATAATCTTCGCCCACGGTATTTGGCCTTTCAGAAGAGCTGCACGGGAGGAAAGCACATAGCATGTTGTGAGATTTGGAAATTCCTGTCCAAATGAAATGAGTGTACAGTTGCCAGACATATTTGGATAATCATTTTCTCCTTGGTTTAATTTGCTTACCCAAGTAACACTCCCAGAATCCAGTCGTGTCTTCAGTTTTATTCCCTGTTTCCCAATCTCATTCTTTAAATCAGAATGTGCTTAAAATGCAAACATTTTCCTCAGCGTCGGTATGGTCAGGTGTTGTTGATTCCATTGATTGATCAGGAAGAATAAAAACTGTAGTGGGGTTAGTGAGGAAGAGTTATCTCTCGGTTCTTCATTTTTCCACTGCTCTGAAATAGCCACCTGATCATTGTTGTTTGAAGTTAAATTATCTGTTAAATTAGCCCTAAACAATAACTGATGATATTTTCCCTTTGGGTCCAGTTGTCCCTAAATTCTTTTTCCTAGGTGGGAAGGAGAGGAATCAAATAGAATGCTTGGTTACGTAAAAATGTGAAGATAATAAAAATATTTATGTGCTGCTAATACTGTTTAAGAGAAATCATTTTCAAAGAAGCTATATTTTATAAATAAATTCTTTTAGAGGACTGTACTTTAGAAGGACCACACTAATTCAAGGATGAATGTAAATAAGCATCTTTGTTGATTAAGAAAAAATGTGAACACTGGATTTTCATTACTCTACAAAACCTAAATGCTCAAACTCATCATAATACCGGTACTTGCTAATCAAAATTAATTCTGCCATCCAGGGATATTCTCAAAAAAGGAAATTTAACTTTAAGCAAAATCTAAAATGTTTTAGATATATGAATTTCTAGAAATCCAAAGTATATTTATTTCTTTGAGTCAGACACTTGTTTGTTTTGCAATCATTATATGAGACAATTTTGGAATAGCGCAGATGCTCCCCGCCACCCACCCCCCTTGTTTCAGATTGCTTGCATATGCAAGCATAGGCATGAGAGCTTCCAGGGTATATTAAGAAAATGACATTTTTCTCATTTGTTTTAACAAAAGCCCAAAGAATCTTTAAACCCAAAGGTACTACCAGTAGTTCAAAAATCTTTAAACATAATGAGCACTATTGTGTTTTTCCTATTAAAAAGAGCTGAATGAATAATTAGAGGCTATGATGAAAGTTGAAAAATTTAAAACAAGAATAAGGTTATAATTTTATTATTTAATACTTTTATAATTTTTATAATTAGTGATGTAGTTTTAAAGTTGGCAAGCTTTCTTAGAAAAAGTAGTATACTCCTCCCACCCCATCAAAAGTACTTTAGATCGAATGAAGAATCAGGTAGCACTGGCAACAGGGCTTGATGATTATTTATTCCAGTAGTAGTATTAGTAGATTTAAAAATATACTTTTAATTATACATTTTGAGCTTACTGCAGGTTGGAAGACTAAAATCGATCATTCCTGCATCGATAGTGTTGTCTATTACTGCATTGATTTGTGTTTATTTATGCAGAGGCTTTTGGTTATTTACATACATATTTCAGCATCTGCTTCTTGATTATCATCACAGGTTGGTTTTAATGAAAGCGCTTATATAGGAAACATACTTGATAAATCAATTTTAAGTAAATCTGATAGTGAATTATGGTAACCCAAAGAGTTTATGAAATTATTTATTCATATTTGCTTTTTAGCAATTAGGAAACTACTTTTGATTAAAACTTCATGCTACTTGAAAACTTCCATTCTTCTTTTCACATATTGTATTGATATGTTTCAATAAATAGAAAAAGACAATTTTATGGTGTCAGATATGATAAAATGAAACTGGTGAATAAGGGTTTTTGTTTTTTTCTGTTGGCATGACTAAGTTACCCTTATAACAGTAAGGTGGCTACTGGGTTTACTAATGTTGTAGATGAAAAATCAAGGAGCAGCAGGATTTGAATATAGAAATGGCATTGTTCTAAAAACACCTAAGTTATGCCAGGGGTACCTATGCTGCACAGGATATTCTAGAGTTCTTCAGTACATATTAAATACATACACTCATCTATTCTATTATTTAGTGTACATGTACCATTATACCTTATAAAAAGATAGGCATTTCTCTTGAACTAATAGCTCACATATGAATGTTATATATCAGGGCTCATTTGAACAAATATAAGACTAAAGACCACGGGGTGTGTCCTACATGTACAAGGCAATAGTGGAAGAGCGATGCGTTAGAGTTCATGCTTCTCTTATTGTCATTACAAAATGTTGAAAGATGACTTGGAAATTGAAAAAGTAGCTTAATTTATCGAGGGCTATTTACTCCTCATTTTACAGGGCTTTTCTTCCTGCTTGGAGGATGAATCTTTCCTTGCTAATAGTTTGGAATACATCGACCAAATATGGTTTACAGCCCTATTCCTTATCTCTTGAGCTCTCCCACCCCCTCCAGTATTTGTGAGAAATATACGGAGAAAAATTAACCAAATTCTTCCTTAAGGACCGAAGTGTCTCAGTGTCTTCTTGGGAGATGGAAAAGGAATCCCTTCACCCTGGCGAGTTTTCCTGAAATTACTTAACTTCAGCACCCTCGCTGTGAGAGGTGGAGCCTCCCAGTCCCAGGGCTGCAGGCAGAAGGTAGCCAAGCCTCAGGCTTTGCAGAGGTTGAAAGAAGAAGCAGAGGGAGAGCTTAGAGTTTGTTTATTTGGTTTATTTTTTTTGTCCTGTGCCAAGCCCTTGAAGTTAACACAGGAACATAGCCCTTTAGGACCAAGCACTCTTGGCATTCTTTTGAGACTGAAATTCCAGAGCATCGGATAAACAGGACTTATAGCCAGGGTGTGCTCACCCACCCCTCCCTCTGTCTTTTTACCCAGGCACCAGCTCGTCTTCACGTGCATCTGGGTAGTGGACAGTGTTGACTTGAATTGCTCTTGCTCGCTCCAAGCCTTTCCTGTGAATGAACCCAAAAACACTCGACAGGTCGTGAATAATCGTTTTAATGAGTGTGCAAAGCGTGCGATGGGGTGCACAGAGCTGTCGGGTTAAACAAACAACTTGTACCCTGACCAAATCCGATTGTTAAAGTGCAAAGTGATGTCAGCTCCATTTCCATTGCCTGTCGAAGAACCACAGATCTGACATTTGGGAGTCCAATTTTTCTCATTAAAAAAAAAAAAAAAAAAAAAACACAGTATTTTCCAACTGTATATGTGATCTTCTTTAATACTAATCTGAGTCAAACAGAACCTCATTTGAGAACCACAGAACTAGTGGTGTTACTGCTTCAAAAACAATTGAAAGAAAAACAAGGACGAGATCAGAACAAATATAAAAAGTCTGAGAATTTCTTTTTGATAGCTCACACATCATTGCTGTCCCATATTGTAAAAATCTTACCTTTATTCTATATAGCTCACTAGTGACAAATATCATGTTAACTATACCTAATCAACTAGGATTGGTAATTTGGTCCTGTACTAATACAATCTCTGAATTTAACTAAAATTAGTTGTTTATGTTAGCTTGTGAGAGGATGAATGGATAGGTAGTTCCCACATTTATGCTTTCAAGGGAAACAGTTTGGAGGAAAGTAATGGGAAAGGAACCCTGACTGACCAATCTAAAACAAGAACAAAAAGCACAAACACCAGTGAGTTCTTTAGTAATCACACTGTCTTCCCCCCTCTTTTGCACAACTATACAGTGGAAATACTGCTTTTGCATCCAGTTAAAAGATCTATTTGGACTCAGCCACTCGTGCTCTTTTCCTCATTGATTAAAAAAAAATCTTTCACAATTCCAAACATCAAAAAAACACATAAAAGCATAATAAAACCCCAAAAGATTTTTTTAAAAATCCCTTCTACGTATCCTTTCTACAAACTTGATGGAGAGATGTGTTAATGTTTCCCCTGCTAACACCTTCTGTACATCCATAACTCAAACAAAAAAGCCAAAAATGCTTGGAAATCAGTGTATTAGTTCCAACTAACTAGCTTCTTTAACCTATAAACAATTTAGAAAATTAAGGTTTATATTTCTATTAGATTATTATAGAATACATATTTTACTTTATTAAAAACTGAAAACATTATGTTCTACAGTCTGAAGGTTGTCCTCTAATAATTATAATCTGCTTGTAGAAATGAAATATTAGGAACAGGGTACACTTTAGTATGGAAGCTCAGCAGCATTTGATCACTCAGCTCCTATTGGTCATATTGTCATCTGCATATCTGTCAGTCTCTTTGACCATCTATTTTACATATGAATGTCAATATACAACCAATTGCAATTAAATGAATGAATCTACCTAAAACGTAACTGAAGTATTTGACTGAGTAAGCAGTTTCTTATGGAAGTCATAGTTGTGTTATTATGGTTGCTAGTTTTTATACATTTATGTCAGTTTAGCCCTAATTGGATAAAATGGAAAGTCAGTTTTCATCATTAAAACTTTGAAAAGACAATCAGCAGTTTAGGATGGTGATTTTTGTTTAACTATTATCTAGTTAATGCCTCTATCATAATATCAATTCAGAATAGCCTTTATTTTCTAGGAAGTTTGACAAAAAATTACTATCAAAAAGTAGAGGCTTGCACTTTTACTGTTTTAAATATTTTGGGGCACATATCAGACCATGCAGTTATTCCTTAAACAGAGTTCTTCTCTTTGGGCTGACTGAGTTGATGAATTTTAGGAGTCAGTGAAAGAGCCACATCCATTTCTGTTTTAGATACACAAATAGCAAAGCTAGAGGGTGCATCTGTGTGTGTGTGTGTGTGTGTGTGTGTGTGTGTGTGTGTCTCACCACCAAAACATTAATTATATTTGAAAGAGCAGGGAGCTTGTTGTGGAGAGAACTGAAATACTGAATTTATATTCATGGCATCTGTCTGTGGAGAGGACTGGAATTGTATACCTGTCTTAAATGATACACCATCTTCAGTGAGGTGCATAACAAGATCAAATAGATGAAGGAAGCAAACTTGGAGGGGAGTGATCTTAGATATTTGGATGGTCCTAAGCAGAGGGAATCCACGTGCAAATGCAAATCACATGAGAAACAAGCATGGGGTCTTTGTTCTCTGTCAACAAAAACAAGTATAATTTTTTTCTCTACAAAGCAAATCACAAAATGATCTTAGCTGAATTTGGAGGAGGGGAGAAGTTGAGTGACTAAGAATATTTCAATTATATTTCTGATCCCCAAGTCCTGTTTACTTCATAGCTGCCAAATTTTATATCTAAAATTTAGTTTCTCTTCCTCCCAAATCCTACATGGGTATGAATCATCCTCGATCATTTTTAGTTTTTGGCTTAATTACTAGTTTTCAGCTTTAAATTAGTGATAAACTAATTAATCTGACTAATGTTCCTAAACTTGTATTGAATAGTATAATAGATGCAATAACAACACAAATAAAATAAAATCTGCAGCAATAATGACAAAAATAAAATGTTAATAATAATAATGCAAACAATAATAGCAGAAACAATTTTAAAATAATTTATCTCGCTGACAGGATGAAGAGGAAATTTGTGTTTCACAGCTGCACTTGGGCATTCCTCTAATTTCTTGTTTCACTGGTTACATGGATGATCTGTTCTGGCCCAACTCAAGTATTCTCATAGAAACTCCCTTGGTTTAATATAGTAGGGCTTTTTAATGGCACTGGGTACTTTTTTACCCACTCGTCTTCATTAATATGGGCATGTTCCTCTTGGACACCATTCAGAAGTTAGTAAAGTCTTGAGGGAGAGTGGGGGCAGAGGCAGACCCGTGAAGGGATTATTGGGTGGAAGGACCTGGTTCCTCTGGCAGGAGTTCTGCTGGTGAATGAGCAACTTGTCATATTTGGGATCATGTTATCAGAGCCGAGGAGTCTGAGATGGCAAAGTACTTCAGTTATGAGGTTTCTGTGAGTCCAAAGAGTGGCCCTGAGGAACTCAACCCATAGGGCAAGACACAAATATTAAGAATTAGGTCCCTCTGGACATTTTTTTTTTAATTCCTTTAAGGATGGAGCGATGGAAAGGGAACTGTAAGTGAAGGGAACAGAAGTGGAAGGAGGAGGCCAGGTTGAAGATACAACTGGTAGTGATCTAGCTAATAAAGCTAAGCTCATCTATAGAGGAGGCAGAGGTGTTTTTGTCAGTTGTAAACCTAACAAGGTGTATCTGTCTAGGTGTGAAACAGCCACCAGTTCCTGAGGCTAGGCTGGAAAGAATCTGCCCCCCAGTGTCCCCCCACTCCAAAGAAATAGGAAAAAAAAAAGCACGTGGGAGGGAATTGGACTCAATGTTTGTCAGGGAGATGTTGGAATTAAAGCAGGTTGTTTGAGAACTGCCTTCATTTGTGGAGGGGAAAGAAAGCTGGTTGGGAGAGGGAGGCTAGTTATAGGAGAGAACAGAGATTGAGCTAGAAATTCCATGGCAGCCCAGTGGCCAGGGTCAAATGGATAAGAACCCTAGCTATATAAGGATAGTTTGGGAGCAAGGAAGGACAGCCATTAAATGTTTTTGTTTCTGTATTCCTGGAAATTAATGTAGCACTGACAATTTATGAAAAAACAAGATCTGCATGCCTTGTTAAAAAACAAATTGCAAAAAGAAAGGCCTAACTACCAATACCCTGTTCTGTTCTCTAGAAAACGTTTTTTTCCTTTAGATATTGTTTTCAAACACACACTCACACAATCCATAACTAAAGCGAACAGTAGTTGAAGGAAGAAAGGGAGGGGAAAAAGAAGAATGCAACTTCCCTGCTGCTTGTAAGTGTATCCACCTCTTTGCTTTTCACAGAAGGGAGGCTGAAGAATTCTTTTTAATTTCAGTCTAGTCTTTCACTTAAGAGAAATATGAAAATATTCCAGTTCATGAGAAAGTTATTTCACTAGTGATTTTCCAAGAACGAGGAGAGGAACTTTCACTTCTAGAGTTTAATTCACCAAGGTGATGCTTAGTCTGCAATGGGAGAAAAGGGCTTTGGCTGCAATTATATATTGCTCTGCTTTTCAATAAGACTCCCAGGTTTCCCCCTGTACTACTAATAATTAATAACTAGGTTCATTTCAACACTTCTGAAAGTACAACTATGCAATTTGAACTCAAACTGGAGCTTGCCATACAAAATCCTATTCTAATAAAAAATAATACTTTAAGAAAAACCATTATTGTGATTGTTTTTCATTTGTTTACATTGTTTCTTTGATTAAGAGAAAACTATCATTTGTTTCAATAAGATAATTAGAAGAAATCAATACTGCCAGTAAAAAATGGCCCTCAATCCTGTTATATACAACCCCCAAATATGACTTTTAAGAATTTATTTTCAAATACTTTGTTTTTAATTATATATAACTGACAACCCCTGAGTCACTGGAGACATGTCTAACTAAAAGAAAACAAGTTAATACTATAGGGATATATGACAGAAAATAAAGAAACAATAAAAGCAGTTATTTCACAAAGTAGTAGAAGTCATGCAGATACCAGGTGCACTCAGTTTATGCACCCATTTAACAAAATTAATAGACTTTTATATTCCAATGTCTTAAAAATATTTAGCCAACATAAAGCAGATATTTAAATGTGTGTGTGTGTATATATACACACACTGTGCTGCATATAGTTCAAATATGTATGCTTGTTTATTTTTATAGAAACTAAGACTAAAAATATTAGCATTTCTAACTTTTTAGCCACCAAAACTTGGGGTTTATTTTTGATCTGTAAACACTGAAGGAAAACCAAAACCACTACATTTTGTTTAGGTTTTATTATGAAGCAAATACAGATTTCTGTCTTGGGGTGTGCAACAGTAAGGCATTTAGGGGTGAGTAGAATTAAGATCTGCATATACTTTTAGTAAACCAAGATGTAGTCATTTCATTTTTAAACACTAACATCCTACTATTAAATGAAAGGAATACACAGTTTCAAAGACAGGTGAGTAAGCCAAGGTTAAACAATAATATTTCAGAAAGGTAATGGCTTCAAATGATGCTAACATTTTTTTCCAACAAAGAATTTTCAAGGCAGATACAGTCAGATCTTTTGCACAAGTGGCAAAGCAAACATTTTAGAAATGGGCTGTGGGGGATTTAATGGACACTCGGAATATTTATTAAGCGTGATACTCCTTTGAATAGGCTTGTGTGCTCCTTAAAAGTGGGGAGAGGAAGGTTTGGGGGTGGAAAAGTCCTTGCATCCTAAGTATTGCTAATGGTGGAAGGATATAACTATAAAATAGGAAAGGATTCCATGCCATGAGAGGAACTGCAAAAGTCTATTGGTCCTATCAGGTTTATTCTCTTTTTCCAAGTACACATTTCAAAAAAAGAAATGTATCCTTTCCACTAGGCTCTCATTTGCAGTTATGGTTTCGCAGCCAGCAGCCAGCTTGTATTATAGTCCAATGCATCAGTTCAGTTTTTAAAACAATGGACAGGAAAAATAAAGTTAGTTTTTTCAATAAAATTCTCATTGGCACTTGGAGAATAGCAAAGAGGGAGGCTTCAAAACAGGGCAGTGGGAGAAGAGCAATACTCTTAAAGAGCATTTTAGGAAGATGCTAAGTAAAATGATGTTCAGAAATTGGGATTAATAGAGCAGTTTAAATACAAATCTGCCGGAAATCGCGCTCCGTGTGAATGAAAATGAAGGAATTTATGCATATTCTAATTTTCCCTCTTTGGCTGCTATTTTGGAGGAAGAGACTTCTTTTGCTGATGGTGGAACTTTTTTGTTCTGCACAGGAAATGTGTAAATGAACACAAATATTTTTTCTTCCCCTTCCATTTCTCCCCTGTATCCCTCCTCCCCCTCTACAATCAGGGGTTGTTAGGGTCCTCAGTTCTGCAGCCACCGATCCCAGGATTTCTCCCCATTCCCAGAGAGTAGGGGGAAGACAGTGAAGAGAAAGGGAGTTGGGGTTCCTGAGTCACTAGACCTTTGGACAGTAACAAGAGTTTCCATTCCATCTTTGGACATTCGAGGAGTGTAGAGGAGTGAGAAGTCAGACGTTTAATGTGATGAACATCAATCTCAGAAACTATTCACTCTCACAACCAAATTCCCAGGGACGACAAGGTTGAAGAGACCTTAAAAATGATCTTATAAACATGTGAAGATCTACTGACCTTCAGAGCCCCGTCCAAACACTTCCCCTCTCACGTCCTTGGGAACAAACAGGGCTCCTGCATTTCAATTCTGTTAAGCCCCGCAAGGAACTCTCTAGCTCGCGCCCATGCTGACATAAGTTACAGTGAGTCACCTAACGTGGAGAATGAGAGAAGTGGAGCGCTCTCTTTCCGGGGAAGATGTGAGGGACTCCTGAGACCGTCCAAGGAAGCGAGCAGGGTGCTGGCCGGGCGAGTAACCCGGGGAGCGAAAGGGAGAAGGAGAGAGCGAGAGAGGAAAAGAGCTGCTTCCCCTCGTCCGGCCCCCGCATGTGCAGGCCAAGCAGGGAGCTTCCGAATTAATTCGGGGGTAGGGGGAGACGAGCTGAAACAAACTCCGAGTTTCTAGACCCTACACCCGGATAAAAACCCTGGAGGCAACCTGATTCCTAGTAATTTAATTTCAAAAGAGCCGGTGATGACCCCCCCACCCCCCGCCTCCCTTCGCCCCCTCTGCAGCTCGCAAGGCGCCGCCGGGCTTCCGCTGCGGCCCACCCGTGGGTCCCGTGCCAGCCTCTCCACCCGCGCTCGAGGCCGCCAGCCTGGGAAAGGAGGGCGGCGGGAACAGCCTCGCCTCCGGCCTCACGCCGCCTCCGCCGAGAGCCTCTTGCTCAGATACACGGCAGCGCCGCCCCGGGAGCCGTGGGACCAGGCGGCCCGCTCTCTAACATCCCGTCCCCCGGTTGCGTCCGCCGCCCACTCGAGTCTTCCTCTCAGGAAGGGGGCACCACCGGAGGTCAGCGCTCCCCACCGCCACCCGCCCGCGTGACGGATCCGGGCCCAGGTGTCCGTTCCCTCCCGGCGCGCCAGCAGCCGTGTGGGGGCGCAGGTTCGCCTGGCAGAACACCGTGTAAGGGAGCGCAGACCTGTCCCTGAGGGACTCACAGCAAGCTATCGTCACATTCGTTAAAGCTCAAAAATCCCTATTTTACAGAAAGTCGGCTGTGATATAACAAGATCTAGTGGGCAGAGAAGGCCCTGGGAGGCTCGTGCGGGTCTGGCTCCGGAGCACAGCCCTTCCCAGGGTCTCCCCTCCCTGGCACTCGGGAGCCGACTTCCGGCCGCTCTGGGGGGGCCCTGAACCTCACCTGCCGTAGCACTTCCGCCCACTGGGCTCCAGCACTTCCGCTGGTCACGTGGCAGAGGGATACTGAGGAGGACTCTCTCTTTCAGGAGGCTGATGGGACCTTTGCCTGTTACCTGTATTTCTCTTTATTTTGAATTTCACTTAATACCTTTCCTTTCTTCAACTTTGGAGTTTGGGGAAGGGAGTGGAGCAGGCCCAGAGGATGAGAATTAAGGCACATTGAAGATAATTTTTTTAGGGGGATGGTCTGCACAAATTCACATCAACATCTTTTTAATCCCCCCTCCCCCACACCCAGGGGTAGTCTGATGTCTGCCCTTAGCGGGCAATATATGTTGAAAGAATTACTGAATAAATGACGTTTGCTTCTTTGGGCACCTGGTGCTTGCTTAGGGCTGGTGGGTAGCCTCAGAAATTAGCTGACTTCTGACTACTGTTCTGTTGAAGGTAGTTGAGAAGTTAATAAGTAATTTTTACAAGCATTTTGATGTCTTGGGGGGGCTCCCAAATTGAGAGGAAATGTCAGAGTTGTCGAATATGTTTTTCTTGAACTTTTTTCTTTTGTATGGGGTAAAATGCTGTGATATTTAGAATTTGGTGAGTTATCAGCTCTTCTGTGGCTTTTCCTTTCCATTTTGCTTTCATTTTAAAGTTTTACTTTCTGCAACAAGAAGTTAAGGCCTTATGAAGTTAATCTCTTGTAGCCAATTTGAAGCAGAAACTAAGAGATTTCTCTTTTGCTTTCAAGCTACGTTGTAGTTTAACTCTTGTCAACCTTAACTCACTTGTTTTGTATTTTCTGCATCATTCTGCTGTTCTTGTTCTTTACAATAACATTTGTTTTTAAATGCCATAGAACTTTCTGAAACCAGGAAAGAGATTTTATAGTTGTGAGACTAGATTCCATCAGTTGACATATATAAAATGCATGTTCTGTTGAGCACTAGTTGTATAACTCATAGCCTAGTCTTTGGAGCTTTTAATGTCCCACTTTTGTGGACTGTAACATAGTGAAAATATATAACCAGTAAGGTAACAACAATGAAGGTAATTTGAAATGTTATAATTGCAAGTTAAATAGAAAGTGTATTTGTTAGCATCATTACGAAGAGGCATTAGAGGGATACAAAAAAGATCAATGCATATCCTCTGGGAATTTACAATCTACTTGGGCATAAATAATGTAAATGTAAATTGATAGAAACAGCTACTAAGTTATATTCAGTGTCTGGCATATGGAAAACATTCAGCAAATAATTGTCTTACATATTAATTTTCAGTCATGTCATTCTTTTAACAGAAATATGATACTGATAAGAAATAAAGGAAGGATTCATTGGGAAAACGTTCATGGAGGAAATGAATTTGTACTTCATGTGTCCCAAAGGAAGACTAGAATAAGCAAGCTGTTTGTGTTTGGGGACTGGTTAAAAGTTGCATACATGGAGAATGAAAAGTTTGATGAGATAAAGTTTGGTGGTAATTTGTAGTAAACCTTAAAGAACAGAGGAGACTGTATGTGATAGTAGAGGTGATGGAGACCTATCCTCTCTGCAGAGGCTGACATGGTTAAAATTGAGATTTATATTTAAAAAAATTCTAGCCAGCAACTGAGTGTGGTGAAAACTGAAGGAGAGTGAGTAGAAAAAAACATTTTGGTGCAGTTCTTGAATGTGATATTACTAGAGAGTGGCTCTAGACAGAGCCATCATTAGGACCTGTGTCCCCAGTTACTGTACAATGAAAACTATATCGAGGTGATAAAGTCAGTCATAAGCCTTGACTAGAACAAAGCCACAGTACCAGCTGGAATCAGTACCACCCCAAGTTTTCATTGCTGGTGGTGGTAGGGAATGTTGTGTTGACTGATAATGATTTAAAGTTAGTCATTCATCCACTATTTACATTTACCTGTTATTCAGTAACAGAAGTTCTGAACTGGGTGTGATTTTTGAACCCCTCAAACCCAAGGGGCACATTTGACAATATCTGGTGACATTTTTACTTATAATAACTGTGGGCTACTACTGCCATCTAATTAGTAGAAGCCAGAGATGGATATTGCTAATCATCTTACGATGTACAGGAGAGCCCCCCACAACAACAAATTTTCCTGTCCAAAATGTCAACAGTGCCCAGGCTGATAAACCTTCAGTGATGGATATGAAGCCTGAGCTCTTACTCTGGAGAGCTGTACAATGAGGCCCAGAACCTAACTTCTATTATAGTAACATTTCAACTGAGGAAATGTTTTATCTGTTCAGTGGGTCAAATGAAACTCTGAAAATGGCAATTATCTTCCTAGCCCTGAGGCCTTGGAAACAGGAAAATCAGGAGGACACCTGCTTGGATTTTCTACTTTTAATAAAATGGAGTTAGAAATTTTCCTTAAGGATTTGTTATCTAAATGCTATTTATTAAAGTAATAAAATGTGCCTTTGGAGTTGCTTAGCAACTTACAAAAAAGCTTGTTTTTTAGAAGTTCATTTGTTTGTTTAAAACTAGGGTAGGTTGCATATTATTAGCTACATTACATAAATCAACAAAGAAATGTACACTGAAAATGGAATAAGATGTTTCAACACATTTTCTGCTCTCTGTGTCTGGCAATTAAAACACTCTAATTGTCTGGTAGAACTGCATCAAGTATTCGACAAACATTATTTATGTATGAAACTTCAACATAATATTGAGTATGTAAGAGAACCAAAGGGGAAAAATTAAGCAGGTTTGTCATAAAGTATGTGTTTATCTTAACCTTTCTTCTTCAAAAATCTTATCAACTAAGTACTTTTATCAGACACTAATTATACTCTTTCTGAAAAGAATTTCTCCAACACCCTTCAGTGCTTGCACCCTTTAATCATATCTCATTACATCTACCTAATCCATATCTTTTTTCACATTGCCAGGGCTCATTAACAGTTTTAAAAGCTAATCTTGGACATTATTATTCCTTGTAATTGAGATGAAAATAATGCCAATAATATTTTATTTCTAAAATGTAATGGATCATTTAAAATTTGTTCTGAAGCCACTTCTTTTTTAAATATTAATGAGAAATTAACTTTTAAACATGCATTAAGCTAGCAGGAATGGTAAGATGTGTCTGAAAACCCTGAAGCCCCTTTTCGGAGGCAAAGTTATTTTTATAAGCTGTTTTAACAGTGGATCATCAGTCACTTTGAAGGGAAGTGATCCTTGATTAACAGTTGGCTGATATTGTGTTTCTACAGATGTGTGGAAGCAATACAGGTGCTACCTATGAACGACAACAGATCTGAGCATTTTCTTTGTATCATTGAAATATATAAGTTCTTGAATGGGCCTTCATCTTTGTGTATTAGCCCATTTAATTTTAGACAAGACAAACTGAACATCCAACTCAAATAATGAACCATGGGTACTATGTTTCCCCTAAACTTAAAGAAAAGATTACAAATATGGCTAGTACTTTATCCCTGCTGATTTCTCATTTCTAGATAAGGAAACCCAGATCCAATTTGCAGCTACATGACTAAAGTAGAGCCTCATGCAATGACATTTTAGGACTTGAAAGTCAAGTCCTGTCTCTCGGAATATAACTACATAGGACTAACGTTATTCTCAGAAACGAAAGCTGCCTCCAACATTATTATTGAGTTTGAGTTTCTTTCCCAAAAGTAATCTTGAAGAGCCTTAAGTAAAGTTTAATGACTTATCATTTATTATGCACATACTATTAAGCTATATTTGAAAGAAACACAAACCAAAAGTAATTGTCCATAAAAGCCCGGATTTTGTACCAGTACCTACAGCAATTACTCAATGGTAGTGGAAATGCAATAAAGCTTTCATTCAGATTGATTTTTCCCCATTTATTATTCCTGCCAAAGAGTATCTCTTATTTTAGGTGTTTTATTTGATATATATTTTTTAGTCCTCATCTGAGGACTTTTTAAAAATTGAGTTTAGAGAAAGAGGAAGGGAGGGAAACATGAATGTTAGAGAAGAACATCGACTGGTTGTTTCCCGTACCCGCCCTGACCAGGAATCAAACCTGCAACCTTTCAGTTATGGGACAGCGCTCCAACCAACTGAGCCAAACTGGCCAGAGCTTATTATATATTTCTTTAGTTTTTTCTTTCAAATATTTTCCTTTAGAATTTTATATTTGCTCTGATTTATATTTTCTCTGTTATAAGGTTGCTTGTTGTTGACTATAGAAGATTGTTGTTAAACAGAATCAAGTGAAACAGTGTAAGAGTTGATGTGTTAGGTGTGCTGTGCCTTATCTTTTTTTTTTTTCAAGTATAGTTGTCTCCATTTCCCACTGCCACTCTCTCCCACCCTACTCACTCCCACCTGTCACCCTCAATCCTACTTCCTTTGGCTTTGTCCATGGGTCCTTTATATATGTTTCTTGACAACCCTTTCTCTTCTTTCCCCCAGTCTCCCCCTCCTCCCACCCCTTTGGTTACTGACAGTGTGTTCTTTATTTCAATATCTCTGGTTCTATTTTGCTTGCTTGTTTGTTTTGTTGGTTAGGTTCCACTTGTAGTTGAGATCATATGGTATTTATCTTTCACTACCTGGCTTATTTCACTTGGCATGATGCTCTCTAGTTCCATCCATGCTGTTGGGAAGGGTAGAGCTCCTTCTTTCTTTCTGCTGTATAGCACTCCATTCTGTAAATGTACCATAGCTTTTTGATTCACTCATTTACTGAAGAGCACTTAAGTTCCTTCCAGCACTTGGCTATAGTAAATTGTGCTGCTACAAACATTGGTGTGCATAGGTTCTTTTGAATTGGTGTTTCAGGATTTTTAGGGTGTAATCTCAGCAGTGCAATGGCTGGGTCAAAAGGTAGTTCTATTTTTAGTTTTTTTGAGAAAATTCCATACTGTTTTCCACAGTGGCTGCACCATTCTTCATTCCCACCAACAGTGCAGCAGGGTCCCCTTTTCTCCAGAACCTTGCCGTCACTTGTTGTTTGTTGATTTGCTTATGATGGCCATTTTGACATGTGCAAAGTGGTATCTCATTGTGGTTTTAATTTGCATCTCTCTTATGGCTAGTGATGCTGAGCATCCTTTCATATGCCCCTGGGCCCTCCGTGTGTCCTCCTTGGAAAAGTATTTGTTCAGGTCCTTTGCCCATTTCTTAATAGGATTGTGTGTCTTCCTGGAGTGTAGCCATGTGAGTTCTTTATATATTTTGGATATCAAACTCTTGTCTGAGGTATCATGAGCAAATACATTTTCCCATATGGTTGGTTCACTTTTCATTTTGCTGATATTTTCTTTAGCTGTGCAGAAGCTCTTTATTTTGATGAAGTCCCATTTGTTTATTCTTTCCTTTATGTCCCTTGCTCTAGGGTATGTATTGGTGAAAACATTGCTGCATGGAATATCTGAGGACAATCTGGCTGCAACATCTGTCACCCCATTGATTGCCTGTGTTATATCATATCTTTTACTGTTGCTAAGAACTGAATAGAGTAAGTTAGTTAGATTTTTAGGATCTGTAACAATTTTTTTTTCATAAGTCAGTCTATTGGCATTTTCTCTTTTAAATTCTCTTAATTTCTTTACTCATCTTTGGGGAGAGTAACTTTGCATGTACTCAGTTACACACAAGTTTTTGTGTGTGTGTGTTTTGCTTTGCTGAAATAGCTTAAGTATTCAAGTCCTACAAAATACCAAAGACAATGTTTACTTTAATGAAATTTCATCATTTTATTATCAATTAAATTATTTCTACTAATAAAAATAAAACTTACTAAGCAACATGCTATAATATTACAATTTAAAAATTACAAATTCAGTATTAATATAGTTTAAGACTGTTTTTGTTTTTATAACATTTTATCTTTGTTTTTTGTTATTAAAAGTGTTTTGCCTTTTCTGTACTGATCATATATTTTCTTGTCCTTTTTGTGTTATTTTCAGAGGTGTTTCACTGATTTGCACAATGAAGATTGATAGCAGGATCATCCAACTTGCATCAAAGGATAACTATTCATCAGTGTGCTGTTACCAAGCAGAGATTTCCAAATATTAGTTCTTTAACTCAAAGAAAAGTAGCTGCATCCAGGCAGAAAGGCACCTGGGAACCCCCTCAGTGTGTATGATTTATCTCCTGACAAAGTTGCTTCAGCATTTTTTGTTTGTTTATTTGTTTTTGAAATACTTCTCTCTGTTGTATCCTCCAGACTCTAAACTACTAGATGGGTCCCTACATTCCTTCAGATGTGTCCCATGTCAGAATTCTTTATCCACTTCCCACCCTCTAGCTCCAGGGAGTAAGAAGAAATAATAATAAAGTAATAAAAATAATTTGTTTCTGTTTGACTGAATCATCCCAGGCTTGAAGTGCCTTAATGGGTTAATTAGCCTTATTATTGAATTTACTATCTTACACACACTTGTCTGTGGGAAAGTGTTCCTCTTGCCCTTTGCCTTGTTAGAAAAAGGAACACTAGGTCTGTGGCATTAGACTTTGCTATTGAAGTGCACGGCACTATGGCAACACAAAGCTTGGGTAAGTTCAGTTTTTCATCGATGAGATGCCGCTGGCATAGAACCATCTTTCCCTGTCATTGCATGCTGGCTTTGATTTATTCTGGGCCATACCCCTTTCCAGAGCAACAGTTCTAGCTTAGTATGGGGTTCAGTACCATTAAAAAGATAAGCATGGTGCCTCTTGTAGGAGGAATTCGGAGAGCTTTACCCTAGCAATCAAGATGTGTGTTACGATTAACTGAATCCTGCAAACATATTCTTTCAAGCCTAAGTGAAAGAAAAAGAGAACAGCTGCTATTATTTATCATCATTCATTTCTCATAAATAACCAAGATTTTCAGTAAGTATTATCTTGTCCTGGAATTACTTCTTTCAATTCTTGTCATAGCTTTTGTTCCTATAGATTATAATGAGAGAGATATGGACAAGAAATTAAAAAGAGGACTCAAGATGAGCTTTCCTTTTGGTTCTTAAACTTCAAGATCAACACTGGAGAGCATTATGCTAAGTGAAATAAGCCACGCAGTGAAAGACAAATACCATATGATCTCACCTATAAGTGGAACCTAATCAACAAAACAAAGAAGCAAGCAAAATAGAACCAGAAACATTGAAGTAAAGAAACCAACTGACAGTAACCAGAGGGGCAGGGGGAGCAAGATAACAGGGGAAAGAAAGGGAAGGTTTGTCAAGGAACATGTGTAAAGGATCCATGGACAAAGCCAAAATGGAGAAGGATTGAGGGTGGGAGGTGGGGGTGGGTGGGGTCGGGGAAAGTGGTGGCGGGAAAATAGAGACAACTGTACTTGAACAACAATAAATAAAAAAAAATCTTAATAAATAGATGTGGTACCACTTAAAGCTAAAAAAGTACTTATTTTGAATATATGTTATTCAATCAATGTTCTTTTTCTTAAAGATTTTGTTTATTTTCAGAGAGAGGGAAAGGGAGGGAGGGAGAGAGGGAGAGAAACATCAATATGCAAGAGAAGCATGAATCAAGAGCATGGCCCCAACTGAGGATCTGGCATGTAACCCAGGCGTGTGTCCTGACTGGAAATGGAACTGGTGACCTTTTCCTTTTCAGGACAATACCCAACCCAGAGTCATGGTGGTCAGGAATCAAGCAGTATTCTCCGCTCTTAGAATATATAATAATCATGTGAATTTCAAATATATCATTTATAATGGCAATTATCTTTACGTGAGTAAGTATTATGTTCCAGGCCTTCAGTGAATTTTTTTATTTAAGTTATTCATCATAAGTGACTGATTTGATTTCTGAATCAAAACAATAGTGATTACTGCATGTCTATCATTGATAGATGGATCCATTTTTGGCATGTTGATAAAATCAGGGTGTAAGGTTTCCACTACAAGGGGCAAATCAATAGCTATAATACATTTTCTGAGGTCAACCTTTCCTGTGACCTACAAAATAAACATAAAACTGTAAAGTTCTGTTTAGGGTAGGAGAGTAGTAGTTGAAGTAAATTAACCATTGCTCAAACAAGAACTCAAGTTCTAGATTCACCATTTACTGACTGTGAGATCACCTTAACATTTATAGACATCAGTTTCCTCTGTAAAATGAATATATTGTCAAAAATCCCTCATATAGTCATTGTGAAATTAAATGAAATAATTCACATAAAGTGCTTAGCTCTATGCCCTGAGTATGGTGAGAAATGAATGGTAATGCATTGAGCATGTTATCATGAAGAGCAATAATAATATTATTATAGTAAGAGGACATAAATTCAGCACATGTTTAGGCAAGTAAGACTTTAACAGGGACCAATTGCAGAATATTGAGACCCTATACTTTCTAAAAACTATTCCTATTCTATTTTAGATCCAGTTTAATTATTACTTTTGCCTTCCTATGAAGTACCAAATTTTATTTTTGCCCCCTATAATTCTTGCTTTTTAAATTAAAACATTTTTTATTTATTTATGAGAGAGAAGAAAGGAGGGAGAGTTAAGTATCGATTGGTTGTTCCACTTAGTTATCCATTCATTGTCTGATTCTTGCATGTGCCCTGACCAGGGATCAAACCCACAACCTTTGGTGTATCAGGATGGTACTCTAACCAACTGAGCTACCTGCTCAAGGCCACCCCTTGTAATTCTTTATTATTCATACCATTTGAGGAATAAATTGATAAATGAATAATCTTCTAGTCTTTTCTAAGTCTCAGGGCTTAATAATATCAAAATGTATTACTCCTTTATGTCACATTACAATGTAGATCAGGTAGAGAGTGGGGGTAATTCTTTGTTCCATTTAGTTCCATTTGGCTATTCAGGGACCCATGAGTGGCTTCACCATCGTCTAGAACCCTGGAGTCCTCCATTAGATATTCTGCATTGGGTTAGGAGGGAAGAAAACTTGTTGAAGATTCCAAAGGATATCTTATTTCATTGGCCAGAAGTCACATTAGCCAATCTAATTGCAGGGGAGGTTTTGAAGTGTAATTTAGTGGTGTGTTTGGGAGGAAAAATAATGCATTGCTGAACACAGCATTATCTCTGCCTTACCCAGTCAAACACTTCCACCAACAAAACTAAGTCAATTATCTAAAGATTAGCTGAGGAACTCCTACCTATGAAATTTTTTGCACGTAATTTTATAAAGGTATATATCTTATATTACAAAGACTTTGTCAACAGAGGTTGGAGTCTAGGAAGGCTTTATACCACCTTTTGATATGTTTAGCTCTATAGGAATTCTCTGGATAACTTTTTGTGTAGAATTTATCCTGCTTCATTTCCACTTAAAGCCTGTATATGTGAAAGAGATTATATCATCAAATGAGCATTTTCCTTGCTTTTATCATCTTGTGTCATTATCCCAACATTCTTTTATTATAGCTGTTATTGAGAACATACTTTCAGATTTAGCATGGAGATTAACTGTGAAATAAGTAAATAGCGAATTGTTTTGTTAGAATGAGGTCTAAAAGTCAATGCTTTTAAGAGTTTTTTTTTATTGTTAACTGCTATTTCTAAATGACTATAATACTCAAAAAACAGCAGATTGATAACCTTAGATTTAATTTTTTTCTATAAAAAACTGCTGTGATGGTAAATTCCATGCTCAGTGCACACTTTGCTATGATACTCCAAAATATGACTTTTTCTGAAGTTACCCTTTGCTGATGAGAGTGTTGCTCATATTGCAATGCATTTAGTACACGAATTCCGAGGCACTCTCCAAAAGGGAGACTTGTAATGTTTTCGTGATCATGTTTATTCACCACGGTTCAGGAAATAGATCAGATGTCCTGCTTATTTTACACTTTACCAACCAGTTGCAAACAATAGCAACTAGCACTCAGCACTCACATTAATATCAATAATCTGTTTGAGGCGGGCTGTGTGTATGAATGGTTTGATTTTCACTAAGAATATGTTTAATATTTTGAAAGGAATACATCTTTAAGTTATTTTGTCCTAATTAATATACATATATGAAATTAGTCATGTATTTTGATATTTTATTAAAAATCAAACTATTCCTTATTATTGAAGTTTAGCCAAAAGATATTTTGCAATCTCATTAAGATACATTGTTAAGAATGACATTTTAGAATTAACTTAAATACTAATATTATTTAGATGATTGTGTATTCATGTGCATACTTCTGTTTTTAGTGATTATAACACTAAATAATTTTGACATAAAATATCTATTGTTTTCCAAGTGCATTTTTAGTGCATGCCATAATTTTTCATATAATTACCTGTTTGCAAATTAAAAGAGATTATAGAATTCAAAATAATATCGTAAGTTTTGTTTCCATGTTAGTCTAACCAACTTTACCTTTATTAAATAAATAAATGTAGAAAAATGAGTATCCATAAACACATTAGTTTTTTATTGCAAATCCACATTATTTAATTGAGCAATTCTGTGAGAGAAAAGTGTTTGCAAGTATGCATTTTATAAAAGTGGAAAATGGCATTTTTACTATTTTCTTAAGTAGAAATAAGTTATTAAGTGTCTAGTCATGTGTAAATAAATATAAAATATTTATGACTAAATATTTTAGGTGTTATGTATTATAAGCTCAGGTATCTTGCATTATCTATCTTTGCATACAGACTTTCATTTATTATATTGTTTGGGTTATATAAATAATTTTCCTTATATTTTAAACAATTATTGATAAAGATTAGGGTGCATTTACAGAGAAAATAATTTAAGTTATACTAACTTTTACACAGTATTCTAAAACTTTCATTTCATTTACTTTACTGAATGTGAACCTTTAGAAATATTTCTAAGTTTACATTTTATTTGGACATACAAGTTAGTGAGTATTCATATTAAAAATTATTACCTTGAGTGCTGCATATTCTTTATGATATTTCATATACTCTATTAAGTATTAAAAGGGTTTAAGTGCTAAAGAATTCATTGTTTTGTTTCTTTTGTCTTAAATTGGTATTACAAATTCTACATTTGTATCACTGAACTTTTAGATTAGTTATAGGACATAGACATTTTAACCTAAGGTTTTATACATAATTGACAAAAATAATTTTAGTCCTATAGTAGTTAAGGAGAAATTGTTTAGCAGTTGCAGTTGTAACAAATGTCCTAATTATAATTCATTGGCAAATTATTCAAAATTTTATGTAAGTTGGCTTTACGACAATTTCTTCTAAAACAGTTATTATATTTCCCCATGCTTCTTGAATCATGCATTTTGAATTTAGCACCTGACATGTTTTTTCAACTACTGGCTTATAATGAAAACATGTAGGTACTCGAGGGAATGTGTTAAAAGCAAAAATTCTATGATCCTTGAAAGGTAAATGATGGCACTGAGATTGTCACATCTGGATAGGAAATATTTTACCTGTTTGTCTATCTAAACAAACACAGATAAGATAATTATGATCTGAACAATGCATGATTTAAAAAAACAACCTATGGCTTTGGTGAGGTCAAAACCCAATTTTTTAAAAATTTTTCTTTGCTTCCACAAATGAGTAAAGACAGATTGACCTTAAAACATCAAATGCCTTTGCATAATTACAGCAAATATATTTTTATATTTTGAAATTTAAAGGTAAAATTAAGCCTTAACTTTCAAACATTCATATATATTATGCACTTAAATATACTTTTATGTACATATACATATAAATACACATGCATGCACATATATATAATCATGTGATTACTGTATGCCTAATTATTTAAAAAAGTTTACCTCACTATATTTTATTCTTCTTAAAACTAATATATATCAGAATTGCTAAACTGTAACTGTGAAAAACCAGTCACAACCAAAGTTAAGTGAATTTCTTGTAAGATCACACTTGTTAATATTTAAAATAAGTTTAGTATCCTAGTAAATTGTTAATGGACTTGTAAATTTAGCTTTGTATGTAGATTAGTAAATTATAAAAGACATTTTAATGTGAACTAATTCTTAAAACTATTTTGATATCCCAAAGACAGAAACTTTGGTATAATCATGCTTTCTTGCTGAATTGAAAACATCTTTAAATTCTAGTCACATGGCTTACTATTAAATTAGTACAATTGTATTAATACAATTAAATTAAATTAATACAGTTGTAAATAAATATTTGCTGTATACTCTCTTGTTTAGTTACTAGAAAAGTAATTGTTTAATTAAACATGTCATTTGTTTACCATGTACTGTTTCAGAAGTGCTAGTTCCAAAGATAGAATAAGGATTTATATCAAACATTTCAATCTGACAAGTAAATTACATTTCTTCCACCGTAAAGAGGTAAGCAGAAAACTGTGGCAGTGATGAAAAGACATAGTCTTATTACTCAGAGATATGATATGCATCAGTCTACCAAAATATGACCTCTTCTGCTTTCAAGATTAAGACAAAGTCTCTCCAACCAGTGAGATAAGGATTTGCCTTGACTTTTAGTATTTTAAATACTCTGTTAAAATTGTCAGTTCTTTCTCTTAGTCAACTCAGAGGTCAAAAAATAACATTATAAGTTTTAATATGAAAATCTGGGTAAAATGAAATCTATAGGCATTGTACACATATGAAAAAATATGTCTCAGTAAATGCCAACTCAAGGGTAAAACATATAAAGTGTCTCCCATTTGCCAAAGCAGAATTATTATTTTGTACATTTTATTGTTTATATTTTGTTAACTAGGATTTGTTGTAATTTCTCCTTTTCTTGTTACAGCAATTACCATTGTGCTTACTACAGTAAAAGGCATGCTCCCCACTTTTTGGTTAAACTTATGAACTAAAGAAAGTAACAATATAATTACATGTGGAAAGTAAAAAAAATTTTGATTCTCAAATTTCAAGAAAGTTTGTGTAATTTTCTAAAGTTTTATGGCGCTAGAATGCAGATTTTGCATTTTGGTTATATGTGATAAAACTAGAGTATATTTGTCCTTGAGATAATATTTGATTTTGATTTTCCCATAGGAATGAAGAGGTATGAAAAAAACTAAAAGATTGTTATGCATGTTCATCAGAACATGGTATATTGATTGTGGTATGTCATAAAATATGACCAAACTAATTTTCTGTTATTTACTCGAAGTTCAGCTTTTTGAGCTTGTTAAATGTTTTCAAAAGTGCTGAAATATTGCCTCTTTAGTCTATGAATTATAAGCTAACTATAAACATCTATTTCCTTAGCTCCTAACTGATTCTCTGTACATCCCCCTGTTAATTTTAAAAAGGAAGGTTTATATTAGCTAATATTTATTGAGTGACTATTATGTATGAGACACTTTATATAAGTTTTCCGTTTGGATTAATTTGGTCGCCTCTCTATACATGACACAATGTTATGCTCACAATAAACTTACATTATCGAGTAGATTAAAATTATGTATGGAAGCAAAATGATGAACTAGTCTGTTGTAATTAAGTTAATAAAAGGGGGTGTTAAAGTGTGGTAAAACCAATCTGGCATTATTTTATTTTGGCAGTTATATTTTTTTCACTCCTCAGTGAACCACAAAGAAAGAAGATGGGTATGAGTTTTACAAGGGTGAAATAGGTTGTCTGTCAGTTAGGTTTAGGCGACAGTCTGTCTGCAAGCCGTAAGATGATCTGCAGAGCACTAGAGGGAAGCAGGCAGGATTCCTGGCTTGCAAGAATAGATATTGATCTACCTTAGCCACCTAAACAATGCCTCACCTGTTTGCCTTGTCCATACCTTATTTTACGCAGTCTAATGCTTGTTTTGTTTGACTTTTCTTTTATTTCTCTGGATCTGAGCTTTGATACACTTTGGGGAGTACATAAACACAGTGTTGTACTTGAACATCACCATACTTTTGAGTCCTCTGGTGGTTTAAGACCACCCCTCCCTCTTGAATAGCTCTGTTATTGAAAATTATGAACCAGAGCGAAATTACTAGGCTTCATACAGAAGTGGTTGATCCAGCAGCCTAGTGTCCAATAACACCGAATGTGAGATGCTACTAATTACTGCCCTATAGACCTTGTTTAAAATTTCTTAAATTTCAACTTGCAAAAGGATTTCTTACTATTAATTCACTTTCCCCAGCAGATAGTTGAAAAATAAGTTACTATAGTATTTAGAATTCTATTCCATTTATCTTGGAGCACAACTATGTTACCTACGTACTGCCTCAAGCACTAATGAAATACAAAAGTACATTCAGCTTCCCAGTAAAGTATAATATAAATATTTACCAGCACTTATTATTAGTTTGCCATTTCCTGCTGACAGCTATTCCAATTTTGCCAGCAGGCACTGGATCTCAAAATTGTATTATGTTTTGAACAAATAGTGACAAACAAAAATTCTCGTAAAAATAAATGAGCAAGATTTCTTTGGGAGGGGGACAAAACCTCTTCCAATGTTAAATGAATATTTCTTTCAAATTCTGACACATAATATTATTTAATTTGCATATTGTATATTTCACCCTAACTGGAAAACAATTAAGTTAACGAGGAACTAAATAATATGCACTCATGGCCATTTTAACATTATTGGTTTTTTGATTATGAGTGTTTTAACTTTTTGCTCTTCCAGAGCAGCTTGATCCTAATACTTTCAATTATAATGGAGGACCCAGGTTTTCAAATGATACCATTTAAAGACTAGCAAAGAACAAAAGCAACTTGTTTTAGAACCTCAAATGAAAATGTGTACATAAAATCGTTTTTTCTGTGCTACCAAGAAATACCATAACACTTAGTAATTGATGACATCTAAAAATACTTAAAAATATGTCCTGGGCCCTGCCTTGTGGGTCTCACTTGTTTGGTCATCATCCCCCAAAGCGAAAGGTCGTTCCATTCCCAGTCAGGGCGCATGCCTGGGCTGCACATTTGGGCACAGATGAGAGGCAACTAATAGATGTTTCTCTCCCCCTCTTTCTCTTGCTCTTTCTCTCTCTCTCTAAAAATGAGTCAATGAAATTTTTAAAAAATATGTCTTGGCTTTACACTGGTATAACTTCCTAAAGACCGTATGTCAGTGATAATCACTTCTCTGCAACCACCATCCACTTTTTGGACCCAGTCTTACTTTATTATGTTCAGTTGGGTAAAGCACTACCTTTGTTAAATCAAACGCTTCATCTGTTCAACACTTGTCCCCTTGCAGTTGAATGTGACTGAAGAGAAAAAATATAAAACACTGCTAACTGACCTCACCTTAAATTTAAGATCACTTTTCTCTTTTTAAAGTTTTTAGATTTTTATGCTTATTTTTAGAAAGGGAGGAAGAGGGGGAGAAAGAGAGGGAGAAAAGCATCAATGTGTGAGAGAAACAGCTGGTTGCCTCTCCCACAACCCCAAGTGGGGGACCAGGTTGCAACCCTGGCCTGAAGGGGAGTCGAACTGGCAACTTTTGATTTTGGGACCATGCCCAACGCACTGAGCCATAACAGTCAGGGCTAAGATCACTTTTCCCAAGCTTCTCCTTAATACTGACTAGCAGTCATAGAACATTTTCATACCTGATTTATAAGATGTGGGTGACTTTTTAAGTCTTCTCTTCAAATTTCTAACACTTCTTGCTTCCTCCTCATTTTGCACTATTGATGATGATTTCTACTCCACTAAGAAAACAGAAGAGAATTTCCATGAACTATCTCTACATCTATTGACCTAACTATATTTATGCAAATTTACTTCAGACTTTATTACCTTATTCTTAGAGAAGGCTGGCCCTCTACTTGTGTAGTATATTCCATTCTTCTCCCACCCATTCTAGGATGTGGGTCTATAAATTCTCTCTTCTCATTCCTGTGCCACATATACTGTATTTCCCTCCACACTGAATGCTTCATATCAGCACACACATGCTGCTATTTATTGCATTTCTAAAAAACTCTCTTTGACTCCACTTCCCCTTCTGGCTCATTCCCTCTATAACCTTTCTTCTTCTGTCACTCCTTTTAAGACAAAACTTGAAAAAGAGTTTCTACATATGGTTTCCAGTTACTCCCTATTTTTAAATCCATTCCAAACAGATTTTTATCAGCAGAACTCCACTTAAACTGCTGTTACCAAGGTCATCTATGAATTCCATGTAGCTAAATCCAACGGTCAATTCTCAAGCCTCATCATACTTGAACTCTCATTAACATTTGACAAACTTGATCACTGTCTCCTTAAACTACTCTATTTATTCGGCTACCAGTACAACAAACTTAGTGCTGTAGTGTTTTATGTTTGCTTTGTTTTCCTACCTTTGTGTGTTCCATCTCAGATTTTTTATTTCCTTTCAATTTCCCTGACTTCTAAAGGTTTCAGTGTCTAGTTAGTACTCACATGAATTCTCTTTTCTTTCCTTAATAATTACTTTGTTGAACTCATCTATTATCAAGGCTTTACCCACCATTGATATACTGGTATAATATGTAAGTATATGTTTAATACTATAACATAAAGTATACAAATATGTTACATAAAATATATGTATATGTGTAATATAAAATATAATATATAAACATAAATATGTGATGTAAAATTAGTATATACATGATCAGTTTAGACTTCTTTTGTAACTTTTGTTATTTACAACTACCCAGAAGATATACCCATTTGGCTAGCAAATATACATCTTAAATTCAACATGTTCAAAAGTAACCTGATAGTCTTCCACAGCCTGCTTTTTTTGGCCAGTCTTTTTCTTTTCAGAGAAAGGCAACTCCATTCTTCCAATTGCACAAACCGAAATTCCTTGGAACTATTTTGGCTGTTACCTTTTATTTCACATGCAACACTCACTTTGTCAGAAATTTACATTGGTGCCATTTTCAAAATGTGTTCAGAATTCATCAGCGCCTCACTGCCCTCACTGCCACAACTCGGGTCCAGGCCATTCATCGCATTTCATCTGGGTTTTTTACCACAGCTTCTGCTTCTGCCCTTTTCTCTCTTCAGTTTTTATATCATTAGTAGCAATGCAATGTTCAAATACAACTCAGGTAATCTCAGTTTTCTGTCCATTCTCCTACTGTGTTTTGTTTTGTTTTGTTTCTTAATTTTACTCAGGCTAAAAGCCAATATCCTCACAAAAAATACATGGTCCTACGTGATCTGTGCTCCTCCTTACCCTTCTGACATCAAGTCTATTCAGTCTCTTCCTTCATCACTCTGGCCACTCTAGCTTCCTAATTGTTTCTCAAAGATAAAATCAATAAATAAAAAAACAGAAAACAAAAACTGCTCTTGTCACAGGACCTTCCCATTTTCTGCTCCTCTGCTGGGAAAGCTTCTCCTCCCCTAGCCAGACGTGTATATAACAAATGGCTCACACTTCACTTTCTTTACACAGATTTCGGTGAGTCTCGTGTAGACTAGACGACACTATCAAAAATTCCAACCCTTCCTCCACGATTCCTATGACTCTTCCCCGTTTTAATTTTTCTCCTTAGCATTTAACTACCATACTATATACTTTATTCACTTTGTTTATTGTTGGTCTTTTCCAGTTAAATTCAAGCTCCATGGTGCTAGGAATTTTGTCTTTTGAATCTTATTTTATCTATGACAAATCTCCAGTGTTTATAATGTGGCCTAAGATGTTAAGTATCTTTTTAATTAATAGATGAATGAATGAATGAATGAATGAAGATTTGGGAAGGATTGTGTGAAGAAAATATCTTATTAAATTTTAACTTTTGGTAATTATTTGCAAATTGTACGGTGTCTGCTGAATTGAGAAAACAATAATTAATAGTGTATTTTCATCCTTGATTTTTCTGATCTGTTCTGTCAAATCTGCCATGTACTAGTTAATTTCAAAGACTCTGATATCAGGCATGCGATAATTTCATCTTCTTATATATCTTAGATTTCCCAATTGAGAAAGGATACTAGTTGGTGACTTTTTATAAAATACATTATGGATGAATGAGAGTAATTTACAATGAACTATTTTAGAATGTTTAAAATTACAATCAGAAGGAATATATGATGATTACTTCCCTCCCTGGACCTTTGTACCTAATTTTCCCTTGGCCCAGTATACTTTTCCTCCTTTTTCAACTCTCCAAACTCTGTCCTTGAAGTCTCAGCTCAGAAGTCACTTTGTTAATAAGGTTGTCTCTTCACCACTTCCATCTCTGGAGACTGGGTTAAGTGCTATACTTATGTCCATCATGAAACCTCAAATTGGTGAACATATCTGTTTATTTTTCATTGTCTTATAATAGACTTTAAACTTATTGAAGGCAAGGCTTTTTCTGTTATTTTATGTTACACACACATTATGTAATTCAGTGACCAAGACTGAACAAACATTTGATAGGGGTCTGGTATGCTAGGCGCTCCTGCCCTGCAGAGATGTGACTTGGTTAAACTGAGACTCTTGAGAGAATAAAACAAGGCTGTATCTGCTTTGTTCTTTGTTGCATTTGGTGTCTGTGAATGATAAGTATTTGATACATGGATGTTAGGTAAATGCAATTTTTAAAGTAAAATTAAGAATAAATACAGTCACACAAATACTTACATTGCTTCCAACTGTCTATAACTATAACACTCAACAGTGTTTCAAGAAACATCCCCTGATAAATACATTCCGTTAAGATAGAACAAGCACATCACAATAATACAGGTTTCTGGTAGTCTCCTTCACAAAATTCTTTATTATTATTATTTTTTGAAGATTCTGCTGTCTTTTTAAAAGCCTGAGAATGTCTTTCATGATGAAGTTGTATTTCTCTAGGACTTTTTAAGCAACATTCTTTTTTTTGCAAAAGCCAATTTGTAGAAGGCTGGTTTGTAAAGTTGATTTCTTTCCCCTCTATAGTGTTAGTAGACAAGTTTTTGTTTTGTCATTATAAGTATTTAAGAAAATAAAAATGTCCACTTTTTTTCTCTATTTCAGATCTTTATTTGCAGAGAGTGGAGGAGACAGTAGAGATGTAGAGAAGTGGAGGAGCACTCAGAATTTCTTTTTACCAACTTTATGTTATTTACATAATATGAAAACGAGTATCACTCAATTGCATGAATTCAATTTGCTCTTGTTCTACTCTCAAGTGCAAGATAATTGCCAGGTGAATCAACATCCCTCCCCAAACCTACATAAATACACACACATGTACATGTGCATGCACACAATAACTTTTATTTCCTAAAAGCATAATTAAATGTTAGGTTGAAAGAATATTCTGGCTCCTTGCACTCTCGGCCTGCTGCCAGACCTTGCCATTTTGTTTTTCTCTGCTTCCAGACCCTCTGCTGTGACCATGCTCTGTCAGATCCTTAGTCAGGCCAAGAAGCATCCAAGTTTGATCCCACTCTTTGTATTTATTGGAGCCAGAGGTACTGGCGCAGTGTCTATGTCACACACCTGGCATTGTCCACATGCTTGGTGTCTGCTGGGACGAAAAGAATAACCCAAAACTCTATAACAAGCTGAGTCCCAATGAGCAATATAAGTTCCACTCAGTGAATGTAGATTACAGCACACTGAAGAAAGAAGGTCCAGACTTCTAAATGAAAATTTCACTATAAAGCTGCTTAGAATGAAGGTCTTCCAGAAGCCATCTGCACAATTTCCCACTTACCCAGGAAATATTTCCCCTTCAAATGCACAAAGTCATGTTCATGTATTCTCTTGGGGTTTACACTGATTAACAAATTTTTGAAACTTGAAAAACAAAACAAAACAGAAAAGAATCTGACCCACAGATTTGGAGACAATAACTGTAAATCACATAAATAATCAAGGACATGTATCTGGAATATATAAAAAAATCTTTGACCTTAATAATAAAAAGTAACCCATTTAAAACTGAACAAAAGATTTGAGTAGATGATTTTATAAAAAAGATGTTCAAATGGCCAACAATCACATGATTATATGCCCACTAGCATTAGTCATTAGGAAAATGCAAAACAGGACCACGAGGAGATACCACTTCACAGCCATGAGGATGGTAAGAATAAAAAGATGAGCAATAGTATTAACAAGGATGTGTAGAAATTGGAGCTCTCAAACATTGCTGGTGGGATTGCAAAATGGAGCAGCCATTTTGTAAAACAGTTTGGCAGTTCTTCAAAATGTTAAACATAGAGTCACCAGATGACTCAGCAATTCTACTCCTACGTATGTACTCCAAACAAGTAAAAGCATATGGTCACTAAAAACATTGTATACAAATAACATAACAATATTAATTATAATAGCCAAAAAGGTGAAAACAACCCAAATTTCCATATACTGATAAACAAAATATTCAATGTTTATATAAAATATATTTGGCAATAAAAATAAATGAAGTCCCAATGCATGTTACAACATCAATGAATACTGAAAGCATTGTGCTAAGTTAAAGAAGCTTTTGGTTTGTAGGCCTGTGCTCAATCCACTGAGCTACACCAGCCAAGGCAGAAAATGGTTAAGTTTTTATTTAAATTATTTCCAGGGGTTTTCAATCAGGTGGGAGGTTGGCAGGAATTCTCTGTCCTCTTGCCCTCGGAGTGTATTGGAATCTCAGCAATGTGAGTCGGGGGGATAGGATTGTGTGAATTAGGGAAGAAGGAACATGGTTAGTTGCAAGAGTTCTCCAGGGGATTCAGATACACCTCCATCCCGGTTTAACCAATGCAGACGTGCACTTCGCTTCATGGTAGCCCTTGACTCAGTATCCTAATTACCTTTATCTACCTGGCACTGCTCCTCCTCCCTTCTCTCCGTTTTTGGAAGGATGAAATTGTGATAAAATGAGACATTTGATAGTAAAAAGGATACAGAATTAATACATTTTAAACATTTCAAAAAGTAATACAATTAGCTAAGCACTTATGTTTTATTAGTAATAGCAAGCAAAATTAATAAGTAAATTCAACTAAAAATGATTATGTGTCAGAGTGTATAGTTTTTACATTGACATTTCACATAATCTGACTTTGCTTAGAAGAGAAATCACTCGGCTGTTAAAATTACTTTTAAAGAGCTGTCAAAATTGCAAAATCTGCTGTCAAAAATATGATGAGGAAAGTTTGAAAATGGTAAAGTATGTTGACTTAGACAAAAAATATTACCTTTATGGAGGAAATCTTGAATATTTATCATTATCTTCAAAAGGGATAATTTCCCCCTGAAATCGGACATCTTTGTTTTAAAATTTGTATCCTGACACATGTATTTTCCCTTTAATATTAACATGAATGAAACCATTTATATTCACACCACAGTGAAAACATCTCTAAGTGCTAGAAAATGCTAAAATATGAATGTAATTTATGCTTCTTCATGCTACTGTTTGTTTTGCTTAATTTTTAATTGAAGAGGAATTTTTAACCCTAATCCTTATTTTTGGCTTCTCTGACTTTTTATATTGGTATTCACTAAGTAAGTGCATTTAAAGTAATAGGAACATGCAAAGCTATACTTTCTGGAACGTTTGGTGAGATTTTATCTTTTTATGCCATCTATTTAAATTATAAGAAAATATTATCTCTCATATGTCAGGTGCTCAGTTATGTGCCATTGAGAGTTTCAATTCCAAAATGTTTTAATTTTGAGACTTCACACTAATCTTCACTTGAAGATTGATCCTCTGTCCCTATTATAATTGAAAAGAGAAATATTTGAGAGGTTTTAAATTGAGGATGGTAAATTGAGATTGGTAAAACTAAAGCCTCTTTAAACTCATTTTATTTTACAATGAACAAAATCTGTTAATAATTTAAACCTTGAAAAGGTCAATTTTTCCAGAATATTCTAGGATTATCCAGAATATCCTAAATGTTTTATTATTGATTCATAATAAAATAAATAAGGATTTATATACAGATGAATATAATATGTGAATATGAAATAAAATAAAATACAAGATTATCCCTAGTATATTTTTTCACCTAATATAAATAATATAGGACTTTAAGTTGGTATGCTAACTACTGTATGGTTAACTTATTATTGTTGTGTGATCTGGGATGTTTGCCTTTTTCTCCATACAGTTAAAATACAAGTAATCATCATTATTGCCCACCTGGCCCATTCACAAAAATTTTATGAGGATTGGTATACAAACGATGGTAAAGCACTGTGTAAATGTAAATATTTAAACAGTGCTGTTTTAAGTTATGCATTATTTTTAAAATATAAACACAGAATAAATTATCTATACTAAGTTGAAAACATAAATAGGCCTATTTTATTTTTGAAGATGAAAAACAGAGTAAAGATATAATTTTAATGGGGTGAATTATTTCAGCTAGAACTGTAGAATATAAAAATTTTCTTGTGAAAAGAGTAACTCAAAGTTGTCCATTTGAGCAAATACCATCATTTCATGTTGTCTACTATTTCATGGTTATGTGAAATGATTTAGGGCTGGCTATTAGATGTCCCAATATTTATATAACCTTAAAATTTAACACCTCTAGATTTAATCATCAAAGTTTTAAAAACTCAATTTCACAAGCCACGTAAGATGTATATTCTAAACCATTAAAACTTAAACAATATAGGTACTTACAAATATTGCAACAAATAAGGTAAGTGTAATTTCATAGACCTGAAATGTCAACATAATTTTAGGGGATGTCAACGATATAGGAAATTAAGTGAGAAGAGTGTAGATTTAAAGACATTTAAGTCTGAATATATAAATCTTATTGTTCTCAGAACCATGTTGATGCATCATTACTACACACATGGACAAGACTGATGGTGACCAGAGGGGTGGGGGGAGAGGGTAATGGTGGAAAGAAGGGGGAGGGACTAGACAAAGAACATGTATGACTGACCCATGCACATGGACAGCAGTGTTGGAATTGACTATGGGAACAGGGGTGGGGGTGATGGGTGGAGGAGGGCAAAGGGGGAAAAATTGGGACAACTGTAATAGAATAACATTAAAAAATGATTTAAAAAAGAAACTATAGATTTAGAACTCTCACTGATAATCTAAAACACAGTATGTGAATATTGGAGAAAAGTTTGTGTTGCTATGGGAACTTTGGCTTTTGTTTACATTATACTGCAAACTATATTATTTACCTTGGTTCACCTTAATGACTACCTTCATATATTGCTAATTATACTATTTTCCCTCATTCACTATGATGATTAACTTCTTAAGGTTAATATTGCTTATCTCTATTGAGTTAGTTCATATTTTTCTTGAATACAGAAATATGAACTTAAATTTACCTTCATTTGTGAAAATTGCATTATGAATGTCACCATCACCTGTTAATTACATTAAGTAAAAGAAATTTTATCTTTTATGAAATGTGCAATATTACATTTATGAAAATGATGAGCTTGACCTTGTTGGCCTTCAGGAACAACATATTCCAAATGGTAGAAAATAAAATTTGTGAATACATTTTGTTTGGGGCATAAAAATGTATAATTTCCATATTCAAAATTTTCTTCAGTATTTTAAAAGAGGAAATCTAATCTTTAAAAAAATGTTCACACTTTTAACTTATAGGCAAAGACATGATAAAATATTCATTATGGGTATGCAGAATCTCTTCTGTATGTAGGACTCCACAGAGATAGTAAGTGAATGCATTATACAATAAATATGCCTAAAGAACAGATATTGAATGGAATCTTAAGGTATTAGTTACCTTTCCACTTTGCAATTAAAACATTTGAAAACTAGAAAAAATGCAGAATGAAAACTATATATTTTAATTCAGATAAACTGGGTTTGATATCTGTATTCAGAAATGGTAACTGGGTTCTTATGTGAAGATATGGGCTGTGCATGTGCATTTACAGAAGGATAAGTAACCTCTCATAAGGTTTTAAATATATAAAGGAGTAATTACAACATAGTCTTTCAGATTTCATATTTTATTTATTTATTTTTTTAAATTATTAAATTTTATTTTAATTGTTGTTCTTATACAGTTTTCTGTTTTCTACTCCCATCCCATCCCACCACCCCAGCTCTCCCCAGCTTCCTCCCATTTCCACCTCCCCCAGCTTTTGTCCATGTGTCTTTCATACTTGTTGCTCTAATCCCTTCCCCTTTTCCCTGGATATTCCTATCCCTCTCCTCTCTTGTTCTCAATTTCAGTGTCTTTGGTTATATTATGCTTCTTTGTTTGTTTTTTTGATTAGGTTCCTGTTAAAGGTGAGATCATATGGTATTTGTCTTTCACCTCCTGGCTTATTTCGCTTAGCATAATGCTCTCCAGTTCCATCCATGCTGTGGCGAAGGGTAGGAGCTCCTTCTTTCTTTCTGCTGCATAGAATTCCATTGTGCAAATGTACCATAGTTTCTTGATCCATTCATTTACTGATGGGCACCTAGGTTGCTTCCAACACTTGGCTATCGTAAATTGTGCTGCTATGAACATAGGGGTGCATAGGTTCTTTTGGACTGGTGTAGATTTCATATTTTAAAAAGCGACTGTAAAAACCCTTAGAAGTTTGATTTGCTTTCAAGAGTACATTTATTGTGTTTGAGATGATACATCAGGTGACCTCTGAATGACAAAGGGTAAATGAAAATCTCATTACAAATTGACAAAAATAAAAGGTAAAGCATTTTACACAATGGCATCAATCATATACTCACACAGAGATATAGATTTATTAAAAAAAGACCTAATTTCTACTCATCTATGGCTACTTTTAAACTAGAGTCTAAAAAATATAAAGATTTTTGTGAAGGGAACTACGATTTATTGTCTTCATGTTATATTTTTTAGTTTTATTATATTTAATCATTTTCATAGTATTATATGCAGCATTATTATGTCATTTGCTACATACTTATAAATAACATTTAAAACAATATTTAGCAAATACTTTCATTTGAAATAACTTCACACTTATAGAAATAGTATGGAAAATTCCTATATAGTTTATGAAATTTTACATGTAACATTTGTTGTCACCTCTCTATACACACACACATACAGAGGTCTGTCCAGAAAAAAAATTCTCCCTTTATTAATATAATAAGAACAGTTTGTGTGACCTTGCTGTAACTTGGCAACTAAGGAGAGTGGACTGGAATGCTCATATGTGAACAATGACAACTTCACTGTACTAGTCAATGGGCATGGTAGATGCTGCGGAATGAGCATGTGTACTGTGTGGTGTCACATTCAAAATGACTGAATGAGTAGAGCAATGAATCTGCATAAAATTTTGCATTAAGCTTGAACATTCCTCTGTGGAAACTATTCAGATAATTTGGAAGGCTTTGGGGGATGATACGATGAGTATAGCACAAATGAAAGTGGGGCACAAATGCTTCAAAGATGGTCAAGAATCTGTTGAAAGTGGTTCACATTCTGGAAGGCCTGAACAAGCAGAACTGCTGAGAATGTTGAACGTGTATGGGCTGCAATCGACAAAGACTGGCAAATGACAGTGTGAAAACTAGAAGCTGATCTGGAGATTCCAAAAACTATTGTGTCTGAGATTTGATGTAGGATTTTGGCATGAAACGTGTTGTGGTAAAAATCATTCCATGGCTCTTCTACCAGAGCAGAAGGAACATTGTGGTAATGACTCGATTCAAACTGCTACCAATGAACCATATTTCCCCACGTAGGTCATAACTGGAGATGAATGAATGGTGCATCTATGGCTGTGACCTGGAAACGAAGGCCCAGCATCCCAATGGAAGTAACCTGTTCCTCCACACCCAAGAACGTGCAGCAGAGTTGCATAAAGATAAAGACCATGTTAACTGTTTTTTTTTATTGCAAAGGTGTGGTTTAGTATGCCCCTCCAGGACAAACAATTAATAAGGAGTACTTCCTCAATGTTGTTCCTCTGTTGAGAGGTACAATATGACAAAAATGGCCACAGCTATGGGCAACTGGTGACTGGCAGCTTCATCACAATGCACCTTGTCATGTATCACATTTCACGCAGAGTTTTTTGTGAAATATCAAATCACCCAGTTGACTCAGCCACCCTACAGCCCAGATTTGGCACCTTGCGACTTCTGGCTTTTCCATAACTAAAATCACCTTTGAAAAGGAAAAGATTTCAGATCATTTGGCACAGGTATATATACTTTGCCTCCTCACACAACCAGAAGAAGGACAACAACAAATTTAAAAACAAACAAACAACCATAACTGCCAGAATAATTGAACTGTATGGAACTCTGACAACCAAGGAGTTAAAGAAGAAACATTCATCCAGACTGGTAGGAGGGGCAGAGATGGGCACCCAGGGTGGAGAAGACTCAGAGCAAAGCAGCAAGATGGTGGCTGGTGGAGCAGCTGGTCCCACATTTGCATGTGGATAAACTGGGAGGAGCAAGAGGAGAGCAAGACAGAACGTGCAACTCAGGGTTCCAGCTCAGAGAAATAAACCCTTAAAACCTCTGACTGAAATAAACTTGTAGGAGTTGTGATGGTGGGAGAAACTCCCAGACTCACAGGGGAGTGCATTTGAGAGACCCATAGGGTCCTAGAATGTACACAAACCTGCCCACCCAGAATCAGCACCAGAAGGGCCCAGTTTGTTTGTGGGTAGCAGGGGAAGTGACTGAAAGCTGGTCAAGAGCCAAGCAAGCAGCATTGTTTCCTCTCGGGCCCCTCCTCCACATACAGCACCAAAACATAGTGACGTGATTGACCCACCCTGGCAAATACTTAAGGCTTTGCCCCTTATATGTAGCAGCTTCACTGAGACAAAAAATATGGCCAAAATGAAAGAACAGATAAAAGCTCCAAAAATAGAATTAAGCAGTAAAGAGGTTGCTAACCTATCAGATGCAGAGTTCAGAACACTGGTAATCAAGTGCTCACAGAAATGGTTGAATATGGTCACAAAATAAAGGAAAAAGTGAAGGCTATGCACAGCGAAATAAAGGGAACCAACAGTGAAGGGAAGGAAACTGGGACTCAAATAAATGATTTGGACCAGAAGGAAGAAATAAATGTTCAACCAGAACAGAATGAATAAACAAGAATTCAAAAAAATGAGAGGCTGAGGACCTCTGGGACAATGTTGAACATTCCAACATCCAAATCGTAGGGTTGCCAGAAGGAGAAGAGGAAGAGCAAGAAATTGAAAACTTATTTGAACAAATAATGAAAGAAAACTTCTGAATCTGATGAAGGAAATAGACTTCCAGAAAGTCCAGGAAGCCCAAAGAAGTTGGACCCAAGTAAGCACACACCAAGGCACATTATAATTACATTACCCAAGATTAAAGATAAGGAGAGAATCTTAAAAGCAGCAAGAGGAAAGGAGACAGTTACCTACAAAGTAGTTCCCATAAGATTATCGGCTGATTTCTCAAAAGAAACCTTACAGGCAAGAAGGGGCTGGAAAGAAGTATTCAAAGTCATGAAAGACAAGGATCTACATCCAAGAGAACTCTATCCAGCAAAGCTATCATTTAGAGTGGGAGGACAGATAAAATGCTTCCCAGATAAGGTCAAGTTAAAGGAGTTCATCATCACCAGGCCCTTATTATATAACATTGTTAAAGGGATTTACCTAAGAAATAGAAGATGATCAAAAATATGAGCAGTAAAATGACAACAAACTCACCACTATCAACAACTGAACCTAAAAAGACAACAAAAACAAAAACATACTAAAGAAACCACTAGAACAGGAACAGAATCACAGAAATGGAGATCATATGGAGGGTTATCAGTGGGGAGAGTGAGGGGGGAAATGGGAGAAAAGGTACAGGGAATGAGAAGCATAAATGGTAGGTAGAAAATAGACAGGGGGAGGTTAAGAATAGTATGAGAAATGGAGAATCCAAAGAATTTATATGCATGACCTATGGACATGAAGTAAGGCGGGTGGAATGCTGGTAGGAGGAGGGGTACCAGGGCAGAGGGAAATAAAGGGGAGAAAAAATTGGGGAAACTATAACAGCATAGTTAATAAAATATACTAAAATAAAAAGATTTCAGGCCATCTATGAGATTGAGGTGAATACAACGGGGTAGCTCATGGTGATTGGGAGTACTTTGTGAGGTCCCAAGGTGACCACTTTGAAGGGGACTCAGGTGTCATTGTCCTGTGTTCAGTGTTTCTTGTATATTATATCTTCTTCAAAAATGTCTCAATTTTTCATAGTACATGGCTGAATACTTTATGGGCAGACCATATGCATATATATATAGTGTGTGTGTGTGTGTGTGTGTGTGTAGATGTATAGATAAATAGATATAGAGATAGAGAGAAAAGATATATAGAGATTATACATACATACATATATATATCTCCTTACACACACACACACACACACACACACACACGTAATTTATTTTTCTAAAACATTGGGAAATTGGTTAAGTATATTAAGCCCTTTCCTCCTTTAAAACTTGAGTAAGATTTTTCAAAATTCAAGGGAAGAATTATTTAAGTAAAGTCAACATGTGTAAGACCTTGTAAAATGTGTGTTCATAATTTAGGGGACCAAGACTTTTAAAAGAAAGAAATAAAACACTGTACCTTGAAATTTAGAAGATTCAAGAAGGAAGTCTATTATTGTAGTGTGATTCCCTAATTGCAATAGTAGTATAGAGAACAGTTTACAGCTACCTTTAGAAAAATGTGAAAGAACCTTACAAGTTTCTTCCAATAGATAACATTGAATGGAGTGGGATACCAAGAAAAATATAACTTTAATGAGTTTAATGGTCCTATCTATTTTTATTTAAGGTATTCATTTCTTTAAAATCATATGATAAAAATACAGCATAATAGAAACAATGTCCTATGTTAGAAGTAGAGCAAAACAAGCTGTCCAATACAAAACTGTGAGTGAGATCATCTGAAGCTAAGAAAAACATACCTATAGTATAAGCCCACATACCATAAAAAGTTAACATAGAAAGGAAGCAGCGGGAAAATCCCAGAGCATTTAATCCTATTTTATGTTGGCATTAATGTACTGGAAAGAGTGAATGAACAGAACTCACACTTCCAGAAATGAGTCAGCTTCATGTCAAGCTGATTATAAACCATTCAAGGGTGGAAGCCTCCGACAGCTGACTTTACCTGTAGTTAGAATTAGAGGATGGGCTTACCCTATGTACCCTGAAGCCTCAAAGCCTGATCATCAGGTGGGTTCAGAATTTCTTTAGGACCAAAAGAACTTGGCGTATAGATAATTTTTTGTTTGTTTATCCTAATCAAGACAGCTCATCAAAAGGCCAGTCATATATGTTTAAACCATGCTACATGCCATTGTGCATATTACACTCTCTTTACAAGTTTAGAACTCCAATTTTCCATTCCAATTTCTATTACAAAGAAAAGTAGTCCATCTGACGAATGCAGGTCAAACTCTTCTACGTAAATTCCTGGTCTTTTTGGAGAATCAGAATTTATTTCAAACATTATGGATCCATGACGCCTGTTGGTCTAGAAAGGGGAACATTTTTAGTTAATTTCATGCTCTTTGAAGACAAAACATTGGGTAAAGGTGCTGTGTGTGTCTATACTGACATTTATTTATTTACTTATTTATTTATATTTCTTTTTTTTTCTGGAGTTCTCTCCCTACTACCCTCAAGACTGGGGTATGTGACTCTCAACATACTCTACTGCCATGTTCGTATGACCAGACTGAAAGATCCTAAAAGTGAAAAGTGTATCTTGTTTTTTTGCCCTTTTTAATCGACTTTATTAGGGTAACACTGGTTAAGAGTTATACAATTTCAGGTGCACAATTGTACAACGCATCATCTGTACTCTGTATTGTGTGGTTAATACCCCAAGGCAAGTCCCAGTCCATCCCCATTCATCTCCCCTGTACCTCTTCCGTCCTGTATCTGCCCCTCCCCCAGCAATCACCCCTGTGTTGTCTGTGTTCATTAGCTTCTCTCTCTCTTTTTCTCCTTTTTTGTTCAATCTCTACATTTCATCCATTGATTTCTGCCCATCCCCACACCTCTACCCAACTCCTCTGGGAGCTTTCAGCCTGCTCTTTATCTATGAGTCTATTTTGCTTGTTAGATGAACTAACAAGGTAAAAATGCCTTTGAAAACATTTTTTTGGATTTTTTTCTTTTCCAACCCCATTGGAATTTCATATTTAAAGATTTTCTTTTGATACTTTATTCTGAACAGAAGTTTACTTAGGATACACATAATATGTATAAAGGACACTTGGATGAACCAAAGGGGGTAGGATCCAGGGTGAGGCAAGGGGGAGTGGAAGGGGAAAATGGAGACAACTGTACTTGATCAACAATAAAAAAATAAAAGTACAAAAAAAAGAAATACACATAATAAAAGATTAAAAATCATCTCCCTTGCAGAGGGGACAGAATTTCTGCATTTTTTCCTTGACTAAAAGCAGAAGTCCTAAAACTTCTTAAAGTTTTCACATTTCTGCTACACATTTTTAAGTGCTAAGACTCAGCAGTGAAACCCTCTTTTGTGTTGTTACATGATCAACTTTGATTAAAATAATTGGAATAGTATCAGAGCTGTAAGATAGTAAGTATGTTCTCTATCACTGACAATGAAAACAATACATATTGGATACTTTATATTTGCATGTTCTAGCTTAGAACAGGTTAATAAAATCATTAATGTAGATTTAAAACATTACAGGCCAATTTAAGAAAAATTGCTTCTTTTTTCACAAAATTACCATTATATGTAAAACAAAATATGAAGATATTTTCCAGTATAATTAGTGGTCATTTTACATCAAACGTTAAGTATTTTTATTTGTGTGAAAATTTATTAAAAACATGTAACATTGAATTTAAGAGAAATAGAAGTCAGATTTTAATTATCATCTTCCTGAGCTCAATTTAACTTGTTAAGTCTGGTTTAGAAAATGATGAACCTGAAAGAGTTGTAGTGGAAGATTTGAAAACAAAAATTCCTTTTCCCCCATGCTTACAGAAGTACAAGCCAAATCAAAAGAGCATACAACCCAAAGTTGCATAGTGATATTCAAAAGGAATTTCAAAAATTGAAGATGTGTAACTTAATATGGGAGTTATATGTGTTGCTTTTTCACACTATCACCTTTGTTTTGATCTCAGATGAACATATATAAAATGTAGGTTGAATTATTAAGACTTCAGGAGTTTTAAAACCCAACTACCCCCCACATACCCCACTCACTCACTTCACAATAATGTATATAGTGAAATCTACTCAAATGTAAATTTGAATTTCATTTTTCTTAGGAGGCAATATAGCAAAATTAAATTTTAACTTATTTTTCATGTAAAATAAAAAGTAAGAATGGTCACTATATCACTTTATATTCCCCCCAGAGTAAAGTAAATAAAGCACATAATTAATCCAGGATGAGTAATCCAGGATTCATATAAGTGGTACTACACATGTCTGAAATGTCCTCCAAACTAAAGGTTTGTAATGAGTGAGAGAAGAAATTATAATTTACTCTATCAAAAATCTGAAGAGGGAGGGAATATTTTTGCTATGCACAAGCTGAATCAAGTTAATGAGGCATCTAACATCGCAAAAAGAACGTTGTCTATAAATAAATTCAGTCTGATTGGGATGTATTAGTTGTCTGATAATATTCTGTAGTCTACAGATGCTTTGGTGGAGTGTAGATTTCTTAAAAAAGAAAGGCCAGTGGAATTGTTTCTGTTACAGCTCCAGGTCATCTCTGGTAAATGACATTAGAAGAAAATTTTGCGGTCAGGATATTCCAAAGTAATACACTTAGTATAGATGAAATATGTTCTTTAGCTGAAATTTACCTGAACCTAGAAATTTGGGAGAAATATCTCCCTATTCATTCCTCTTTTTCCCATTGAAATTAGTCTGTTAAAGTGCTACTCATATGCATATACCTAGACTCTAGTGGCTAAGGAGAGAATATAATAAAAATCTCAGCTGTTGCTTAGCTCAGCCCTACGACTTTGTAAATGTACTTATGCTTATTGTTGATGAGAAGATTGGACTTTTATTGTTAAGTACAGGTTATTTTTGATTAGCTGTTGGATGTTTCCACAGAGTGGTATGAATCTAAGTCTTCCAATCAAATTAAAAGTTCAGGTTTCATGGAACTTTTTAAAAAAATAAGATTGGAGTATCTATAAATAGAATACATTGTATGTTGGTTATTCCTTTACCTTCCTCATCAGGAAACACTTTTATTTTATTCATGTGCTCAGATTTATAACTGTGAAGAGATGCTTATTTGATAATCTGAGAAATATTAATTTCTTTGTTTGTTTATTATCTCCTCTAATTGAATGACGTGAGGGCAGATGCTTTGTCTTGCCCAATGCAGTCTCCAGAACAGGAAAGAGTGCCTGAGGCATGATAGATGCTGAATAATATTGGCCAAAGCCTATGCAAACAATGTACCTTATATTAGTTTATTGCCTCGCAGCTCCAAATTCACCCTTCAATACCAAGAAAGGTCAAATTCTGAGATATAAAAAGTCTAAATAAACTAGAAAGGATCAACACCTTACAAAGTATCTAAATAAGTAACTTTGTGAGCATGGTATCAAGGACATTGTAGTAATAATAACAAAATCCGTTACCTTCTTGGCCACAAGACACAGCATGTTGTGTTTCAGTATAAACGGTGGGGGATTTGGAAATAGTGGTCGTGTAGTGGATGGTGGGATGTGATGCCACAACCCACCTTCTGGGATGAAGGCTTCAGTCCCTCTGCAGCTGTGTGTGCTGCTAACGTCAAGCTCTCAGCCATCAGCTACCCAAAGTGAGGGTTTGTTTCAGCTACATGAATATCAGGTTATAACTTTTACTGGGTTTTCCCCCATCAGGTGACTATTTGAAATATGCATACAAAGACCCAAACCATTCACTTTGTCTTGAAATAATTGTGAAGAGCCATCCACTTTTAGAACTGCTTGTAAGATATCGGGGTGTCCAAACTTTCGGTGTTTCTGGGCCACACTGGGAGAAGAGTTGTCTTGGGTCACACATTAAATATGTTGCAACACATAACCACAAAAAATCACATAATATTTTAAGTAAATTTACAATTTTGTGTTGGGCCACATTCGGAGCCATCCTGGGCCTCATACTGTGGGCTGGGGGATGGACACCCCTGGGAAGTCTTTAATTAGTGTGCATTAGAGCTCAGTTTCTTCCTCTGCCCAATCATTCTTCCATCTCTTCCCATCTGCAGTGGGGTTACCAAGAGCACTCTCAATAAAGTTCCTGAACAATCAGCGATGAGCAATAAGCCGTTAGAAGGAAAAGTGCTAATTGACAGAGTTGACATATATCCCTGTGAACTGCATTCCATTTTCCTGGATGTTGTATTTTTCTAGTTGTTGTAAATCCTCTGCTCTGGATTCTTGAAATTTCCAGAGAATCTTGTGATGAAGTCTTGGTGTATTAGTTTTAGATTGCTACCGTAATAAATTACCACACACGTAGTGGGTTAAAACAATTCACAATTATTATATAACAGTTCTATATGTCACAAGTTTGGTTTGGCTCAACCACTGGCTTTGCTTCAGGTCTCAGGGGACCAAAACCAGGGTGTCAACAGGCCTGGGTTTTTATCTGGAGGCCCTGGGGAAGCATCCACGTCCAAGCTCATTCAGGTTGTTGGCAGAATTTAGTTCTTCATGTTTGTATGGCTCAGGTTTTGCTTCCTTTGTTGGTTGTCAGCTGGGAGCTGGTTCTTACGTCCACCCACATTCTTTACCACATTGCTTTCTGAATTTTAAACCAAGAGCACATTTAGTTCTTGCATTCTGACTTCTGGTACATCTTTTCTGACTTCAGCTAGAAAAAGTTCTTTGCTTTTAAGAACTCATGTGATTAGTTTGTTCCCTATTTCAAGATCTGTAACCTTAATTACATCTGAAAAACCCTTTTGCATGTAATTTAACGCTCAGAGGCTGTAGAGATTAGGGCACTGACATCTTCCAGGGGCCATTATTTGGCCTGCCACATAGACTTAGTGACCTGCAGGTTCATTTCTAAGATAATGTATGCCTTGCAACCTGTTTAGTGATTTATAAGACTCTTGTGTCTTTTTTCCCTCTTTGTTAAGGAGTATGGCAAAGAAATAAAGCCAAATGACTAATCAAATGTCAAAATTAAGAAATTTCTAACAGGTGACAACTTAGAAAGCCCCCTGTAACATGGGCTTTGCATCAAAGAGCTTACTTGAGGGTTTACTCCAGTAAAACAAACAAACAAGCAAAAATACAAAAACATTAACACAAGAAAGAAAGAGATGAAAGATGCAAAAATTATTGGGCACATTCAAGGAATGCAATGAAAAGAAATCTTAGTTTGACAACTATACATTAGCCAATAAAACAATCAGTCCAAACTACAATGAAGTTAGACTAATAGGAAAAGAGTATCTTTTAGTCATATTTATTACTAATATTTTAAATCATTTTTATTGTTTTTCTATTATACTTGTCCCAGTTTATCCCCTTTGCCCTCCTCTGCCCATCCTACCCTCTGTATCCACAGTCAATTTCCACACTGTTGTCATGTCTGTGGGTCATTCATACATATCCTTTGTCTAGTCCCTTCCCCTTCTTTGCACCATTATCCCCTGTTCCCCCCCTCTTGTCATCTTCAACCTGTTTCATGTTCCCACACCTGTGGTTCTGTTTTGGTCATTAGTTTATTTTGTTCATTAAGGAATGCAGATTGGTGCAGCCACTGTGGAAAAGTGTGGAATTTCCTCAAAAAACTAAAAATGGAACTGCCTTTTGACCCAGCAATTCCACTGCTGGGATTAGACCTTAAGAACCCTGAAACACCAATTCAAAAGAACCTATGTGCCCCTGTCTTCGTAGCAGCACAATTTACAATAGCCAAGTGCTGGAAAAAGCCCAAATGCCCATCAGTAAATGAGTGGATCAAAAAACTGTGGTACATTTACACAGTGGAATTCTATGCAGCAGAAAAAAGAAGGAACTCTTACCATTTAGAATGGGTGGAACTGGAGAATATTATGCTAATGAAATAAGCCAGTCAATGAAAAGAGTATCTTTGAAAAAGCACTATCCCAAATAATATAACTACAAAGCTCTGGGTGATTTTAATAATAACAAGGAGATTTATGCATCTTTTGACAATAATAAAAGAAAGAAACTTAATTGGAGCTTCCAGGAAGCTTGAGGAAATAAAAATGTTCAGCAAGAAGTAATTTCCTAAATATGAAGCAAGCTAAAATACAGGGTCTGGAAGAAGTAACACCTGCTTGAATGTGGTTGATAGGATAATAATATGGGTGTAATAATTTATAGTTTTAATTTGAACATTTCACCTAAAACGTCATATGGTGTGCTTGAGTGTGATATTGTTATGTTACAGAATTATATGCTTATGATTTTGGAATAAAAGATTTTGTAATAAAAAGGGGCATTATTTGTGTTGGACCCTGCATATTGTGATTTTTGAGCAATTGTTGAAATAGGAGGGGGAAAATGTTGACCCTGAGGTTTTTAATGTTCTACTTTTAACAGCAAAGCAACCTAAATACATTTTCATAATTATTGCACTGTATGGTATAGTGAATATGTATTTTACAACAATATAATAGCATACAATATTATATACAGAAAGTTTTGAATTCTTATACTTGCATATCTTTGATGTTATATACATATATGTGTATTAAGATTTTTAAAACTTTTCCAAAAGAAAAAAAAAACAGAATTTCAAAAAGATACATACACCCCCATGTTCATCATAGCAGCATTATTTATAATAGCTAGGACATGGGAGCTATCTAAGTGTCTATCAATAGGTGAATGGATGAAGAAGATGTGATATATACGCACAGTGGAAAATTACTCAGCCATGAAAAATGGGGAAATCCTACCATTTGTGACAACATGGATGGACCTTGAAGGCATTATGTTAAGTGAAGTAAGTCAGACAGAGAATAATAAATGCAATATTATCTCACTTATTATATGTGGAATCTAAAACAAAAACAAAACACCAACCATTAGAAAAAAAGATTAGATTTGTGTACCGGGGTTGGGGTGTGAGGCGAAGGGGAACTGGAAAAAGGTGGTCAAAAGATACAAACCTCCAGTTGTAAGATACATAAGTACGAGGGACATGATGTACAACATGACAACTCTAGTTAACACTGCTGTGTGATAGATATATAGAAAAGTTGTTAAGAGAGTAGATCCTATGAGTTCTCATCACAAAGAAATTTTTTTCTTTTTTATTTATTGTGTCTATATGCAATGGTAGATACTAACTACACCTATCGTGGTAGTCATTTCACAGTATATGTAAATCAAACCATCATGTTGCACACCTTAATCTTCAACAGTGACAGATGTCAATTACTTTCTCAATAAAACTGGAAACAAATTTTAAACTTTTAATAAAAGGTAAATGCTACTATTTAACTATATCGGAAGACTGGGAAGATTTAAATAGGGTACGGAAAATCATAAACTGTAAAAAATTTACAAACAAAAAGTGAATTAGAGAGTTTCAAATGTCAGAATCAGGAATGTAGAGAAAGAAGACATGGCATAACTTATGGAATTTACTTAATAATTCTGGTAGAGGCTTTTGCTCTGAAAGTCTTGATTTCTAGTTTACAGTCTTAATTGGGGTAAATAAAACTTTTTGCTTAATCTTAGAAAGCGTTGATAAAATTAAAACGCCATTATAGAGGTCAACAAACCCACAGCCTTATCAGTATCAGATTTAGGAAGGAGAGGAAAGTGTACCCATGAACTTTCATTGGGTGGTAATATGTGCCACTTGGAATACGAGTGTATGGGATGAGGAAGGTCAAGAAAAGTTCAATCTCATTCACTTCAACAGAATTTCATGTTCGGAAACATCATGTTGGTGAATGAGAGAAACACTAGCCTCTGAAAACATAACATTCAATTAGCTGAGGCAAGTGCCCACCTGAAATGTATTAAAAGTTAAACCACTGAATTTTTGTTATTACTACTGTTTTTTTTTCCGGATTTATTGAGATATAGTTGACATGCAACATGGTATATAAGTTTAAGGTGTAACTTAAAGTATGACTTAAGGTTAAAATATAACGTAAGGTATGACAACCACAATAAGCTTTCTTAACATCTGTTACCTTGTACAGTTATAATTTTTTTCCTTTTGATGAGAACTTTTAGTATCTACTCTTTTAGCAGCTTTCAAATATACCACACAACCATGTTAACTATAGTCATTATATCATGTAATATATCCCCAGTATTTATTTATCTTATAACACAATTATTTTGCAAGTATCCACAACATTAACCACTCTTCCTTCTTTTGCTCGTAACTTCTTTAAAATGAGAAGGAATACCATCAAACATTGTGGGGGTGCTCCACCCACAGAGCTCCCCTGGGCACCGCAGATGAGAATAAGTCTACCAAGACAGGATCTGCTTGGGGAGAAAAGATGGCCAGTCTTTCAGAGGAGAAGGGCCTTGAACCTGTTCCTCAATGGGTTTTATTGGGTTTAGTTTGCACAGGAATACAGGGTGTATTCATAAAGCTCATCAATCGTTGTCAGGCAGTAATGATCAAATAATAGATAACATTCAAAGAACTGTGAGGGCTTATTCTGAGTCAAGGTTGGATAGATAGAGTGACATCAAAGGGTCATAAAACTTTGGGAAACAAACACATTTTATGCTTGGACCCTTATCAGTTAAATTGAGGGTATTCTTAGCAAAGCAGTTTCACAGGATTTTATGCATTCTTTCTTAAACCTGATTGCCCCAGGAAACTGCCCATTCCAGCACAGGGACACACCCACCTCTGGCATTGTTTTAGGCTTAAGTCAGATAGGGGATGCAGGCAGCCAAGAGATTAGGAGACTTTTTACAGAAAGAATGTAGAAGACACAGGCTATGACAAAGCTGAGGGGTGAGGGTCCATCACCCCCTTTTCTACAGTCCCCTAAATCCTTCCCTGATGGTCCCTTCATGACTATGTCTGTATTAGGTTGTCCCTCCCTTGAGCCATCTTACTCATCATTGGCTAATCAGTCCTCCATCCAGGGCCAAGCGGGGTGAAGGAAAGGGGGCAGAGGCTGCACCCCTGCTGGGAGGGTAAGTTTCTTCTCCCAAGGTCTTTTTACTCAGCCTTAGCCATGGGGGGGTTACATCTTCTGAAACTAGGCAGGGAGGTTCCCGACAAATCATAAAATTTTTGTTTGCACTAGAGGAAACTGATACCGAAGTCCGTTGGTACAAGGGTATTTTCACGTAAGTTGGTGCAACATTTTTTAACACAAAAAAGGCCGTGATGGCACATGCACTGTGAAATTCTGACATCTCAATGTTTCCCCCCTCTTTTTTTGGTTTCTCTTTTTAAAGTAATAAACATTGTCAAGATTTTTCCAAAAGAAGTTCTTTATACATTCTTGACTGCAGATAAGTCAGAACAGTCATTGCTCAATCAGATTATGATCTTCTTGAGGCTGGCCACTTATGTCTTAGTTTCCCAACTTGTCTTTGTGTAAAAATGCTCCAACAGCCAGCTTTCCAAAGTCTCTATAAAAAGCACAATGATGAAGTGTGAAGTAAAACATAGTCTAAGGTAGTTTTTCTTTTTTGGCACATTTTTATTTAGCACTCTGGGATGAACAATGTGGTCTTATAATTTTATATTCCCTTCATTTTTTTCCAAAGAAAGAAATTATTTTAGTGGATATCAATAGCTGATATATAAAAAGGTACATAGACAAAATATGTTCCAAGCATATCTCTTCTTTTCTTCCTTCTTACCTCATGAATTCTTTGCTTCCTTCTTCCCACATTCTAAGACAAGTACCACAAACACTTTTGTTCTTTTGATTAACCAAGTATAGATTGAAGCCAATTTTTGTGTTTCCACTTGGGTAATAAGACATTGCTTTTCCTGGAGCACATGTAGACAGAGGGATGAAGAAATACAAAGAATGGTGCTAGAAAAAGGGAGAGAAGATGCACAGGAAATAGAAAGAAATGATAAATATGTGTAGTATGCAAAAACTAATTTAAAATCTGGGAGGCAGAGAGCCCTGGCTGGTGTGGCTCAGTGGACTGAGTGTCGGCCTTCGAACCAAAAGGTTGCTGGTTTGATTCCCTGTCGGGGCACATGCCTGGGTTGCGGGCCAGGTGCCCTGTAGCAGGCGTGTGAGAGGCAACCACACATTGATGTTTCCCTCTCTCTCTGCCTACTCCTCTCTCTAAAAATAAATAAATAAAATCCTTTCAAGAATCTGTGAGGTAAAGAATAATGGGTATGAGAGTTAGATTATCCTTCTAAAAGACAGCATGTCTTCTGTTCACACACACAGGTTATTCAGAAATGAGTAGCCACCAGCATAGAGCTCCTCCCCCATCCATAAAGTTTTGCAGATGCCTTTGAAGTATCTTACTAAACTACTTAATACTCCCAAATACTTTATCTGTTAATGTATTTATCATTTAAAGTGTTCAAAGAAAACAATTACAAGTGATTAAAACTTTAATTTAGTCAAATTATATATGTAAATTCTTTAACGTTTCTTTATGCACCATTAGACTGCTCCAAAATAAGTTGATTTTAAGTGTTTAGCATTGAAAGTGTTAAGAGAAGAAAAGATTAAAAATTGAAGTTAGTCAAATTATTGGATATATTATTTTAAAGGCTGTGCATTCTTCAAGCAGCACATCTGAACATACTTCTTTCTTTAATAATTACACGTGTGTGCAGAGACTGTTTCCACCAAAAAAGAAAAGGGTGTGAAGTTTTCTTCGTTTTCAGTGTCGTCAACTGTATTAGCCCAACTAAACTGCATGGTGTCAGGAGAGCGATGCAGGTACTGGGGGCAGGTGGGGGGGCACATGGCTAGAGGCCTTCGGAATCTCTAGTGTGAGGCGTGTGTGCGGAGGTCTCTGCCTGGTGCTGAGTTGGTCTGAGGAAACTGGTCTGACTCCTTTTCCTCCCTTCTTAGTGCTACTATTCTTAGGGTCTCTTTTAAAGTTTCTACATGCTCCTGGCCAACTTTTTATTGCTCAGGAAGTTCTTTTGTTTGTTCCCTGTTCTATTTGGCTGTTGGATCCTACTCTAACAGTGTTGGAAAGACTACATTCTTCTGTTTGTTGCTGGTGCTTCTGGGAGCCTCAATTGCTGTGATGTGAGATGACTTCCTGAGAATATTTCTGCTTCTGCTTCAGCAGAGACACAGTTTTTCTGCGCCTGTGCTCTGCAGTTTGTCTAGTAAAGAAATGCCTCCTCATCAGGACCACGCTTTCCTCCTCCTCATCTAGGGTTGATCCCAGTGCATAATGACTTCTGCACTGTTTAAACTTTATAATTTAATCATGGTTTTGCTGCCTGTGCTGGCTCACAGGGACACTCTGATATGGGCTTTGAGATTCATTTTTTTTTTTTCCCTTGGGTTACATACATTTTCTACTTTGAATTTCTTAAAGATATGCCCTTGGCCTTGGAACAGGTAGACTGGTGATGATGTCTATCTTCTGTCTGACATTCGGACTTGCCTTTGGCACAATCTTGGTGGAAGCCCCAGCAAATCTCATGAATTTTTGTATGTTAACCCATTCCCTCTCTGTTGTGTCCTACAGTCCAGGTGAGATGAGAGGTTCTAATAATCCTGTTCTGGACAGTAGTGATGGTGAAGAAATAGACTGGCCTGATGAGGGGAATGGAATAGAGATGTTTTGGGAGCAGCGAGCAAAGTAGAGGTAAAGGTGTGGGTGAGGCTACGGTAGCCACAGATTTTGGAGACGGTGCAAATAGCCCCTTCAAAAGACACAAAGTACATGAGGTTTCACCCTGAGGGCAGACTGGTTTGCTAATTCACTGCCAGCATATAATTTCCAAAGGTTATGGAATTTTTTAAATATCTGCTTTATCATTGGTGTAGGCCTCAACTATGTTACTTTTTTCAGGGTATTAAATGTCCAAATCCTGAAACAGTGAAGTATCTTGGTCCCCATATCATGTTTATTTATTTATTTTTTTAAGTTTCTTTCTCTTTTTTTGCTAAGTCTTTGGTCCAAGAAACTGCAAGTTAATATTTTTAGAGAAATTACCTTTAGGTAGTTTGTTCTCATTGGATTTTTTCTGTATGATTTGAAAAGCTGTAAGGCATGCTTCAGAGTTTCCAATTGGGGTGAAGTTTCCACCATTACCATGGATGATGATGGACTTCCCTGAATCCTAAAATTCTCTTTTCTAATGAGACCCGCACAGGAGAAGGTTTTTATTTTTTTAGCATTATTTTCACTACAATAGCATGAATTTACTTATCCTGACTAGCCCTCCTTTCTGAAGATGGAAAATAACACACTGTGAGTTCCAGGATGACCAGAGAAAAAACAATCTGGAATAAGACCCCCAAGTGGAAGTTCTTGTTCCCTTGAAAAGTGGTCTTCACGGTGAGTGTGCTGATAGGGCAGACAGGAACTGGTAGGAACTTGGCATTTTACTCAGGCAAAATACCAGGAAGATTCTTGGCAGAATAGTTCTGAAACTGATAAATACCTACTAAACAGATATTTTTGCCTTCATCTGTTGCACAGTTATAATAATAAGTGCAGTTTCTGTGGAATATATTGTATCAAGTGCAGACTTGATGTACATTGTTTATTGCTCATTGCTATGCCAAAAGCCCATCCAACACCTACCAGTGCAGGTAAGGAGATTCACGGATTTTTTTAGGATTTTAAAAACAGCTTTATCAAGTTACAATTAATATACAATAAACTGAACATATTTTATGTGATTGATTTAGTAATTTTTCTTCTCCTTTTTTTAAGTAAGTCTTTGCTTTTTTGGCTACTTGAGAGGGATGACAAGGGAGGACTGGGTGGCCCTGATGCCAGGTGGCCATGCTTCACTGGCTTATAGGTGCTGGAGAACTCGCCCAGGTAGTGGACAATTATCTCCGGCTTGATTTCCACCTGGTTGAAGGTCTTCCCATTGTACACTGCCCACCACCTCTAGCATGATGATCAGGTCCCACAGCTTTGTCTTCACCACTGTAGGCTTCCCCATGGGCAGCGCTTCCTTCTCGTAGCGCCTTAGCAGTGAGTGCAGCTTCCACTGCAGGCCTCGGTTCCCCTGCAGCAGCAGCCTGGCGCTCTAGAGCTGCATGAGCGGCTGGTAAGACAAGTCAAGCAGCTGGTAGAGATCCACACCCGGTAGGTGAACTTGCAGAGGGCCCACTACTTCTTCTACTCCACTTCCGCCATCTTGTCTGCTCTTCGGCAAGGACAACCCACTCTGCTGATTTTTTTTAAAAAGAGGTTTGTTTTTTGTTTTTGTTTTTAGCACATTTTATTGACTATTTTATTACAGTTTTCCCAATTTTCCCCCTCTGCTCTGCACCCCCAACCCTCTAGCATCCCCAACCCCATGTCCATGGGTTGTACATATAAGTTCTTTGAATTCTGTTTTCGATACAATTTTTTGCCTCTCCCTGTCTGTTTTATGCCTACCAATTAGGCTTCTTCTTCCCTGTATGTTTTTCCCCCATTCCTCCCTTCCTCTCCCCACTGAAATCCCTCCCAGTGATGTCCATTTCTCTGATCTGTTTCTGTTCTAGTTGTTTGCTGTTTTATTTTCATTATTTTTCTAGGATCATTTGTTGATACTTGTGAGTTTCTAAGTTTTAACATAGGAATGCACTCATGAAACCTTCACCTGCAAACCTTCACTATCTAAATAACACATGCATTGCCTCCAAAGTTTACTTTGTACCATTTTTGAATCAAAATTTTCTTGCCTTGTAGCTCTTTTAGAAACTGAGAATTCAAATCTATAATTTTCCATTAAATTCCATATTATCCAAGAGAGTATTGATAGACTAAATGGCACAATACTGATGGAGGCAGCTAGATTTGAATAGGGCTCACTCTCCCGAGTGCAGTTTCCTCTGCTTGTGTTTGAACTCACCTTCTCTTGTTCTTTCTCCTTTTTTTGTAATTCTTTTTATTCTTGCTCTTTCTGTTGCTGTTATTTTTCTTCTTCCCCACCTGTTCTGGCTTCTCTGTCTCCTTTCTTCCTCTTCTTGCACTTTTTCCTCCTCTGTTTTCTTCTCGGCTCACTTCTCGTCCTCACCTTCTAAACCCCATCCCGCAGTGAGCTTGTGCACAGCTCCCCCAGAACAACAGACCAGATCATTTTCTATATTTTAAATTAAAAGAATAATAGATGCTCACATCTCTTTGAAAAACGGAAGTTTGAAGTACCTTACTTCCCAGAAGCAAGAACTTCTAACATTATTTTGAACAGATGACATCATTTTCTCTACACAGTTTTGTAATGAGGTTTACTTGTTTCACTATATCGAGTATACTTGTCACTATGTATAGATCTGACTTCTAAATAGATAATTTTAAAAATAATTACATAAAGTTCTATTTTTGGTTCTATAACTTTTTAAATTAAGCAATGCTGCTACTAACATCTTTAAAAATATGTTTGTATACATATACTCAATGTAGCCATAGGAACCAACTATTACACAGAATTAAAAGCATTGTAAAATTATTTTTGATAAGCATGACAGAATTTATCTAAAAAATTATAGAAATTTATAACATTACAATAGTGTTCGAGAATAATATTTAATATTTTATCATTTAAAAAATAAAAATATTGAGCTACATATGTTGGGTACACCACAATAATTTCAGTTAATATGAAATATTCTGGACACTGGAAAAGGTTCCTAACATTTACAAAAGCAAGCTAGCTAGCAACTTGACTTCAATAATGATTTCGTTTTTGAAAGGGCAGACCTGGGCAAACATTTCTAGTTGTACCCAATGCTGGAATTTGTTGGTTTTGATGAAACAAAATTAATTTTATTTAAAAAAGACATTCTATAAGCAAGTTTTATGAATGAATTTTAGTGGAAAAAAGGGATTGGAGCTCATGGAAAGGGGTTTTGGTTGGTAGCAATAGCTGAGCCAAAAGTCAACCAAAAGAGAGACACATATGCCCTGGAAGTTAATTAGTTCCTTGATAGAATGGAAAATTTGACTGTGAATTGTCTGGGAAAGAAAACAATAGCCTTGGTAGATAGGTTCAAATTTTTCCAAACCTTGTAGCAAATACTTACAAATTCATATTTGGAACAAAAAGAAGTTGAAAGCCACTGTAGCTTTTAAGAGAGGGAATGATGTTATCCAAACAACATTTATGGAAGATTATTCTGGCAGCTGTGTTGGACTTCTTTAGTTGCCTTTCAGTTTATTGCCTGATTGCAAGTAGCATTTCGAAATATGGCAGAAAGAACATTAGAGAAAATCTGAAATGTCTCATCTGTAAAAGGCCATAACATACTGGTATGCTGTATATATATTTTATTTTAAGACAAATTAATATTAAACATTTTGATAATGTGATTATAACCCATGCCCCTCAGAAGGAAGAAGTAACTCAGACAGTGTTTCTGCAAGAGTCTTACTAAATTACACATATAATAAATAAATTATATTCTCAAATATGCTCCAAACAGTGAGTAGTTGTCTGATATAGATGTCTTCTCCATTTGCAAAGCAGTGGAATTTCTTAGAATTATTGTGCATGTATTATTTAAAAGGAAATACTATAGGAGTAACTTTCATGCATTTGAGTCCTTCCCACACTTGTGGAAATGACTGCTCTGAGTCTGGATAGGAATACAGTTTATAGAAGGCTATTTGATTAAATGTATTTACGCCTTTGAAATATTCATAGCAATTTGTTATGGGCTGAATTGTGCACCCTTAAAGATTTATATGTTGAAGTCCTAATCTCCAGTGTCTCAGAATGTGACTGTATATGACAATGTAAGGTCTTGGTGTGGGTCCTAATTCATTATAACTGGTGACATTAGAAGAAAAGGAAATTTGAACACTGACACATAACAGACTATGTGAGGATGCAGGGAGAAGATAGCTGCCTATCTACAAACCAAGGAAAGAATTCTAGAAATGATTTTTCCTTCTCAGCCCTCAGAAGGAAACAACCCTCTAAGACCTTTTGACCTCGGACTTCCAGCCTCCCCAATTATGAGACAATATTTCTGTTGGTAAGCTACCTGGTCTGTGGTATTCTGTTATGTCAAGCTAATAATATTCTATAGCAAGTTAATAAAATACTATGCTTCCAAGTTTTGTAAATAAATAGAAATTCTGACAGCTGTTCATGTACAAAATCAAAACTTAATACAAAACTATTTAGAATACTGAAAAATTAAATTACCCATATATTCAACAATAGTGTGATCGTTGTATAATTTCTGATATGGATATGTAAAGCCATTAAATAATAAATAATATTTTAAAAGAATGTTTAATGATGTTGGGAAATGATCATGATGAATATGTTAAGTGAAAAAGTAGTCAATAGAGAAGAGGATGACTCTTCTCTCTTTCTATGCCTTCTCTTCTCTACCATATTTTTTCTTCATTGTGGATATCTCCACTGGCATGAGGGCCGCCTTCAATTCCATTTCTTCCGAGATGGGATGCTGGGTAAAAACTCCAGAGAGGTTGGATGGCTGATGAACCTATATTTCTACATCCATAGAACCTATATTTCAGTATTTTGTATGCTGATGTTTTAAAGAGCATAATATTTTTTTAAAAAATTAATATACTTTTCTCAGTTCATCTAATATTTGCACTCTTGCTTAAAAAAGAAAGAGGAAGACCCTTATCTGACTACCTTCACTGTCTTGCTTTGTCTTCCTTCTTTATCACAATCCACTTTTTCCAGAAGGGAAAGGCTTATTTTTAGTTCTCTTGTCCCTTATATTAATCTCTGTGGCCAAACTGGCAGGCCTGTCCCTTGGAAAGTCAAGAGATTAAATAGAAAAATTAAAAAAAAAACAACAAAACCCTCAAACCTCTCTTTCTCCTAAAGCCATGGTTTCAAAATTATTGATACTTTAAAACTTGAAAATAGTTTTAAAAGATGTTTTGGAATTTTAAATTTTATTTTAGATTTCATAGCTGAAAAATTTTCCTTCTGTATGCATTTCTGTTACTATAGTTCTTAACAGCAGAGCCCAGTGATTTAGCACTTTGTGGATTGTAGGCCTTGGTTTGGATTCACTATTTAGGTATTTTTTTGTAAGTTGTTTAACCTCACCAGCATCCATGCGTCTCATCTATAAAACAGGAATAGTAATAGAATCTGTTTCCTAGATAATTGATACATATAAACCACCAAGTAATACCTGTACTTACCTACAACAATAATTCTGCTAATGACAAAAAATTGTAACAGAGTTTATCAGACAAAACCTGTGAAATCTACTTATAAATAATCTCTTTCTAAACTTGGAAGAACTCTGCAAAAAATGAATAAAAACTATTAGATCCATATCTATAAATCTAGTAGAAGAGATGCCATACAGTTATGTGGTTTGATCATGTCATTCGCTCTTCACATGGCCCATTTTAGCTGTATATTAAAAGAAATGCCCTTAGAGACCAGATCAAGTTTTCGTATTTAGCTTCCTAAAGCAGGAACCTAGCCCAGCTGGCATTCTGGGACTCCTTCCATCTTTGGTTTGACTTGATGATTCAGTGAAGTACATGCTGTTCTTGCATCAGAAGTAGCAGTGTTAATTCCCTTATGCCAAATACTTTCACAGGAGATCAGGCTGAATTCCTTTCATGACTGCTTATTGCAGAGTCACTGAGGCAGCTGGTGGAAAAGTCCATGTTGATCCTTTTGAGACCTGTGCCTTTGGAAAACAGTGTGGGTTGCTCTGCATTTCAGAGGAGCAAGAAATGTGGTACAAAACTACTAGGGAATCTCCATATATTCTTCACTGGCTTGTAGGAACTTTGTGGATAGCTGTTAAGTATCCTAGGTATTAGGTTGATCATGTAATTTTTTTTTTAAATCTAAGGAATATTTTTAAAGTGAAAGGTAGCATAGTTAATAATTATGTTGAGACAACAGATGTATGTAAAATGGGACTGTCCTGAATGAATTTGGTTGTATAGTTGCTCTACTACACTCTACAGTCCCTGATCCTTTTATTCTTTTTACAATTCCAAACCTGAGTAGCTTTATTTCTCTCTCTGTTGTATACTGTAGATGAATGTCCCAGTATAGCCTACAACTAATTTTTTGTTTTTCTTCTAAGCGTTAGTTTTTCTACCGCAAGCGGGTATTTATATTCCTCTTTGGTTCTCATCAGCTAATCCAAAACATGCCTCATTTCGTAGATAGTGCTGTGCACATTTTTCCAGTAGCCATTCCAGTGGTGTATTCATCCCACAGGTGTTTATTGAGTACTTATTTTGAAGCAAGAGCTGTTCTAAGTGCAGGGAAACAATAGTTCACACAATAAGGTACCTGTCTTATGCAGCGGATATTCTACTGAACAGACATAATATACACTAAATAATAAGATACATAGTTTAGATAGTGAAAATTACAATGAAGAAAATGAAACAGGGATTATGCCTGGGTAAAAGGAGACCATTTTAGATAAGCTGGACTCTAAAACCTCTGAGACCCAAAAGATAAGGAGCCAGATATATGGATGTAATTATCACAAGGGAAGTATTGCAAGAAGGGGAAATGGTAAATGTACATATACTGTAGTAGGAACGATCTTAATATACTATGGAAATATATGTGTCAATATGGAGAAAATGAGTAGAAAAGTACTGAAGTTTCAGATCTTATATGGCTATATAGGTAGACCTGACATAGAATCTGAAGGTTTTAATTCTAATTGCAATAGTAAGCTATTCAACCATTCTAAGCATGTGAGTGGCATAGTCTGATTGTTTTTTACAGCTTACAAACTTCTTGTTTTTTTAAAATTAAATTTATTGGGGTGACATTGGTTAATAAGATTATGTAGGTTTCATGTATACAATTGTATTGTGATTCTGCCAATGTTATTCATCTTTCTCAAGATTGCTGCTGCTATTTCGGGTGCTTTGGTTCCATATAAATTTTTGGAGTATTTGTTCTAAACCTGTGAATGTGTCATTGGTGTTTTAACAGGGATTCCATTGAATCTATAGATTGCTTTGGATAGTATGGATATTTTAATGATATTAATTCTTCCAAAACTTAAACAAGGTATATGCTTTCATTTATCTGTATCTTCCTCAATTTCTTTCTTCAATGTTCTATGGTTTTCCAAATATAAGTCTTTTACCTGCTTGGTTAAATTAATTTCTAGGTGCTTTATTTTTATTGTTGCTATAGTAAATGGAGTTTTTTACTTAGGTCCTCTTTCTGATAGTTCACTATGGGTATAGAAAAAATGCCATCAATTCCTGAATATTGACTTTGTATCCTGTTATTTTGTTGAATTCACTTATTAAGTCAAGTAATATCTTGGTAGAGGTGATAGGGTTTTCTATATACTATCATGTCATCTGCAAATTTGACAGTTTTGCTTCCTCTTTCCCAATTTAGATGCTTTTTATTTCATTTTCTTGTCCAATTGCTGTGGCTAGAACTTATAGTACCATGTTGAATAAGAGTGGTAAAAGCACATACCTTGTCTTGTTCCTGATTTTGAAGGAAAAGCTTTTTGTTTTTGCACTCTGAGTTTGACGTTGGCGGTAGGTTTATTGTATATGGCCTTTATTATGTTGAGGTATTCTTTCTTTATGCCCAGTTTTCTGAGTGTTTTTATCATTAGTGCTGATTTTATCAAAAACTTTTTCAAAATCTATTGATACTATCATGAAGGGTTTTTTTTTGTTGTTGTTGTTCAACTACAGTTGTCTCCATTTTCCCACCACCGCTCTCCCCCACCCCAGTCGTCCCCACCTCCCACCCCTGATACCACCACTGATCCCAACCCCCTTGGTTTTGTCCACGTGTCCTTTATAGATTTTCCTGAAAATCTATCCCTCTTGTCCCCCCATTATCCTCTCCCACCTCCCCTCTGGTTACTGTCAGTTTGATCATGAGGTTTTGTCCTTCATTTTGTTTAAGTGATACATTATGTTGATTGATTTCTAAATATTGTATCATCCTTGCATCCCAGGAATAAATCTGACTTGGTTGTGGTGTATGATCTTTTGAATGTACTGTTGGATCTGGATTGTCAGTGTTTTTTTCAGGATTTAAGCATCTGTGTTCATCAGAGATACTGGCCTGTAATTTTCTTTTTTTGGTTTGTCTTTACCTGGTTTGGGGATAAGGATAATATTGGCTTTATAAAAAGATTCTGGGAAGTCTCTCCTCTTCTTGAATTTTTTTGGAATAGTTTGAGAAGACTAGGAGTTAGTTTTTCTTCGAATGTTTGGTAAAATTTGCCTGTGAAGCCACCTGGTCCTGGGCTTTTGTGTCCTGGAAATTTTTTGTTTATTGCTTCGGTTTCACTAGTTGTTATCAGTATTTTCAGGCTTTCAGCTTCTTCTTGATCCAGTTTTGGAAGATTGTATGTTTCTAGAAATTTATCCATTTCACCTGGGTTGTCAAATTTCCTGGCATATAGTTATTCACAGTAATTTCTTACAATCCTTTGTATTTCTGTGGCATTGGTTGTTACTCCTCTACTTTTGTTTCTGATTTTATTTTTTGGGGTCCTCTCTCTTTTTTATTGATGAGTCTGGTGAGAGGTTTGTCAATTTAATTTATCTTTTCAAAGAAACAGCTCCTGGATTTATTGATCCTTTGAATTGTTCTTTAGTCTCTCTGTCACTTAATTCTGCTCTGATCTTCATTATTTCCTTCTTTCTACTCCATCTGGGCTTTGTTAGTTGTTGTTCCTCTGATTCTTGGAGCTGCAGGGTTTGGTTTTTTAATTGAGATTTTTCTATCTTCTTTAGGTAGACCTGTATTGCTATGAATTTTCCTTTAAGAATTGCCTTTGCTGTGTCCCAGAGGTTTTGGGTTGTTGTTTGTTCATTTTCATTTGTTTCCAGATAATTCTTGATGTCTTCCTTGATCTCATTGTAAACCCATTCATTATTTAATAACATGTTATTCATTTGCCAGTATTTGAATGTTTTGAGTTTTTTTCTTGAAGTTCATTTCTTGTTTTAAGCCATTGTGATCTGAGAAGATGCTTAATATGATTTCAATTTTCTTGAACTTGTTGAGGCTTGCTTTGTGTCTTATCATGTGCTCTATATTTGAAAAAGATACATGTGAATTTGAAAGGAATGTTTATGTTGCTTCGTTGGGGTGAAGTGCTCTGTAAATATCAATTAAGTCCATTTGATCTAGTTTGTTGTTCAATGACACAAGACCTTTGGTGATTTTTTGTTTGGACTATCTATCCATTGTTGATAATGGAGTGTTAAAATTTCCTATGATGAGTGTGTTTCTGGTGATCTCCTTTTTAAGTCCTGTAAGATTCTTATATATTTAGATGTTCCTGTGTTGGGTGCCTATACTTTATAAGGGCTATATCTTCTTGTTGGACAACTCCCTTAAGTATTATTTAGTGACTTCTTTGTCTCTTGTTATGGCCTTTGCTTTGAATTTTATTTTTTCTCGTGTAAGTTTTGCTACTCCAGAATTTTTTTCATGTCCATTTCATTGAAATATTTTTCCATCCCTTCACTTTCAGTTTGTGTATATCTTTTGTTCTGAGGTGGGTCTCTTGTAGACAGCATTTATGTGGATTGTGTTTTCTTATCAGTTCAGCTACCCAATGTCTTTTGATTGGATGTACACAACTTTAATCCACTTACATTTAAGGTTAATTTTTATAGGTACTTATTCATTGCCATTTTTTCCTCTTGTGTCTGTGTTCCCTCCCTCTCTTTTTCTTCACTTTATTCAAGCAGTCCCTTTAGCATCTCTTGCAATGCTGGTTCGATGGAGGTATATTCTTTTAGCATTCTTTTGTCTGGGAAACTCCTTATTTTACATCCCATTTTAAATGAGAACTTTGCTGGGTAGAGTAGTCTTGGTTGCACATCTTTGATTTTCATTACTTGGAATATTTAATGCCATTCCCTTCTGACTTGTAGTGTTTCTGTTGTGAAATCTGCTAATAGCCTTATTGGAACTCCCTTGTATGTTACTAATTTTTTCTCCCTTACTGTCTTTAGGATTCTCTCTTTGTCTTTAAATTTTGCCATTTTAATTATGATGTGTCCTGGAGTAGGCCTCTTTGGGTTCATCTTGATAGGGGCCTTCTGTGTTTCCTGGACTTGCATGGCATTTTCCCTCACTAAGTTAGGGAAGTTTTCTGTCATTATATTTTCAGATGGGTTTTCTATACCTTTCTCCTTTTCCTCTACTTCTGTAATCCCTATGATATGAATATTGTTACATTTCATAGTGTCCTGCAGCTCCCTTTAACTATTTTTTTAGTCTTTTTTCATTTTGTTGCTCTGACTGGGTCTTTTTTCTACCTCATCCTCCAACTCACTGATTTGACCCTCTGCTTTATCTAGCCTGCTTTTAATTCCTTCTAGTGTATTCTTTGTTTCATATATGATATTTTTCATTTCCTCCTGCTTATTATTCATAGTTTGTATGTCCTTTTTCATGCTGATGTAGTTCCCACTGAACTTCCTGTAGTTCTGAGTTCCTTTAGAATCCTTGTAACCATTACTTTGAACTCTATGTATGATAAATTGTTTTTCTCAATGTCATTTAGTACTCTTTCTGGGAATTCCTCCTTTTTTTATTTTTGATTGGGGTTTGTTTCTTTGTCTACCTATTTTAGGTGGCTCCTTTTGTTTGCTTCTGCATATTAAATCGATCTGCTTTCATTCTTTGTCTTTGTAAGGTGACTTTCCATAGTAGAGGTCTTGTGAGACTCAATGGTTCAGCCTCCTTGAACTCCTGAGCTGTAAACTCTAAAGATGCCCTTTATGCAGTTTATGTGGGTTCTTTTGTTTTAATTTGGTTTTGGTTGTTGCTGGTTCATTTTTTTGGTGGGTTCTTTCCTCTGGCTGGCTGACTTAGGGTCACAACCCCCACAATATCTTATATGCTGTTGCATAGGAACTGCCAGAATAAAACAAAACAACCCAGCAAACAACACCCACACCAGCAAAAACAACCCCCAATCACTACTGTGATGTCACAACAAATGAGCCAAGATTTATAAAGGTAGAAAGAGAATCAGAATATTGTACAAAGGAAATAAGAATATGTGGTGACTAATGAAAAGAAAAATAATTATGAGAGGGTGGGGGAGGAGAAATAATAAGACTAGAAAATAGAAAAAAGTCAAAGAAAAGGAGAAAATAAAATTTACAACATAAATAAAATAATGCAGGAATAGAGCAAACTGGAGTGAGAAAAGAGGGGAGTACAATATGAGCTTTGGAGAAGAAAATAGTGAAAAAATACAAAATCAATTTGAAGAAAAATAACCACCTTAGCACTATCCATTACAAAAGAGTGAAGATTAATAAAGATGGAAAGAGAATAATAATATTATAAGAACAAAAAAGATAGAAAGGAAAAATAAGGTTTTGAGATGTCTAAAGGAAAGAAAATTGATTTTGAGAACATAGAGTGAATAGAAATAATAAGTGTAAGGTTTAGAAACCAGACTAAAAAAGGGAGAAAATAAAATTTGAAAATGATAATAAGACAGGACAGGAGGAAGGTGGAATTAGGTAGGACAGAAGAACAGTAAAGTATGAGACTTAAAATAAAAAAAAATATTGAACTGCTAGGGATGAAATTGAAGAAATGCAACAACAACCTCAATATCAATGACAACTGAGCAAATATTAATAAAAGTGGAACAATGATAAGGATGTTATTAGAAAGGGGAAAAGAATGAGATGACTAAGGGAAAGAATGATGGTTTTGAGAGGATGGAGGGAGGAGAAATAGTGAGAATGGGGAATAGAAACAAGTTGTGGAAAGGCAAAAGATAAAATTTAAAACAAAAATAAGAAAAAGTATGAAGGCAAAACAGAGTAAGAGAAGGGAAGAATATAAACAAATAAAAACTATATACAGGGTCTGGCAGGAGTAAGATCTGCTTGAGTGTGGTTGGTAGGGCAATAATATGGGTATAATAATTTGTAGTTTTAATTTGAACATTTCACCTAAAATGTCATACAATGTGCTTGAGTGTGATACTGTTATATTACAGAATTACATGCTTATGATTTTGTAATAAAAGATTTTGTAATGAAAAAGGAGAGCTATTTGTGCTGGACCCTGTATATAAAATATAAAATAAAGAATAGTGAACTGGGGTTTTCAGGAACAAGTATAAAGGATACATGGACAATAACGGGGTATGGAAATGGGAGGGAGGTGAGGAGGGCTTGGGTGGGGGGAAGGGCAGAAAACTGTACTTGAACAACAATTAAAATTTAAAAAATAAATTAAAATAAAAGAATAGTGAACTAATAGGGACAAAATAGAAGATGAAGAAATAATGTTTAAAAGCTATGCAGAAGAAAAACTAATGAAGATAATGAAAAAGAATGAGGTGGAATTTATCTCAGCAGAGTCTAGTAGTGCAGTGTTTTGTTAGCCTACTGTCTTTTCTTTCAAGATCCATCCCTGATGTCAGCTGGTGTCCCAATCTAGGTTTAGGCAGGCTGTTAGAGGTTACAAGTGATCCACTGTTTGTGGCTGTTTCTTTCAGGTCTGGCTGGTCCTCACTGTTCTTCCTTTGTATCTGCATAAGGGTGCGGGGTGGTTCATCTAATGTCCAACAGCACTACATGTACCACCTCCACCTGACTCCAGAGGGGCCCTCTGGTGGGATCAGGTGGGTGGGATCCCTGGATCACCCTCTGGGAGGTGCTGTTCAGCCTTCAGGGAAGGTGGTTCCTCCACCCCTGCATCACATTTTGGTCTTTCCTGGAATATTTGTAATAATGTATAGATTCTGATGAATTAGCTGTCTGTTTCATGTGAGGGGTCAATCCGTGTAAAAGGGTCAGTCAGTCAGCTCTTTTCTGCCTGGCACTGTTGGCAGCTCTGTGTGAGAGCCAAGGCTGGGTGGGGCTATGAATACCTGTCATTGTGCCAATTTCTAATCTCTTTTCTCTGATATTTTCAGGGGAATAAGGCCCAAGGAGGAGCCAACATACAGTCTGATAAAAGTTCATAAATGGCTCATTTGGAAATTCTTTCTTTCCTCTGTGGATATGCACCCTGCAGGGGGTTCTTGAGTCTGGCTTTATTGTTCTGCAGAGTTTGCAATCCTACAGGTAGGAGATTGGCACACTTTCCCCTTTCCAGAGGTTTGTATTTCCTAGTTGGAGTGGTCCTGCCTGGATGCAAAGAATCTCACAGACTTAGCTCTACCCCATCCTGTTCCTGGCTCACTGTTCTTGTAGGAGGCTCAGACCCCAAATCTTATATCTATGTGCAGACCCCTGCTTGCCAGTCATGCTGGGTGGGGCCCTTCAATCCCTTTGATGTGCAGCTTTTTACTTTTCCTGGCCAGCTGGGTTCAGTGGGAATGAACTGTGCTTTAAATCTGACCCCTTTGCTAGCAGGACAGTGGTGCACATGTGGATTCCCTGCTCCATCATGCCTCCACTCCCCTTTTTAAAAAAGTCCCTATGTGGCATCCACATTGTAGCTCTGAGCCACTGCCTGGCTCTCTGTGCAATCCACTTCCCCAGAAAACAAAAAGACTTTCTTGGTCAGGGCTGGCCACTGCCTGCGAGTGCCTCCAACAGTTTTAGGAGCTAGAGTTTCTCTCTTGGACTCTCCCTGTTGGTGCTGCAGCTACAGATGTGCTGCTTGCTGTGTGTGCAGCCTGAGTCTCCCAGACTTCGTATATCCTCCCAAGTCTCCTTCAGTTAGGGTCAAAAGTTCCCTGTGTGGGACCAGGGCCCCCTGCTCTGGGAGGGGTAAGGTTAGGAGATACTAAGCTGCATTTTCTTTCTTCTGTTTTCTCCTTTGCTGAGTGCACCTTGCACAGGGTATTTCCCCTTCAACTTAGAAAATCTCTTACCAGATGGTGCAAAGCTTCCTCTGTACTCCTTTGCTTTAATAAACTTGTATTGGCTAAGATTCCTTTGGTTCTCCAGGTCGCATGTTAGAAGATGAGCTGACAATCCATTCTGGGGACATGAGCAAGTGGGCTTAGCTTCCGCCTACTTGGCTGTCATCTTTTCTCCCTCTAACAAATATTGTTGCCAGAAACTTGGAAATTCACTTGGGTCAGTTGCCTCCTTGATATTATTCTACCTCCCCAAAGGAATTGCTTAGTGTAAGAAGAATTAATTAGACAACCATATTTTAAATTTCCAGACAAGTAGCTCAACAAAAATGACAGCCTATGATTTGGGAATAAATAAGTAGTTTCATTCTAAGTTCCATATTTATGGTATCATTACTGGTTATAATGATATCGATGTGTATGTGTGCCTTGGTTAAATATTTATTATTCTTTTGTAATTTTAATTATAAAATTACCTAGGATACATCACCTACACTAATGACACATATGAATTGAAATGTGTATTCTTTGTATAAAGACTAAAATAACTGAATAGGGTCATGTGCTTGATATTTAGGAGTAAAGGGATTAAAGGCCATGGCCTGGTAGCTCAGTTGGTTAGAGTGTCATCCCAATATGCCAGGATTATGGGTTCGATCCTAGGTCAGGGCCCATACAAGAATCAACTAATGACTTCATAAATAAATGGAAAACTAAGTTGACATTACTCTCTCTTTCTCTTTCCTCTGTCTGTAAATATTAATAAATAAAAATTTAAAAAATAATTACAAATACTAGCGGATGAATAAGGACAAGTAAAAAAAGCACAAATCTTTCATTTTGTTCAGTGTGGACACAAATTAGTATAATCTGCAATACTCTTTGTTCACACACAATTGATCATTAAGTTTTTCTGACATATGGAGTTACTTGAACCAAGGACAGTTACCAATTTCAGTTCATTAGAGTTTGTACTAATTCACTGGTTTAAACATTTTTGAATAAAAATGTATAGAATAATGCAGAATACAAAATTTGAGGGAACAAAGTGTAATTTTCACTTAACCAAAAGCTAAAGGCTAAATAGATGAAAACTAAAGATTTGAGTTCATTTCCTATAATAGTGCTTTATTACCAAAATAAATCTGAGACCACCACTGAACTGCAATGAAAAGTCAACAAAGACATTGGATAGTCATTAATCATCCTAAATAAACAGGACTATTTAAGCATGTGATTGACACTGTTGGTGCAAATTTTGTCCTTAGAAATATGCCTCATATTTTTATTATACACCTGAATAACTTAATTTAATGCTTGACCACTGTAGGATTTAACATCTGAGAACAAAAATTATAGAAAAATTTCTAAATCTATGAAGAAACCAAAGTAGGCATGGGGATGATCTGTGGAAATTCTTCTAGTTTAGATATTAATTTTTTTTATCTTTTGGCAATTAAGAGGTTCTTAGGAACTTGATAGATCTGTTGGGAACCACCCTGCTGGTTTCAGAAGCTTTAACTGTCCACAGTAAGGTTGAGTAAAAACACCTTGGGACAATAAGCCTCTAAGGAGACAAAACTTATCTTCCTGGCAGGGGTGCTAGACTCTGCCCCCTTTACTTCACCCTACTTGGCCCAGGGCAGATGACTGGTTAGCCAATAATGGGTAAGATTACTCAAGGGAGGGATGACCTAAGACAGGCATGTTCATGAAGGGGCCCTCAGGGAAGGACTTGGGGGGCTATAGAAAAAGGGGATGATGGATACTTGCCCCTTAGCTTTGACATAGCCTGAGTCCTCATTCTGTCTGTAAGAAGTTTCCTAATCTCTTGAATGCCTTACTTCCCTGCCTGATTTAAGCCTGCATCAATGTCAGAGGTGGGTGCGGCCCTGTGCTGGAAAGGGAAGGTTCCTTGGGGAGATCAGGCCTAAGAAAGAATGCATAAAATCTTGTAAGTCCTGCTTTGCTAATACCCTCAATTTAAATGATAAGGGTCCAAGCACAGAATGAGTTTGTTTCCCCAAAGTTTTATGACCCTTTAGCTATTTGACCCTGACTCAGGATAAGCTCTCATAGTTCTTTGAATGTTATCTATTGTTTGATCCTTACTGCCTGACAATGATTGATGAGCTTTATGTATATGCCCTGTATTCCTATGCAAATGAACCCAATAAAAGCCCATTGAGGAACAGGCTCCTGATCCTTCACTTTTGAGAGATTGGCCACCTTTCCTCCCCATGCAGATCATGTCTTGGTAGACTTATTCTCACCTGCAGCAGACAGGGTGCTCTGTGGGCAAAGCTTCTGCACATACATCTGATTATTTTTCACTGATTAGAGTTACACATAGTTGGTTTTTAAGTTTGTTTTAACAAATTATGTCTGTCTTAGTCTCTAGAGTTCTTGGTAATATGTTTATTCTGAAGCAGAATATACTAGTAGACAAGTCAATAATTTAGTTTAAGTAGAAATTATAATGTACAACACACTAAATGAAAATGCTGTATTGAAATTTTGCCTACTACTTTTTATGATTGATTATTCTGATAAAGACACAGTTTAAGCAGCTTTTTCCTATACTAGTCTAGTGATTAATTCTTGACAGCTCATCCTGTGTTAAAGACATAACATACTTCAGGCAGCCTTAATGGAACAAATTCATTCAACAAAGTCAATTATGCATTCTATAATGTAAATTACATTCTCTCATTGAGTGGGTGGAGTCAGTTTTCAAATGGGAGGGAAGGGTGGAGCTCCATATGTTGGTGAAACAGCATCAGGTATTAGACCTTGGTTTAGCAACCTTGGTATTTGGGTTCTGGCCAAGAAAGAATTCGGAGCCAAGACTAAAAGTATAAGAGAAAGTTTATACAGAAAGTCGCAGAGATAGAATAAGTGAATCATAGAAGAAATGGGCTTAGGAAATGAGATACAGAGACAAGAGAAGGGCCCTTGGAGCTTAAAAGTTGAGAGAGAGACAGAGAGAGAGTCAGAGACACCTTGAGAGATGAAAGAGGGAGAAAAGGAGGGAGCCTTTCCATGGTAAGTATAAGACCAGGCTGCTTACTTACTCAAATCAAACAGCCATAAATTTGAATCTTAATATTTTTACATGTAATTTCTAATGAATGATATGAGTTGATTAGTACTCTTTCATAAATCTATAGCAATCAAGCCTTATAACATTCCTTTATTTATTTTTGTGTTTACTAATGTTTTATAAGGTTCTATATTTTACAGTTTCCCCAAAAAGGAAAAGGCTATTCTTAGAATTTTTACCCCTTTTTCCCTAAAATACATAATTTTTTTATTTATAGAAATAATGCAACATTCAAATCTGGGATGCCAGATCATTGTTTTGTGTTTTGACTTTTATTCCAATTCATCTCGTTTCTCATCAGAAGGCACAAAAATACAGTTTATGCAACAATTACTAGTTGTAATATACTGACCTAAAAAACTGATCAACATAATTGCCAGAAATGACAAGAATTGGTATGATCTGTTAAGATACTATATAGTGCTAATTTATGTCTTGAAAACCTCAGTTTATTTGATTTAATAAATATTTACTGAAGACCAATACTTTTTTTAGTGTTGGTTAAAAGTTAAATGAGATATCTATTCCATCTTCAGGATCCTACAGTCTACCAATAAAACACAGATCTCCACATATAAGTTTGTTAGCCCTGGAAATCATAACTCTTTAGCATGAACTACTAAGATATATGTCTAAAGACTATTAATTTCTAATTTTGGCATATTCATTATTATTTTTGTCATTGGAGTAATCCTCAATTTTAGTCTATGTGATAAAATAATATTAGTTTTTAACAATCTTAAAATTAACCAAGATGTATGAGTTATTTTGGTACTCAGTGTATTAAATGTTAAAGGATAGCGTTCATCCTAAAACTTATAAGGAACCAAAAAAGACCCTAAAGAGCCAAAACAATCTCAAGAAAGAGATCAAAGTTGGCAGTATTACACTACCTGATATCAAATTATACTACAAGACTATAGTAATCAAAACAGACAGAGTATTACTGGCATAAAACAGACACAAAAATCAATGGAACAGAATGAAGAGCCCAGAAATAAATCCACACCTATATGCCAATTAATCTATTATAAAGGTGGCAAGAATACACAGTGCTGTAAATAGTCTTTTCAATAACTGGTGTTGGGAAAACTGGAGAAATACCTGTAAAAAAAGAAAGAAACTAGATCACTTTCTTATATCATATACAAGAATAAACTCAAAATGAAATAAAGACTTAAATGTAAGACCAGAAACCATAAAACTTCTAGAAGAAAACATAGGCAGTAAACATTTTGACATTGCTCTTACTAATGTTCTTTTTTGATATGTCTCCTTAGGCAAGGGAAACAAAGGAAAAAATAAACAAATGAGAATACATGAGACTGAAAAGCTTTTTGCATAGCAAAGGAAACAACAAAATGAAAAGACAACTTACTGAATAGAAGATATTCACCAATGAATCATTTAATAAGAAGTTAATATGCAAAATATATAAGGAATTTATACAACTGAATATCAAAAAATCAAAGAATTTAATTAGTAATGGGCAAAGAACCTGAGTAAACACTTTTCCAAAGGGGATGTAGTGATGGCCAATAGACATATGAAAATATGTGCAACATCACTAATCATCATGGATATGCAAATTAAAAACCCAAACAGATATCACTTCGTACCCGTTAGAATGGCTATATAAAAAGTGAACAAAAAAACAAGTTTTGGTGAGAATGTGGAGAAAAGGAAACCCTCATGCACTATTGGTGGAATTGTAAATTAGTATATCAAGTATGGAAAGCATTGTGGAGGTTCCTAAAAAATTAAAAGTAGATATTTATAAAGTAGAACTACTATATACCTCAGCAATTCAACTTCTGGGTATTTATTCTAAGAAATTTGGAAAGATGTATGCAGCCCTATGTTTATTGCAGCATTATTTACAACAGTCAAGATACAGAAATAATCTAAATGTGTATGAGTAGATAATTGAATAAGATGTGGCACATATATACAAAGGAATATTACTCAGCCATAAAAAGAATGAAATCTTGCCCTTTCAACAATATTGATCGACCTAGGTGGTATAATGCTAATTGAAATAAATCAGAGAAAGACAATATCATGTGATTTTACTTATATATGGAATCTAAAACACACAAAAAACAAACACACACAATAGAAACAAACTCAGAGAAACATAGATACAGGTAAAAAATGATATGGGAGCAGGACTGAGGGATAACTGAAAAAAGGTGAACAAATTAAGTAGAAATTTCCACTTATAAAAATAGTCATGGATATAGCCCTGGCTGGTGTAGCTCAGTGGATTGAGTGCAGGCCTGTGAACCAAAGGATCGTGGTTGGATTCCCAGTCAGGGCACACGCCTGGGTTGCAGGCCAGTTACTGGCAAGGGACGCACGAGATGCAACCGCACATTGATATTTCTCTCCCTCTTTCTCCCTCTCTCCTTCCCTTCCCCTCTACAGATAAATAAATAAAATGTTAAAAAAATCTTTAAAAACATAGTCATGGATATAAAGTTCTGAATAGGGAATATAGTCAATAATATTGCAATGACTATGAATGGTGTCAGATGGGTACTAGAGTTATTGGGGTGATCACTTCATAAGTTATATATGGCTAATCACTATGTTGTACACCTGAAACTAATACAATATTATATGTCAACTCCAATTGAAAAAGAAAACAAGATAAAGTTCAATACCGGATAATATGGATAGATCACATTGAAAAAGATGCTATTGATACACAAATTATTCATATCATTATATATGCAAGTCCTTATTATGTGCCTTATGTTACTATTTTAATATTTGCAAGACAAATTATATATGTAATAATAATGCAAAATATTGCTACCCACAATCGAAGGCTAAAACACTGTCTGACATTTAGCAGAAGTTATTTTCACTGAATCAAGGTAGTAGGGAAAATCTCACTAACATGTTGACAAATGCTTTAAGCTATAAAAAATACAAACAGAAGTAATTGAGCTGCCATTATTTATATAAATGTGATAAGATAGAACAGCTCAGGGGATGAAAAAACAAGAGAGAGTGCAACTTTATCAGCCAAAATACGTACCAATGATATAGTCCTTTTTAATGAATCACATGGACTTTTATTGTGTAAACAGAACTGAGTGCACAATTTGTGACTGGTCAGTAAGAACAAGCGACTGCCATTGTAACGTATGCATTGCATGCACACGTTTACCTTCTCAGTTAAAAGTGCAATGAAGCGCTTACAGCACTTACAATGTTTTAAGAGGACACATTAAGAGAAGATGCCCGTTTTACCAACTATTTTGTCATCCTGTCACGCTAATGTATTTTTCCTTAGTTTTATTTTAAATCCCAAAGTTGAATTTGTTGATGGAAAACAAGAAGCAAAAGTTTCTGTTTGTGGAAATTGAAAGGAGTGTACGTGAGGGGCAGGGTGTGTTTTGCATGGCAGTTCCTTTGCTACTACCATGTTTTTTTGTGGTGCTGGAAGGCAGCAAAGTGACAGGTGGTAAATAAGGCTCTAGCTAGTTTCATAGTGTATTTGCAACCAGTTATTATGGGTCAAATGTCTGTGGTGTGTAGGGAATTAGGGACACATCTTCTGTTAAGAATAATGGAGGCTTAATGTCTACTTTCAAACATAGCATGAACATACCACCTAATCTTGCCATAATTTTCACCAACTCTTATAAAGTATACACAAATGGAATATTAGGGATCCTTCTGTTTGCATCTTATCTTGTACTTGCATAAAGTTTGAAATTTTGATACATTTTTAATCTAAAATTCTAATGTAACACATAATTTGCCATAACAGCAAAGGTCGGTAAGGACTAACTATACCTCTACAGGTAATGAGAGAGAATTTCTTGATTTAAAAGATAACTCATTTAATGGTATCCATATAGCACATTGTTATAACTTTTACTTTTTTTGAAAACTATAAATAGCTCCTTGCCTATCTAATCTGGTGTAAAACAGAATTGTTTTTGATATTGTTTGAACTTTACTAGGATTTGCATGTACCACATGTCAAATCATGCCCCAGAAACATAGCAACCACTAGCAGATAAAGCCTAATGTCACATGATCACACAGAACACAAAGGTTATAACAACGCAGATATTGCTTTTTAACAAGGAATTTCCATTTCGAGGAAAGGAGAGTAAGAATGGTTTTCTAAAAAATTCAGGGTGGGCCGCATTCTTACAGTACACTGATCTACAGCAACTTTTTGAAGCTCCAGGAAACATGGTCTCCCCACATCTCTGTATTTGCTCTGCATTCAGACAAAGAGCCAAGGTAATTTTGACTTTGAGGAGGAACAGTGGGAGAAGATGATAGTAGAGAGGTATACAATAAATAACAAATAAATAAGTGACTGTTGACTAAAACAATTAATTTTGCCCCCGGCTTCTGCAATAGCTTAAAAATTCTTAAAGTATTAGTGTATAGCTGTAACTTCAGGATGTAATAGGAGATTGAATCTTATAACAGGCAATGAAACAGATTATCACATTCACAAGGGACTGTATCAGGCTTTTTCCAGTACTAAAGAAACATATTAATCCTTGTCACTGTTTTCAGAAACGCTGTGACAGAAATAAACCTGTACTGTAACTTGGCCCTTTTAATGAGCTTCTGGAGTGTGGGCTTTCCACTCAGCACCTGAAAAACACAACAAAACACCTTTTATATTAAGATGTGAGGTTTGCTGCTGGCTAAATTTGTACACAGAAGTCTATAAACCAGTGCTCAGCCAGCTGGGAAGCAAGAAAGCAAATTCAGATTCTGCCATGAACTTCACAGACCAATTATCTACTTGGAATCATGGGAGTTTAACAAACAAATACCAGCCCCTGCTGAGCCTTTTCAGGCCAGCAGCTTATGGGTGATTCAGTTGCATCCGAGGCTTTTAGACTGATCAATTCTTAATCACAAAGCACAAAAATTATTCTCAGACTCATGTCAGTTTCTTTGGACACGTTTGTTAACAATCTGCTTCAAATCATTTTTTTAAAAGAAACTGCAGACTCTGTTTTTATTGACTCCCCACTTGTAAAATGTTTATAGCTTGTTAATTTATATTTACCCCTTTACTTTTGCCTGCAAATCAACATCACTTAGCACAGTTTGGTTACACTTTGTCCAAAGGAAATTACAGAAGCCTGCTATGGGGCTAAAATGAAGGAAAGCTGCGGAAAATCAATACACTGCTGATTAAACAGATCGTAGCAAATTCACGGCCGTATGCTGCAGCATGGAGATAGCAGTGTGATGCCTATCTAGCAGTTAATGTGCTTTCAGTTAGGTGAAGAAAATTTCAGAATAAGGCAAAATCACCCGGGAAAAATGAACTACTTCACACAGGAATGTATATGCTTATATGAAACCTACATTTTGTGTGTGTTAGTAGTTCATGTGAGAAATAAATAGGATGCATTTATCTTATGAAATAAAGCAGTGTAGTATCCTTATTATGATGTTTATCCTTTGTATTATGAAAGAAACTAATGGCATTGCAAGGTAGCACCTATTCATTGCTGTGAGTCAACTTTTTATGAAATATTAAGTTTATCAACATTTTCTTGTATAAGTTCAATTTGGCCATAAACAAAATGACTGAAAGGCAGATTATTTGTAGAGAATATCCAAAAGTAATAATGATAACACCCCTCCCCCCCAAATTCCAAGCAATTCAGAAAGAATCATTTGATTTCCAATATTACAGTAGAAGAATAAATGAAATAAATAAATCGTGTATGAAAGGGAAATGCAGTTCATATGTAATTAAAAATATATATATATAGTGGGAATGGATAATATTCACACAGTGCAGTAGTGAATACATTTGTTTATAAATCCAAAGACAGCATTGGTGTTACAGGGAAGGTCTAAGGTGTTCTAAAGCAAACATAGTTTGAATTAAGGCACAAACTCTTATTTCCATTCCTCCAAGTTCTTGTGCTTTGCAAACTGAACACTTTGAGGAGTGCAGAAAACACACACACACCCTAGAGCCTTGTTAAGAGGTGGTACCTCCTCTAATCCAGCTTAAAGAATCTCACCGCATTGCATTGCATGTGAATTAAGATGAGAAATGAACAAGCAAAAGTTTGAATACAATCTTTCTGGACAAGTGTAAATAGAAGAAATTTCATTTCAACCTCTCATTAATCCTTCTATTTGACATATACGTTTATCTATTTGGAGTATGGTAATGTTGTGTGAGGGTTTTGTTTTTTTTTAACTTGATGCACCAGGGTAAAGCTTGTGGCTCTATTTACCTTTGCTCATTCAGGGAAACTGTAGCTTTGATATGTTAGAGTATTCTGGCAGATAAAGTTTAGTAGTAAGTCTTTATACTAAAAAAATACACTTGACAAAATTATGTTCTATGTGCAAAAGCCAATTTGAGTTTTAATCTCTGTTTTTAATTCTCTCTTTTTCAAAATATCAAAGTCTTTCAAATGGTAACATGGTTAACTTCTTTGCCAAATTCCATGTGTTAAAAAGAAGGTGTTTTTGAGTCATCAAAACTTATAAAAAGACCTTTAACAAGTAAACAGCTTTTCTTTTCTTTTTTAACTGGAAGATGTGGTATAAGAAAACACATTCATGGACACCATATGTGAACAAACTTTTATCTGAAGATTTTGAGATTTTTGAGAATTCCTAGAAAATGAGGGATTTAAATTCATAGTCTGAAGAGGCTCACTCAGTGACATTATGTTCATACTGCGATACATGGTTATATAAAACTCAAGGTGTTTTTGGCTTGATTATTCTGTTTAAAAGGTCTTTGATTCTCTTATTCAGGAAAAAGAGGTCTTTCATAGTTTAGGAATATAAACATAATCATTATTTTAGTACCTCTATTTTAGTACAAATGTTAACTTGTCTTTCTTGTATTATGGTAAACTATTTATAAACTTTTTTAATAAGTATGTTCAAAGAATAAGTTTTACTCAAATATAATTTTGTGACATTAGGAGAGTAAGCAATGGATATCAATGGAAAGAACAAGTATTTTGGAAAAAACAGAAAATACATATATTTGAAGTATTTATTGGTTTTCTAGGTTAATTGTGCTCTTGAATAGTATTTTCAGATCTTTCTTTGTGGCATTGTAAGAAAACATAATTGAAGAGACAGAGTAGAATAGAAGAAACTAATAGAAGAAGGAAAGGCCAAATAACCCAAGTATACGCATCTGAGCACCATTATTTCTGAGTCTCACAGTTATGTAAAATTATACTTTCACATTCCTGTACTCTCAATAAGTTACAATGATTGTTTGTAAACAGCATTACTTTATTTAAAATCCATGCACTGTGTAAATCTGAGAGTTGTCAAGGCTTTGAATACCCTTTGGTAGAAACCCACTTTTTCTTATTAATACGTAGTAATTTATCACCATTAAGTATATGATCCCTCTGAAAAAAACTGACACACACTGCTCTCTAGACTATAATTTCAGTGTTCACAAAATTAATCTCTAATTAAATTATAGTTATTTTAGAAATGTATGTCCTTAATTAAATTATAGCATGCATATAAAGAAGAAATGATGATGCCATGATTCAAACATATTTAAAAATGTACTGCCAAATTTTGAATGCTATTTGTCATCTCAAAAGTATGACTAACAAGGTTCAGAAATGACTAGAAAGTCAAGGGAAAAATTGCCCAAGTAAAACTGGTTCTTTAAAGAACCGCTTATTATATTTTGGACGGTTTATCTATTAAATCTGAATATAACTTCTTACACTACACAGAGTATTACATTTCTAAATTAATTGCCATACCCCCATTTGTTAAAGAATTTCACTCCATGTGAAAAGCAAAGTCTCACTAGATGTGAATTTTACACTGAGCTAGATCAATCCCAATACCAGTAAATGGATATTATTAAACAGCATGGGGTAGTGCAAACTGGGAAAGAAAACTTGTAGTGTGCTGCCTTTGAGCAGACCTGGCTTGCGTGCTGTGACAGGGCAATTGTCGACATGCTTTTTCATGCCAATCTGCAGCTTTTTCAACTCTAGATGCTATGGCAACCAGGGTTTAACAGACTAAGCAGCTAACAAGCTTCCCTGATGGAATTGTCTGGTTGTGTGATTGCCTTGTCTTAGGGAAAATATCAAATAGAATGAAGACGCTTGTGGACATTTCTCAAACTGATTATAATTTGGACAGTTGAATCGTAATTGTCTGTTGTGTACTGTACAGTAGTGACATACGCTATTTTCCATGTTCCTTGCAGAGCACAGCATTGCATTCCCGCGTAGGCTGTGTTTCCCTTGAGAACAATGGGTCCTGGCTGCTGTGGGTTTGGTGCAACATGGCAGTCCACGTCTTACACCAGATCATCTGGGAAAGACAAGAACAGTGAATAGTTCTAATTTCTGTCTCCTTGAAAAGGCTCGTGTTTAATTTGAATTATGTTTGTATAAAATATAATGATGTGAAAAGGTATTTTTCTCTTTTATAAAGTGTTCGTGTTCATAGGGTAAGTTGTAGATCAAAATATGCAGGTGAATTAATTTGTTATTTATCATTGAGCATAATTTTAGTTCTTTGGGAATATTGATTTTTTTAAATTTGCAACCACTTAAACATGTATTTGTGTCACCAATCTTATGCATAATTTAAAACACTGAGGAAATAATCAAGCTTCCCTGATGCAATGGTCTTGTTTTAATAGTGCCTCATCCTATTGAAAATGAATAGAAGACACTCTATTGTTTTAAATGATTAAAAGCCTACTAATAAAATTTCAGTTTCTTTAAACATTCAAAGGCATTGCATTTTCAAGATCATTTGATGTCAAATCTTTATTTTTTTCATAGGGGTCCATCTTTATAAAAAATAAAATCATTACAACAAACATTTCAAATGAAATGTGAATTATCAAAAATGAAATCTAGGTTTCCATTTTATAGATAGATATATTAAATAAAATGAACTGCTTTGTAAGACAACCTCATTAATTTATTTCATAGACCATTGTGAATAGATTATTTTACACTTTAAAATATATCAATGTTAGGTCTTGAGGATAAAAATCAGATGATATTTTCAGTAGGCTCTGAACTATTTGAGGTTTGCTAACTGTAAGTTGATGGTAAGATTTTTAGCACACTCATCTTGGCCATATCTCACCAACCACAGAATCTGATCTTTTTTAAATTTAAATGTTGAAATATTTCAAATTGATACTTTTGGTTGCAGATGCCAAGGCCTCCAGAAAAGGTAAGGTTCCTTCCTCCTCTTCATTTTAGTAGACTGGGCAGCAATCCAAGTGGCCTTTAAAAAAACCTACAAAGCTACATACAATGATTTATGTCTAGATGGTACAATTCCTAAATGGGTATTTTGGGAGACCTATTCTTTTTCTTAAGCAGTAAGATCTCAGAGTTAGAGCACCTTTTTCTATGATGAGTAGTGCACACAAGGGCAAGAAATGAAATTTGGAACATTTTGCTCTCTTTATAAAGAATCTTTTCTAAACTAAGTTGTAAAAACTATTTTTGCAGAGTTATAGTATATCAAAATCAATAAGCTAAGAGTTATAGTAAAGCTTTATTTTTTATGGATGTTAATTTTTAACAAAAATAACTCATTCACTGGGTTATCATTTACTCCTATCTAATTCTTAGTTTTGAAATTATCCTCTATTATTAGTCACCTCTGCTCCTGTCACTTTCCTGTTGTCCTTGGTGCACTAGGGAGAGACCTCTATTGTATTTATTTCCCTGAAGAATATCACTTCTCTGTCCAATGGGGAGCTCACTTGTGTCATATGCTAAATGAATACAATTGGAAATTAAGGAAAATCATGTATTTTCAGTGGAAGGAGAATTTTGACTCTACCTGTTTTTGAATACTAAGAATTCAGATATTGGACACATTTTACTTTTGAATTCTTCGAAACTTTTTTTTATTCAATAGATTCAGACTTAGACCCTGATAGACAGTATCTCCCGCAGTGTTTGAAGCACTGTGCCGGAACACACCCGCTCACCTATGTTCTTTTGTGTTTAACTTTCAAAACTTTTTTTTCCCTAAACAGCAAAAACAAATTAAATGTAATAATAATAATAGTAACAATCATAATCATGTTAATAAAAATAGGTAACGTTTATTTAGCACTTGCTATAGTCTGGGTTTTTATTTACTTATTTTAATGTATTAACTTATTTAGTCCTCCCCGCAATCTTCAGAGTAAGGTACTGTTATTTCTATTAGTTCAATGATGAAACTGAGGGAATGAGAAGTTACTCATTTGCCTGATGTCATACATCTAGTAAGTGTAGAAGAAGTGTTATAACCTAGGCTATCTGACTCTTGAGAATTAAGGGGTATCTAATCCTGGTTGCTGATGAATAGATTTCATTAGTTCCACTCACTACCAATATTACATTTGATGAAGATGGGGTTGATTGTCTCCTGACATCATCTAATTATATGTTCTTGCTGCTTATAGTTATGTATAACATTTTGCAGAGTTTTAAATGAGGGTTCTGAAATTCAGTGCAATATATGTATGGAGCATGGAGTGATAGTACCATTTTTAAGCATCCACTATGTTCTTGGTATTGTGCTATGCGGTTTAGTGATGCTCACACCAAGACTATTAAGAAGCTATTAATATTTCGGTTTTCACATGAAAAAACTGAGGCATAAAAAAACTTTCATGCAAAACTATTTAAGCAACTAGAAATGAGATTCGGTCAAGGTATATCTGAACATATGTTTTTTCCTCGTTTTTTTTTTTTAATTACTAAACCCAAAGTATTTTACATTGTAGAAGTGAAGGAAATGAGAATTTAAACCCTTTCCAATCTTATTTATGGTAAAGATAAAAGAAGAGATTTTGCTATTAGTGACTTCATAGAGGTAGTATAGATTTAATCTTTTAACAAGTTGTTTGACAATGTAGATGGTCTTTTTCAGCAATTCAGCTGGCAACCATATATCTTTATCCAGTACCAAGGATGGCAGTCTGCCCATAAAATATATGAAAAGAAGTACTTTGTTATGTGCTGATGTTGCTCTGGAGCCCAGGCTCTACTGATAGGAGAAAGAAATTTTTATTTGTTAATTATAGGTAGCTCATTTCTTCCAGTTTAAAATATTTTCTGTGACTGTAAAGTATGTCCACATATTCTTGGATACTTTTCACTTCAAAATGCAAAGCCTAATTTTGTTCTCTTTGAATGTGGACTTACTGACTTGCTTCTGAAGAAAAGAGTATGGTGAAACTGACAATGTAACTTTTGATATTAGGACATAAAGCTATTGTCATTTCCTCTTTGCTCTTTCTCTGGTGTCACTCACTCTGGGGAAAGTCAAGTGCCAAGTCATGAGGACCCTTGAAAATCCCATCTAGAGATCCATGTGGCAAGGAACTGAGGCTTCTAGCAAATAGCTGGTGAGGAAGTGAGGCCATCTGCCAACAGCCCTGTGAATGCACTTGGAAGCAGATCCTGAAACCCCAGTCAAGGATTCAGATGACAGAAACCCTGGCTGACATTTTGTTTGCAATCTTATGTGAGACCCACAGCCAAAACCACCTAGCTAAGCCATGCCTGAGTGACTGAGCCATAGCTATTTTGAGATAATAAACGTTTGTTATAAGCCACTAAGTATTGGTGTAATTTGTTACATGGTAATACATAATTAAACCATAGTTTCTCTAAGGTAACATTCAGTCAATTTTAAATTGAAACTCCCTGATAGGATTAGCTCTCCTAAAATTCCTCAAAGAGTCTTTCCCTCCTCACTCCTTTCCAAGATGGAAGGTTTCCAGGAAAAGGTTATGAGGGAGGTGTTTTGTACCATTCTCCAGGACCTGCTCCCTCTACTGACAAGACCTTAATTCTACCTGGATATTGTTTCTTGTTTATATCCTCTCCCTCCCCACCAATGGGGTCCACTGAGGGACTGGTCCTATTTGAACATCGTTCTGGAATCTACTCCTTCTGATTCTGCACTTGGTTATTGCTTCTGGTCATAAAATATGTGTACCTGACAGTCCCTGCCATGGCCCCATCCTCCTTTGCTATAGCTGTATTTTCGGCAGGTGAGCCTGTGGAGACTGAATGTCCTACACATCAGGTATGGGCCCTGCGGAACTACATGCTCTACAGCTGCAGATTGTTCCTAACCTGCAGCTCCTGAGGCATGTACTTGCAGTGCCCTGTTTGCTGTAGAGTTTGTCTAAGATTACTGAAGTTTTCCTAGGTTATATCCTGATGATATAGGAACAGATCCTTTCACTGCAGCTTTAAAATTTTTCTTTATTGCACTTGTGAAAAGTTGGAAACTGCCTAAATCCCATACATAGGATAATAGTTGAATAAACTATGGTTCATTACACAATGGAGTGTTATGCATCTATACATAAACACATGAAAGGTCTTTTCAGGATATATCGTTCTGTGAAAAAAACCAAAATGCAAAAAGTATCTATAGTATGTAACCGTTGAAGCAAAAAGGAAGTATAAGAGATTATACATGTATCTGCTTATTTGTGGAAAAGGTATAGGAAGGATAAAACAGAAACTAGAGAGATTAATTCTATACAAGGGTGAGTGGAAAAGAGGTGGAAATAAGGAGGCAATAAGAACATGGTAGAGGATGGGTTTCCTGTAAATTAGTCCTCATTTCAGTTAGTGCATCCTTCATTCTTGACTAGTCCTTTTTTATGCTGTTGTGTTCTCACTGTTCGTTGAGCATACTTATAACCAATGTTTTGAACATTGAGTCCGGTAGATTGCTTGTCTCCATTTTGTTTAGTCCTTTCTTTGGAATTTTGTTCTGTTCTTTCATTTGGGACATGTTTCTTTGTCTCCTCACTGTGGCTGCCTCTCTGTGTTTGTTCCTATGTATTTTGTATTCTATTTGGTAGAATTAAGTAGAGCTGTTACATCTCCCAGGCTTGGCAGAGTGGACTAATGCAGTAGGTGTCCTGTAGAGTTTAGCAGCACAGCCTCCCCAGTCACCCAAGCTGGGCACTTGAGGTGCATCCCCTGTGTGGGCTGTGTACATCCTCTTGTAGTTGCACCTTGATTCCTGTTGGCACATCAGTGGGAGAGATTTATCGTCAGGTGGATCAGCTGCAAGGACTGGCTATGGCCACTCACCGTCGAACCCTGACCACTGTGGAGGATCAGCTGTGCAGGGGTCAATCCCACAGAGCATAACTTACTTCAGTGGAGTTCTGGTGTCCAATGAGTCTGCCCCTTGCATGTGTCACTTATGGAAGTGGTTGGGTGGTGGTGTTTGAGGTGATCTGAAGCTGTCCACTTGGTGAGCTGGCTCTGGGGCTTCCTGTGAGGTGTAGGCCAAGGTCAGCTACTGCCTTTCTTCTGCCTGGGGCCACCTGGCATGAGCTACAAAGTGATTTGCAGGTGGTTGCCACTTATGCTGGGTTTGGAGGTGCCCAGTTGACTCTAACCTGTGAATCAAGGCCAGCTGCTGTTAGTGCTGGACCTGGGGCCACTAAGAAAGAGGTATGGGTTTCACTGAGGCCAAATGCCATTTGTTTGAGAGATTTTAGGAAAACCTAAAGCATGAGCCAAGACAGGTTATTTGTACGGAAAAGCCACTGGAAACAAGTTGGATGGGGTGGGACTTCAGGGAATCACCATGGTGGGGCAAATAGTGTGAGCCAGGTTGATGGAGGGAGAAATAATACTTTTGTGAATATACATCTTTATAGCTCTTCTATAGCTCTTAGGATCATGGTATTGTTTTACATGCCTCCCAAGTAAATAAATAAATAAACAAGCAAAAATGTGAGAAGAACCCAAAATGAAAACAAACAGTAACGAGTAGACTTAATTGTATTATAATTGAATAAAATAATCATACAGATAAGGGTGGGGACAAAAAGACTAACAAAAGTAACTTTAGAAAGCAATATTTTGACTAAACTTAGTAAGTATAAAAACAAACAAAAAGAACCCCACAGTAGTTCCACAAATGCTGTTTATTTATCAAATTTCTTTCTAACATGAGTATAAGTTAGCAATTCTGAACTATTTTATGTTTATACTAGGTTTGAAGGAAAAGCAAATATATTATTAAGAAAGAGAGCCATGCTTCTCAATGTCAGAGAAAGAGTTTACACATGAAAGGGGGAAAGACTAAAATGAATCATGTCATGTTAAATTAGAATAAAAGGTACAAACTAGTTGTGTTTAATATGTACGCAGGTGGATAGACACATAAATAAATAGTTGTGTGTATTCCCATGTTATACCTACATCTATTTCCTAGCTCTGTTCTCTGAGAAGGTTAGAAAAGGTGACATCCCAGTAGCAATGAGCATATTTAACATTTAGATCTTGGAATCTAAATATCATTTTCCAATTAAAGGAACCAGCTCATGGCTCCATAGAGAAGTGATTGATAATCAGGAAGGACCACGTCAGGGAAATTACAAGAAATTGGAACATCTTAAGGTAACAGAAGTATAAAAGTACTCACAGAATAATGGAGGCATCACAAAACAAAACCAAAACATAGAAACCAAGTTTAAAGAGCACCCAGTGGCCAACATTGTGCCAATTAGAGAAGAACCCAAAAAGGTGCAAGATTTAAGTTACAGACCTTTAGATTACAATAATCGTTAATGATGCCATGCAGATATAGATTTATAAATGGAAAAGTAAATAAATAGAAATAAATACTCTCCTTTATAATGGAATATAAATTTATAAATCTATGAGAAATAAAGGAAGTAGAAATTTACCATTAAATAAACACCACCGTAATATTTGTTTTGTCCATCTTTATGCATATTATTCAAATCATCAGTGGATGCTAACATTAATGACTAATGAGAAATAGGATATTCATATAGTCTTAAACATTTCCTTACAAAATACTTATTAACTACAAAAGAAAACTATCAACATGACAAAAGAGAAGCCTGGCAGACACCATTTAGCCATATGATCATTGTTAACCTTACTGCTAATAAGCTATAATGCTGTAACAGTGGGGAATTGTAACCCACTCCACCAGTTTTTGGATATTGTTTCTGTAAATGCTGACTCTGACTAATATGTTGCTTGTACATAAACAGCATGCCTCTGTAAGAATCCCAGGAACTAACTTCAAAAGTTAAAGACTCCGACCTTCAGGCATTCCAGCTCTGTGAAACCAAGATGATGAACAGCAGGTGATGGCTTGACCTGTTTCCGGTCTTATCCAAGTGGACTGTGCTGACTGTCACACAGAGAGCTTTTTACTTCAATTCACTTGAATTCTTTGTTCTATTTTCTCTCTCTCTCCTTGTAAAAATCTCTGCTTGCCCTGAAATGTTACGATGGGCTTCAAGACAAGATTCCCTCATCTTCTTGAAATGCTAGAACTTGAATAAATCACTTTCCTTCTCACCAGCACCTGTCTCAAGAGTTTGGCTTTCATGACAGCAGTCAGCCAGGCCTGCATTCGGTTACAATACCATCATGTGCCACAGGACAGAAATCACTTCTGTTTTATTTTTGCCAAATATGGAGTAATGCTAATCTAATTATGAGAAAGCATATACAAATTCAGGGACTTTCTAAAAAATAATTGGTATTACACTTCAAAAGTGTCAAGAACATGAAATACTACCCTGTCTGGTATGGCTCAGTGGGCTGGGCATTGTCCCACAAACCAAAAGATTACTGGTTTGATTCATGGTGAGGGCACACGCCTGGGTTGTGGGCCAAGTCTCGGGTTCTGGATGTGTGAAACCAAATGATGTTTCTTGTATACTTTGATGGTTCTCTCTATTTTTCCCTGCCTTCCCCTCTCCCTAAAAATAAGTAAATAAAGTCCTAAAAAAAAAAAAAAAAAAGAACATGAAATACTGAGAAGTGTCACAGACTGAAGAATCCTAAGGAGACATGACAACTATGTGCAACATGGGACTTTGGATTGGGCCTTGATCCTGAAAAACAGGATACTAGTGGAAAAACTTGTAAAAATTTAATAGTTATAATCTGTATATTAGTTAATGATATAGCATCATTGTCAATTTCTTGGTTTTAATACTTGAACTATGGTTATATAAGATGCTAGCATTCTGGAAGCTAGGAGAAGGGTACATAAAAATTCTTTGTCCTATTTCTGTAAACTTTCACAAGTCTAAATTTATTTAAAAAATGTTTAATAAACTTGGCAAAAGTCAAAGCCTAGTGAATTTGCTTCAACTAAATTAAACCAAGTATTTTGAGAGAATACATTCTTTTAAAAAATGTTGTTTCTTTGTTTTTTACTTTTTAGATTTTATTTATTTTTAGAGAGAGGGGAAGGGAGGGAGAAAGAGAGGGAGAGAAACGTCAACTTGTGGTTACCTCTCGTGACCCCCAACTAGGGTCCTGGTTGGCAATTCAGGCACGTGCCCTGACTGGGAATCAAACTGGCTACCCTTTAGTTTGCAGGGCCTGAGAGCATGCTTTCAATGTTTATCAAGGTTAGTTAGGTCCAATGGTTTGCAAAACAATATCATGTCAACTGAAGTCAACAATTATTTCAGCCCTCAACAAGTTAAACTAGTGTTCTGGAAAAAATGAATAAACACTCTATGTGACTCAATTCCTGCCCCTCCCCTTCACCCTTCCCTTCATCCCTCTCACAACTTCTAGTGCTCCCACTCTTTCGGGAATGGGAGAATGGCAAGAAAGGATGCTCATGATTGAGTTTATGCCTTTTCCTTCATTTGTTCTTTCTTGACTTCTTCCCCTGGGGATGGAAGGCCTTTTAATTTCCTCACCTGCCTGGGTCATACCCTTCTCCTTCCTTAGGTGGCATTTACTTTAGCCATTACTGAGACAAAGTAGCAAAAGTATTGCAGAGAAAGAAGCTCATATGCATATCTCTTCAGATACAGCAAGGGGTACTTAAAAAATACCTCTGTCATACTTACAGACCACTCTGAATATTTTAATACCTGATTATCCTTCAAGTCAGTTCCCCAAAGTTTAACTTTATCTTCTGGTTACATTGTAATGTTCGTGAGGGCTAGGTTAATATCTTACACAATATATCTTTATAGCATGTAACAAACACCAACTCATCGGTGCATATTTTGTTGATTTTTTGAAGTGGATTAACCACAAATCACTTGGAGTATAGTATTGAAGAAGTGTGGTGTGACCTATGAAGACCAAATTCCATGATTCTCCTCCTGCTTGCTTTTGAAAGGTTTGTTGAATCCTATGAAAAAGTCTGTTCATAGTCTGTAGCAAGTTTGCTAATTTGGCTTTTGGTACCATAAATATTCTCAGCTATAGAAAATCATCAGATATTCTGTCAAGTTGAAGATAATACATGTTATAAGTAACCTAATGATCTTCTATAAGAATATAAAATATGTTGTAATTTAAGGGCATGTGGTTGGAAAAGGTATTCATGACCCAAACTTTCATGATTCAAAAAATTCTTGGAGGAAACACTATATCAAAAGAATCCTAGTTTCATCCTCTGAAATGTGAGCAATTAAAAAAAATTAAAACTAAGGTAGGATCAAAAGATGAATGTGGGCAAAAAGGGTAATATATATGAAGGTTTAATAGCAGAATATCAGAGTTTGTTGAGAATCACATCTGTAATGTTAAATATGTGAGCATTTGGCAGATCATAAAAGAAAATTCTGAAAATGTTGCTTACTTTGAAAAGATCATGATTTGATATTCTAATTTAATGTGCATGTAATCCTAATTTTTAATTGCATTTTTCTATTACCACTTATTCCCTTTATACTCTCCTCCCACCCCACAATCACCCCACTGTCATCCAGGTCCATGTATTCTTTTTCCTTTTTGCCCCATCCCTCTACCCCCTTACTACTCACCCCCATAGCTGTTGTACTGCTCTCTATCTATGGGTCTGTCTCTATTTTGCTTGTTAGTTTTTTTATTAGATTCCACATATCAGTGAAATCCTATGGTATTTGTCTTTCTCTGAATGGCTTAGTTCATTAGTGTAACATTCTCCAGGTCCACGCACATTGTTGCAAAGTATAAATTTTTTCTTTTTTCACGGCAGAGTTGTATTCCATTGTGTAAATGTCCCATAGTTGTTTTTTCCACTCTTCTACTAGGGTTGCTTCCATATCTTGGTGATGGTAAATAATATTGCAACTAACAAAGTGTTGCTTATGTCCTTTCAAATAAGTGTTTTTGGTTTCTTTGGATGTATCACCAGAAGTGAGATTGCTGGGTCAAGAGGCAGATCCACTTTAAGTTTTTTGAGGTATCTCCATACTACTTTCCACAGTAGCTGCAACAATTTGCACTTCCACCAACAGTGCAAAAGTATACCTCTTTCTTCACATCCTTGCCAGCACTTATTGTCTGTTGATTTACTGATGATAGCCATTCTGACAGGTGTGAAGTGATATCTCATTGTAGTTTTAATTCACATTTCTCTGATGATCAGTGACATTTAGCATCTTTTTATGTGTCTGTTGTCCATGTGTATGTTCTCTTTGGAGAACTATCCAAGTCCTTTTCCCATTTTTTAACTGGATTGTTTGTTTTTTAGTGTTGAGTTTTATAAGTTCCTTATAAATTTTGGATATTAACCCCTTATCAAATGTTCTCTCATTCCATAGGTTGTCTTTTTATTTTGCTGATGGTTTCCTTTGCTGTGCAAAGACTGTTTAGTTTGAAATCAGCATTGCAAGAGATACTAAAGGGACTGCTTTAAGAAGATGAACAAACAAGAGAGAGAGAGGCAGAGAGAGTGAGAGTGAGACAGGTACAAAGAGGAAGAATGGCAATGAATAAGTACCTATCAACAATAACCTTAAATGTAAAGGATTAAATGCTCCAATCAAAGGCATAGGGTGGCTGAATGATAACAAAACATGACCCAAATATATGCTGTCTAAAGAGACTCACTTCAAAACAAAAGATATACGCAGGCTGAAAATGAAGATTTGAAAAAAAAATATTTTGTGCAAATGGACATTAAAAAAAAGCTGGGGTAGCAATACTTATATGAAACAAAGTAAATTTTAAATAAAGACCATAATAAGAGGCAATGAAGGTCACTACATAATACTTAAGGGAGTTTTGCAACAAGAGGATATAACTCTTATAAACATATATGCACCCAAAATAGGAGCACATGAATATATAAAGACAATATTGGATGACTTCAAGAAAGACATAGACAGCAATACAGTCATTGTAGGGAATTTTAACACACCTCAGTTAACAATGGATAGATCTTCCAAATAAAATATCATTAAAAATAGATTGTAGTATTGAACAACACACTAGATCATATAGACTTAATTGATATTTACAGAACATTTCACCTTGAAGAAGTAAAATATATATTCTTCTCAAAAGCACATTATTGGCAAACTAGATCCAGCAATACATTGAAAAGATCATTCACCATGATCAAGTGGGATTCATCCCAGGGATGCATGGATAGTATAGTATATGCAAATCAATAAATATAATACACCAAATAAACAATACAAAAGACAAAAACCACAGGATCATATCAATAGATGCTGAAAAAAGCATTTGATAAAGTACAGCACTCATTTATGATAAAAAAAATCCTTCAGCAACATGGGAGTAGAGGGAGCCTTCATCAACATAATAAAGTCCATGTATGAGAAACCTACAATTTCAGAATAGGCAAAAACTAAAAGCTTTACCCCTAAGATCTGTTACAGGACAGGGGTGTCCATTTTCATCACTTCTATTCAACAAAGTATTGAAGTTCTAGCTACAGCAATCAGAAAAGAAAAGGAAATAAAAAGTATCTAAATTGGAAAGGAGGAAATAAAGTTGTCACTGTTTGCAGACATGTTAGTATACACAGAAAACCCTATAGAGTCCATCAAAAAACTACCTGACATAATAAATGAATTTGGTAAAATGCCAGGATACAAAGTCAACAGTCAGAAATGGAAGGCATTTTTGTTCACCAATGATGAAATATCAGAAATAGAAATTAGGGATTAGCAACAGAATTTCTTGTTGCTCTATTTACTATAGCATCAAGAAAAATAAAGTACCTAGGAATAAACTTAACCAAGGAGTTATAAACCTGTACACAGAAAACTACACAACACTAGAGAAAGAAATTAAGGAAGACACATAAAATGGAGGCATATTCTGAGTGAATGGATTGGAAAAATTAAAATCATGAAAATGTCTATGCCACCCAAAGCAATCTATAGATTCAATTCAATCCCTATCAAAATACCAATGACATCTTCAAAAATTTGTATGGAACAATAAATGGTTCCAAATAGTCTTTGCAATTTTGAGAAAGAAGAACAAAGTAGGAGGGATCAAATTATATATTATATTACAAGACCACTGTAATAAAGATAGTTTGGTACTGGCATAAGAACAGACACATAGAACAAGGGAACAGAATAGAGGGTCTAGAAAAACTCATGTTAATATGGTCAGTTAATATTTGATGAAGGGGGTAGGAACATAAAATGGAATAACAATAGCTTCTTCAATAAATGGTGTTGGGAGATCTGGAAAGCTGCATGCAAAAAATAAATAAACTCAATCAACAATTTATAACATACATGATGCAGACACTGGCCCACAGTGTCTGCATCATTGTAAATGAAATGAGACATTCACATGGACTACTGAGTCTGGTGGAGGAAAAGGGACAGCATGGCTTTTCTCTCAAGGGGAGCAAAAGCCTTGGCCCTTGCCATGACTGGCCTTTATTTTGTTTCCACCCACATTACATGATGGTCCTCATTTACTATGCAGAGGTTTGCTTTATGTGGTTACCTTTTACAGACAACAAAGGAGCCAATGCTGCTAATCACATCACAGAAGAAGGATATTTGCAAATGAAAAAGGGAAAAGTAGTCGAACCAGTTACACTCATCCTAAGAAGGTTTAGCATGGATTTTAGGAAGTTACAATAAGCACTGGCTGTCTCAATTCACAGTGAGGGAGTTTTTAGGAAAACCCAGACTCAAAGTGGCCTAGGCACATTGCAGGCCTGATTCCTCACAGGAGAACCTATCCATGGGCGTGGGTCCTTTGCATCTCCGAGTGGGAGCTGGGCCCACACTTTGCAGAATGGTCTCCTACACATACACAAAAATAAATTCAAGGTGGATGAAGGCTTAAATATAAGTCATGACACCATAGAAGTCCTAGAGGAAAACATAGGCAGGAAATTTTCAAATATCCCACATAGCAATATTTTCACCAATACATCACCTAGGGCAAGGGATATAAAGGAAAGGAATAGACAAATGGGACTACATCAAACCAAAAAGCTTCTGCATGGCTACAGAAAATATCAACAAACTGTGGAAAGGGAACCACAGTATGGGGAAACATATATGCCAATGATACCTTGGAAGGGTTTGATTTCCAAAATATATAAAGAACTTACAGGACTCCTTGCTAGGAAGACAAACAGTCCAATTAAAAAATGGGCAAAAGACTTAAAGAGACACTTCTCCAAGGAGGATATATAGAGGGCCAACAGACACATGAAAAAATGCTCAACATCACTAGCCATCAGAGAGATGCAAATTAAAACCACAATGAAATACCACTGCACATGAGTGAGAATGGCCATCATAAACAAATTAACAAACAACAAATGCTGGTGAGGTTGTGAATGAAAGGGAACACTACTAAAACTGTTGGTGGGACTATAGACTGGTGCATCCCCTGTGGAAACAGTATGGAATTTCCTCAGAAAACTAAAGATGGAATTGCCTTTGACTTGGCAATTCCACTGCTGGGATTATACCCTAAGAACCCTGAAACACCAATCCAAAAGAACCTATGCACCCCAATGTTCATAGCAGCACAATTTACAATAGCCAAGTGCTGGAAGCAACCTAAGTGCCCACCAGTAAATGAGTGAATAAAAAAAACTATGGTATATTTACACAATGGAATACTATGCAGCAGAAAGAAAGAAGGAGCTCCTACCCTTTGGGACAGCATGGATGGAACTGGAGAGCATTATGGTAAGTGAAATAAGCCAGGTGGTGAAAGACAAATACCATATGATCTCACCTATAAGTGGAACCTAATCAACAAAAGAATCAAGCAAGCAAAATATAACCAGAGACATTGACATAAATAACAAACTGACAGTAACCAGTGCTGGGGGAGAGAGGGATAATAGGGGAACATAGGGGAAAGGCCATTAAGGAACATGTATAAAGCACACAAGGAAAAAGCCAAAGGGGATAGGTTTGAGGGTGATAGGTAGGGATGGGTGGGCTGGGGGTAGTGGTGGGGGGAAAATGGGGACAACTATATTGGATCAACAATAAAAAATAAATAAAAAACAAACATGTAAACAAATGAAAAAGAAAAGGAAACAATCTCATCCACAATTGCTTCAAAAAGAATAAAATACTTAGTAATAACTATAACCAAGGATGTAACTTGTACTTAGAAAATTAAAGCACTGAAAAAAAGAAATTGATGGAGATACAAAAAGGCAGAAGCACATACTGTGTTCATGGATAGGAAGAATTAACATCATTAACATATCTAAGCTATGCAAAGCAGTCTGTAGATTAACACAAATTCCATCAATTTTCAGATGATGTCCTTCACAGAATTAGAATAAATATTTCAAAAATGTATATGGAACCATGAAATGCCCTGCATGGCAACAGTAATCCTGAGAAAGAAGAGCAAATTTGGGGGAATCATGCTACTTACTATAAAAATGTACTATAAGGCCACAGTAATAAAAAAAGCCTGGTACTGGCATGAAACAGACATATAGTGCAATGAAACAGAATAGAAAGCCCATAAATAAGCCCTCATCTTCATAGTCAATTGATATTCAATTTGCTAAAGATAGTTTAGTCAGTAAATGGTATTGGGAAAATTGAACAGATATATACAGAAAATGAAACTAGACCACCTTCTTATACCTGTCTTTTAAAGCCCTGTCTTTTAAACTATAAATTTTGTGTGTGTGTGTGTGCGCGTGCGCGCACTGAGATGCTAAGAATGGAATTCTGTGTTTTTTTCTAAAGGATTATACTTTCCAACCTTATTGAAAATCTAAAAATGGGAAGCAGATTTAATTCATTGAAAAAAAGGAGGACATCTCATTCTGAAGCTGTCTGCTACTTTTACAAGCACCTTGAAGTTTTGGTATTTTTTAAATAAAAACTTCTGTCCTTTTATCAAGATGACATCATAGTTGGGCAACTGTGATTTTTAAAAGCTTTTCTTATTTAGTAGTAAGAGATTACTGTAAAAACACAACTTTGAGAATTTAATTTAGAGTGAATATTTGCAATTTTGATATTTATTATACCTTAAAAGAAAAATATTAATTTATTGTAAAATTCTTTTTTGTTCCATTGTGTACGGTTATCCTGGAGAAAGAGAACAACATATTTTGGCCTTATGGGGTATTGTTCATGTATGAGGAGAGCAATGTCAGTCCCAGGACCATTATAGGGGCTCCTTCGACTGAGACACAGAGTCCCTCTATCTTTTATCTCTGGTAGCCAATCAGATGTTCATTGAATATTTTTGTTAAATTTATAATAGCAACATTAAAACTTATAAAATTCTTTACTCAAAATGAATTAATTTTGAGAATAATGAAAAATGTGTTATTGCTATGTTTTCAGACTCCAACTTAGAATATATTGTTATTCACCATGTTGAAGTAACAATGTATAGCATGGTTATGATTAAATTAAAAGGGACACTTTTGGGTGGGAGCAGAGTCTGAAATATAATAAATTATTTGCAAGTTCCTAACATATAAAAAAGTGTACTCTTGTGTCAGGTGATCAGAGGTGGGATGGGAAGAGATAATGAAATGATAACATTGTTTTCATAAGATGATGATGATGAGTAATGATAGCTAACATATACTAAAGGTTTACTATGTGCAAGACACAATGTTAAGCCCATTTCATACCTTCTATTATTTAATATATTTTACATAGTACCAATATAAGATGAAAGCTGCTCTCTCTGAGTTTTGTGATATAAATTAATTTGTTTTATGACTTTTTACTATTAATATAAGTAGTCATAAATGTATTTTTCAGTATAATTCTTTTATGTGTTTTTTTCAGCTATTTGCTCAGTATTTGACAATTAGGTTTTGATCTTCAATGAATCTGTTCACAACATTGAATTAATCCTTGTAAACTAAAATATATTTTTTCTAAAATAATAATATCAGCATAAGAATTTATGAATGGAATTTCTATTTTGAACATTCAAAAATGAATGAACAATATGTTGGATTTACTATTAGATCTAAATTTGGAGAAAAAGTACATGAAATTACATAAATATATACAAATAAGCCCCCAAAATAAGTTCTATCCAGTTTATTGAAAAATGAATCAAAATTTAATGGATAAACCAGAAACGACAGCATCAATATATTCATTTTCAGTAATAACAACAAAGGTTGGATGCTTTACATTTCTGAAGCCCCCTTATTTTCATATTCTAGTCATCCTGCCTCAAATCTCAAGAATTTATATTCTTTTATTAATTGATTTTTATTTAAGCTTTCTCTTGATTATTACTCTACTATATATTTTATATTATATACTATATTAATGTAAATACAATGGTATGAAATAATGTTTGGTTTTAATTTTCAGGCAATTCTGGGGTAAGACATGCAACTGACTACTTCGTAATTTGTATATAGTTTTATGATATTATAACTATCATAATTCTTCTTTCAAGTAAGATTGTTTCCCTGTATCATCTATTCAATTCAATATGTTATTTCCCACTTAGTTTTGAGTGTTGACAAAAATGTACTGAATTAAACAGATTTCTGATTGACTTTGATAAAAAAGATACTTAATAGGTAGGAAATGATGAAACCAAACATGTTAAATATGATAATGAACTTGTATTTGAGTTCTTAATGTATGTCAGGACTGTTCAAAGACACTTTATATAGATTTTATCAGTTAAATATAATCTCCTTTGGTAGTTAATATCATCATAATCATTCCCATTTTACAAATAAGGAAAGGTGTTTAAAGAGCTCAAGCAATTTCCTGAAGGTTACACATACACAAAAAAAATGCTAGAGCAGACCCTGGCTAGTGCGGCTCACTGGATTGAGTGCTGGCCTGTGAATGAAAGGGTCACTGGTTCAGTTCCCAGTCAGGACACATGCTTGGGTTGCAGAGCAGGTCCCCAGTAAGGCGTGTGTGAGAGGCAACCACACATTGATGTTTCTCTCCCTCTTTCTCCCTACCTTCTCTTCCATCTAAAAATAAATAAATGAAATGCTATAGCAGGATTCAACTCCAAATATTCTAGCTCCAAAGTGCATGTTGAAATATTAAAATCTAATTGAATATATGCAAGATTCAAGTAATCGTAAGGCTCAGATGAGATTATCTACAGAGAGTTTCAGCTGGTATTGCTATGATGTGAGGGCACCTTAAAGTTGTCATTAGGGTCTGACGGGATTGATCATTCATGTGTACTAAGTTGCATTCACACCAAACTGAGACACTTTTTCCATCAGTAGACAACAGTTTTAGGACAGGTATTTAAAATGTCAGTTTCAGTGAAATGGTTCTGTGATAGGCTGGACATAGTGACAACTGGCAAACTCCAGAGGTCCAGGATCATGTTGACTTCTGTGTACAGGATATCCCAGAAACCAGAGTAATTTGCATTCTTCCTCACATTTGGCTCTCCCTGCTTTAGACTACCCCAATTAAAGAAATGGGAAATCTTAGGAGGACAGTTCAAATATGCTAATTCTACACCAGTTTTGTACAAATAGTATGGTATCTAGAGTTGTATTCAAAGTATATAACATCATGGTAGTAACTCCGTTAAGTAATTTCCCTGTTAAAATGGTCATATTTTGCTCTTGTGGGGTTCTCTTCTGAAACCAGTTGGTGCATATCTGAATGATACAAACAACTTCAAAATGCAATGTTTTTGCCTTAATAATTGATGCAATGTAGGTGTGTATGAGAAGTTAGCAAAGAAAACTAAGCAACAAATTTTTAGGCTAAGGATTCAACAACATGTTAAATAAACATTGAAAGTTCTTAGTCATAGGCTTTTGAAAAAATCTTCACCTAAGGATACGTGATCATTAATTTGAGAGAGAGAAAGAGAGAGAGAGAGAGAGAAAGATATCCATCGGCTGCTTCTCATTTGTGTCCCGACTGGGGATGAAACCTGCAATTCAGGTGTGTTTCCTGACTGGGAATGGAACGGTGCAAGGGACAGCACCCCAAACCCCCAAGCCACCCAGCAAATGCTCTTAATCATATTCTTAAAAACCTACAGCGGAATCCTCCAGTGGTGTGATCTAATCCCCAGGTACTTGGTCCAGGTTTAATTTAGGATATAAATCCATGTTCATTTCCCAACAGCCAAATGCCTTATCTCATTGGAGAATAGGGTTAGAGTCTTTGCATTTGGATAAACATAGGTGGTAGCAATGGAGCGTGGCCACGTAATGATGTGAGAAAGAATATGTAAACCTACTCAAGACCTACCATATTTTGCCAAGTATGATGAGCACTTTTTGCCTAAATTTTTAAGGGAAAAATAAGAATGTGCATAATACCTGGGTAGTTCTAATTCCATATATAAAAATGTTTTTAATTATTTTATTTATGTGTATGTATTAAAAGTATAACTCTAGAAGGCAACAATGATATCCATATGCAAAATAATACCCTGGAATATGATAATCAGTTTTGTTTCTAAATATAAATAAATAAATAAATTAATTAAAAAATTAAAATGACAGATTTCTTTTTCCTGAAAGTTTGGGTGCACACCATACATGGCAAAATACGGTATTCGAGAAAGATATTACACACTTCAAAGATTGCTTGCCAAAGTGTCTAAATGTCTTAAGGGCCAGTAATAGAAGACTGAAGTCTTAAGCTGCTTCCATTTTTGTGAAAACTGGGGCTTGCCAAATTCCACCCTGCTCCCATTCCACTCATTCAAGATTAGTAAGATGTTTTTTGTTGTTCTTCTAGGTAGGAATTCATTATCACTGTCATTAAATACATTCTTGCTAAAAACTGGGGAGGTGCACTTATATTTTGAGAATGAGATTAAAAATGATTGAATTAAATGACATTTGAAGATTACAACTTTAATTATCATGTTAGTATTACCAAAATTATATTTTTACTCAGTTATGTTGCATAAAGCCTGTTACATTCAATATTTTTAATAATAAACATGCTAGCAAAGCAACAATAAATAAATATTTGTAATATGAAAAGATTGTTATTAGTTTGATGATATGAGCAGGGAAATGGAAAGAGGTACATAATGTTAGCTTCATTTTTGATATTTTCATTGTAGATATCAGTCAGTTGCATATTATTTATATGAATCACATTAAGACTATCATAAGGTTTGTAAGTGGTATGTAAGTATATAATAGAAGTTTTTAGCAGAAAGATTTATATTTTTCAATTTTTTTGCAAGCAGCTGCTTGATTTTTTTTGAGTCATGTGGATTATTTTTGAGAACTCTTCCCTATTTGAACACAGAGAAAAGCTTGAAATTTAAAATGTAAGTAAAAAATAGCTAATGAAGGACAGAAGTAGCTAATGTCAGTTGAATTAGACCAGGTCAATCAGTCAGTCAACAAACACCTCTGCTGCACATACTGTGTTCCAGGTACCGCGTGTGATGATAGGAATGGAGCAATCTGTGAGGGACATGGATCCTACCTCTGTGGAGCTGGCAATATACACTGGCTATTTAATCTATTTGACAATTTGTGTTCCTTCCTGCAGGAGTAAATAAGGATTTGCATGTCTTCTAATATACAAGGGTTTAATAAATAACATGCATTGCATACTGAAAAAGTATTTGAAAATTTGAAGTAGGTCTATTGGTAGCATGAAAAGGGGTGAAATTATGCAAATTATTTATTTTATATTTTTGAGACAATGGCATATTAGAATATACATGTAACATTCCATGGGAAATGAAAAGTGTAAGCATATATATGGTACTTGATTTTTCGAAGTAGCTAGTGTACAAAAAGTCCATGCAATATCAATGTTCTTAGTGATAGAAAAGAGATGATAATTGTATACTAAAGAAATTTAAGATGTATTTTGATGATGTGGTCAATTACTTGGCCTTTGTAAACATTCATGGAATAACTGGTTTTATTTAATAAGTCCATTTATGAAAATAGCCACTGTTGCATATTGGTGCTTATCAAAAACATTTTTTCCCTGAAGAGATTGCTCATGTATGGCATCAAACTACCAATTAATATAATTTGTTTAGAGCCATTTTTCTTTTTGTACTATCAAGGCATTAGCTATCCGAGGTGAATGGTAAAATATCCAGCCAAACACGGGTTGTATGGCTATTCCAACAACTTAAGCAAAGGAAGAGAGAACACACATGTTACATTTACCCAGACTTTCCCTTTAACTGAAGCTTTTAAACTAAGATTGATAGAAAACAGTGTTTAGAAAGAAATAATGCATACTGATTTATATAAAATGCTATTCACTCTACTTTTCATTTTGTATTAGCTTTAATAAATAGATATGCCTTTTTATTTTGTAGAACCCTACCATTAAATGATACCATCACTCTTTTCCTGCCTAAATAAATTCAAATTCTTGTCACCTACTCTCTGTACAGCAAGATTTAAGACATTATTTCTAATTGAGATTTTTACGGAATATCTTTTAAAGATAAATTTGTTTTATTCTTTCACCCACTATTTAAAAAGGATTTTCACATTTCTTATCTTCTAAAGGAATTGTCAATGAGAAACTAAAACTGCATAGACTATACATTAAAATCACTTTAGTTTTTAAGCTGTCATGAACTGTTTCAAAAAATGCTAAGTTGCTATTGTTTAATGTCTGTCATTTTATAACGCTTTAGAAGTTATCTATCCTGTAAAATTATTAACTGATGCTAAAATTGCCTTGTAAGTATTAGGACAATAGCAATTTTGTAACAGCTGGGACACTGCCAATGTAAGATAAGTACATTTTGCTCTGTAGATTCATAAAGTGCTTAGAAATGGTTTGTGACTGATGGATGGATGCATTTTCTAAGTGTAGAAAGCAATATTTTGTAGAAGGAAATGGCTTGAAAGCTGACACACATGCATGCAAATGCCATTCTCTTCAGTAAGTAATTTGCTTTTTCTTTCAAAAGCATAAATGGCATAGTTAGACACATTATTTTGTATATTGCACATAACAATACAAGATGCACAAAAACAGCAAGTACAAAACATTTCATATTGATAGAAGAACCCATGGCAGTGGTATATGATTAGCATAAATGTATACACACTGAAGTAATGCCTTCAGGATTAAAAAGTGAAACTGAAAAAAAGAAAGTTCTACTAAACTTCAGGAGATGGCAGTGATTATTATTTTTTATTTAAACTTAATTCTGCTACTTGATTGGAACTCTGTATCATTTTAAATGTATATTTTCCTGAAACCACTAAACATTAAACACAGTGCCAGCACAGGTGACGGTTGTCACATTGTCTTTATACCTGCTTCAGATGCCTAATATTTTCCAGTTTTTTAAGAATAAAAGTAAACAATATATTTTCCTTTATGACAGATTTTAATACGGGACAAACTTTTTTCATGTTGTAATTGTTCTGGACCTAAATGGGATGTTTACACATTCAAAAAACATAGCTAATGTTTTATACTGAATACATGGAACAGACTGGCAGAGAGTATGTAACCAAGAAATATTTATATTATGAATTCCTGAAAGCACTTTTAAGGATGATCAAATATGAACTAATTGTCTTTCAGAGACATTTGATTTAAAACCACCCCTAACAACTCTCAATTTGTTAAAGAACATAAGCTTTGGAGTAAAATTGGTTGGGTTTGAGTCTTGATATCAACATCACTGGCTTTGCAAATTTAGGCCAGCCTTTTAACTTTGCTAAGCTTCAGTTTCTTACTATACAAAAGGGAGAAAGTAACATCTACTTTTCAGGGTTGTTAAGAGGAGTATATCTATATAAAGTGCTTTTGTACAGTTTCAGGCACTTAGCCCTTGATAAATTATGGCTTTTGTGTATGATATTATTGTCACACCTCCATCGTTATCCACATCATTTTGTTTGTTGTATCAATATACAATTACCTCAGTCCTCTAAATGTCCTCACTTTCCTCCTTGATTTGGACAATTTCTGTGAAAATCACTTACATTAACCCCACTCATTTAATGGGAGTTGAGTACAATTAGAGAAGAAAGCATACCCTCAAAACTTTAGCATGTTTTTACTTTTACCTTACTGAAGCAATTCATTTATTTCTTTGATACATATTTCATTCAATATGTTCCAACACAATGTAGACATTAATAAAAACCTACTGACTTGGGTAGTACAGGCATACCTTGTGTTATTGTGATTTTCTTTATTGTATTTCATGAATGTTGTGTTTTTTCCAAATGGAAGGCAAGACCATCCACCAGCAAAATGATTACAGCTCGCTTTATTGCAACACTCAGTTCGTTGTGGTGGTCCGGGATCAAACTTGCAGCATCTCCAAGAGATGCATCTTGGACGACAGTAAGGCAAAACTCTCCATTTGTACTTTGAAATGTTCCCCTTGTTCCACCCCCCACACACAGATTAGATAGGTATTAGAGCATGTGGGTATCTTTGCATCCACTGGTTATTAGAAGATGTTATGCAGCATGAATTAATTAATAGGCTTGCAACTTAGTAAAATTCTCTACCTTTTTAAAAGGTGCATTCATGAATGACCTGGAAGATTTTGTCACAAAAATGTGCCAGAGGAATACTTTTAGACCATTGGTGTTTACATCTGAGTTATTTCCACTTGAGGGGACCTTTGATGCGACTCCTTAATTGACAAAACTTGAGATAAGAATGGAAACAAATATTAGCCCTTTGATTTAAAATCTTACAGGCGAATTTTGAAGATTTCTGATGTTATGAAACAAATGGTTTATTAAATAGCTAGAATATTGACACCTAAAAACTTTAATTTTTATTTTATTCATGCAGTTTCTTATTTTACTTTGTTATGCCTTTAACTCTTGGTGGGGAAGTCTGTGTTTATATATACAGTTTTAAGCATAGCTGTGCCAGTTGGTGTTACAACACCGCATGTGTTCATTATAGTAGTTTTCCCCCAATCCATCTTCTATGTGTAAAATGACATGGGAGCATTTTCCTAAGTAACTTCGTATCAGATGGAGGGGGTTATATGCATTTCAGTACCTCCAGCCCAAAGCTCCAAGATCAATGGCGTTCTGACATCTCTTATCATGGTCCTGGAAATTGGGCCTCTTATTGGTATGGATCCACTGAAAAGGAATGAGATTTTCTGCTGATCATCTTCCTTTCCCTTTAGCAAACTTATGCAGTAGAGGCAGGTTACAGCCCCTGCAGAGGAACATGTTAGCTTTTTCATCTCAGAAGTCTGTCACTTATGCTGAGGCTCCTCAGGTATTTATATGTCATAAGCACCCATAGGCAGGCCTTTGGCACAGTTATCCTAAATATTATGCACACCTTTTATACTCTGTCATGTTGTGGATAAATTTTTTGGAACAACATAAGTTTGTTCACACCATTTCTTTACCTTTGAGTCCATGAACAGAAAGTGCCTTTGGGATAACCTATAAGAATATGACACCAACCCTTAGCTATTAATACTTGTATAAAACCTTAACATGAAAGGAAGTGCTGGCAAGAAGCTTAATGACAGATGTTCCAGTGAGATAAACTAGTTTTGTGTTCGTCCATCCCTTGACATTAATTAATGTCATATGATTCAGTTTTGTATGAGTTGGTCAATGACTCTCTACTATGAAGGGCAGAAAGATAAACATTCTTCCAGATGCTGTCCACACAGATTTGCGGAGATCTGACTTACAACCTGCACCTGCTCTGTATTTATTTCCAAAAATATACCTTTAGTGCCAACAACCTATTTTTACTCAAAATATATCTTTTTAAAATAATTCTTATTTATTAATTTTTTAAAGAGAGGAAGAGAGAGAGAGATTCATTTGTTATTGCAATTATTTATAAATTCATTGGTTGCTTCTTGTATGTGCCCTGGCCAGGGATCAAACCTGCAACCTTGGCTTAGGGGGAGGATGCTCTGAGCAACTGAGCTACCCAGCCAGGGCTCAAAAATATATCTTTTGAAATTCTTTTATTAGTGCATATATTTCTATTTTGTTCATTTTGACTACTGCATAATGTTTTATCAAATGGGTAGGTGATAAATTATTTGCTGCACCTCTGTTGATATTTAGGTTATTTGCAATTTTGTGCTACAAACATACTGCAATTAACATTTATCATACTTGTCCTTTTGTGTATATGTGTGGTATTTTATGTAGGGTAAATAAAAAAAAGTTTACCAATTTGTGGACTCTGTCAAACTGATCTACCAATTCATGCACTCACATTTGGTGTAAATCAGTATTCATTTTCCTGTTCATTAGATTTTTTTGCCTTTCTCTGTTGTATTTATTTCACTTAGAATAATGCCAACTAGGTCCATTCCTGTTCCACCATAGCAAGATTTTATTCTTTTTATTGATAAATAATATTCAAATGTATATATGACCCACATGTTCTTTATCCATTCATCTGTTCATAAGTACCTGTGTTGCTTTCCTATCTTAGCTATTCTAAGTAATGCTGCAGCAAACATAGGATACATAGATATTTTTGAATTAGTGTTTTTGTTTCTTCAGATAAATACCCAGGGTAGAATAACTGGGTTGCATGAAAGCTTTGTTTTTAAGTTTTTTAGGGATCCCCATGTTGTTTTTCATAGTAGCTGCATGAATTTATAATTGGGTTAAGGCAAAGTATTTACTGTCTTTATTTTTTTCTAGTAGTTTTTTGTTTATTTTTTTTAAATTTTAATTGTTGTTCTTGTACAGTTTTAAGTCTTTTACTCCCATCCCAGCCCATGGCCCCAGGCCTTCCCACCTCCTTCCCATTTCCACCCCCACCCCCGCAGTTTTTGTCCATGTGTCTTTTATACTTGTTGCTCTAAACCCTTCCCCTTTCCCCCTGAAATTCCCTTCCCTCTCCCCTCTGGTGACTGTCAGCTTGTTCTCAGTTTCAGTGTCTTTGGTTATATTATGCTTGTTTTTTGTTGTTGTTGTTGTTGTTGTTATTTAGGTTCCTGTTATAGGTGAGATCATATGGTATTTGTCTTTTACTGCCTGGCTTATTTCACTTAGCATAATGCTCTCCAGTTCCATCCATGCTGCTGTGAAGGATAGGAGCTCCTTCTTTCTCTCCACTGCATAGAATTCCACTGTGTAAATGAACCATAGTTTTTTGATCCATTCATTTACTGATGGGTACTTAGGTTGCTTCCAGCACTTGCTATTGTGAATTGTGCTGCTATGAACATTGGGGTGGATAGGTTCTTTTGAATTGGTGTTTCAGGATCCTTAAGGGTCTAATCCCAACAATGGCATTGCTGGGTCAAAAGCCATTTCCATTTTTGTTTTCTGAGGAAATTCCATACTATTTTCCACAGTGGCTGCACCAGTCTGCATTCTGACCAATGGTGCACTGGAGTTCCCTTGACTCCACATCCTCTCCAACACTTGTTTGATGATTTGTTTATGATGGCCATTCTCATTGGTGTGAAGTGATATGTCATTGTGGTTTTAATTTGCATCTTTCTGATAGCTAGTAAAGCTGAGCATCTTTTCATGTGTCTCTGGATCCTCTGTATATCCTCCTTTGAGAAGTGTCTGTTTAAGTCCTTTGGCCATTTTTTAATTGGGTTGTTTGTCTTCCTGGAGTGCAGTCATGTGAGTTCTTTATATATTTTGGAGATCAAAACCCTTGCCTGAGGTATCATCTGCAAATATGTTTTCCTGTATGGTTGGTTCTCTTTTCATTTTAATGCTGTTTTCTTTAGCTGTGCAGAAGCTTTTTTTTTGATGAAGTCATATTTGTTTATTTTTTCTTTTATGTCTCCTGTTTGCAAATGACATGATAGTGTACATACAAAATCATATAGACTATACCCAAAAACTACTCAATGTAATAAGTGAATTTAGCAAAACAACAGTGTTCTAAGTCAATATTCAGAAATCAAAGACATTTTTATACACCAACAATAAAAGATCAGAATCAGAAATCAAGAAAAGTATCCCATTTGCTATAGCAACAAGAAAAATAAATTATCTAGGAATAAACCTTATTATTATTTTTTAAAGGGCCCTATAAAAGGTATTACTTTAATCTTATAATTAATACCTAGGAAAATTATGGCTATTGTTCATTGGATCATCATACTCTCAAGTTTATGATCACCAACAGAACTGTTTCTCAAATCTTGTTATCAGAAATACATATTTTCTGAATAATTGCTTTAAAAAATGTTTCTATTGTATAGTTTGTTTCCTTCTTTTTCTTTTACATAAGCTGCTTAAAAACTAGGAGCAAAAGTTATAGCCCATCAGGAGATTGGTTCAAAGCCACTATCAATACACCAAGTATATTTTATGAAGTTCTGCATACTTCACTTTTTAACATATATTCCCTATGTCTTAATTTCTTTTCTTGCTCATAAAAAGTAGGTTGTACATACAGACTGTAAATTATAAAGTTTTCTAAATGAGCTTTATATAGGCAGATAGATATGATCTACTTTTAAACAGATGTTATAGTAAAATGTTATTCAAAGCTTTAAAGCTTTGGCTCATGTTTGAATATTATATTACACAAAATAAGGAAGTACTCTCAACCATTAAATGAAAACAATATAAAATAAATGATAATTATTTTGTTCATATACCTAGTACATTCACCATTTAATGATGTGTAAGAAAGGGATTAAAAAAGTGTCCAAGATTTGTGTTTATTGATGTCATAAAACATGGTTAAAACTCATTTTGTCATGGAGTTTTTCTCTGTCATAATACATAGTAGCCCACCCTGGCTGGTGTGGCTCAGTGGATTGAGTGCAAGCCTGTGAACCAAAGGGTCGCTGGTTCGATTCCCAGTCAGGGCGTGTGCCTGGGTTGCGGGCCAGGTCCCTGGTAGGAGGCATGTGAGAGGCAACCATACATTGACGTTTCTCTCCCTTCTTTCCCCTCTCTCTAAAAATGAATTAAAAATCTTTAAAAAAAACAAAAAAACAAAAGAAACATAGTAGCCCAATTACCTTTTTTAAAGAATAAGTAATATTTTATGAGTAATTAACTTATTAATTAAATGAAAATTAACTTATTAATAAAATAATGATTAGCAGTAGTCAAAAATTACAGGGGTAGTTGTTGATTGGCTTGTGCCTCCAAAAAGATATATTCAAGTTTTGAACTCCAGTCCTTGTGAATTGACCTAATTTGGAAATAGGGTAATTGCAGATGTAACCAAGTTAGGATGTGTTCATAATGAATTGGGCTATGCCATTATCCAATGACTGAAATCCTTATAAGAAGAGAAAAATTTGGACACAGTTATAGGAAATTTGGAAATATCCATGTAGTTATAGAGGTACAGATAGAAGTGATACATCCACAAACCAAGGAATGCCAAGGATGGCAACTGCTAAAAGCTAGGAAGAGACAAGGAAGGATCCTCTTCTAGAGCATTTACAGAGGGCATGGCCCTGTGAACACCTTGATTTTTGAACTTTGAGCCTCTAAAATTGTGAGAGAATAAATAGCTGTTTCTTTGAGCCAAGTTTGTGAAAATTTGCTATGGCATTCCTAAAAAGCTAGTAAAATGGTTTATTCCTGAATAAAGTTATATTACAGTCCAATACCTAAGAAAGAACATATTGGAGACTAGTAACATTTTGTTTCTATGTAAGTGAGATCATAAAAGATGCATGTTGTGAAAATGTTGAATTTTGATATACACAAACATCAATTAGACAGGAAATTTGGAAGTAAAGATGTCTGCAGAAACACATTTATTTCAGGTATAAATGTCAAAAGAGCTTCAATATCCAAACTATAAAGAATATATTAGAAAATATTTGTAAATTTAGTGCAGGAAAGTATCTGATCCCTAGAAATAAAGGTTGTCATGTTTTTTTAAAATAGTGGGCAATGTAAGTCTTAATGCCAGTAAGAATTTTGTCCACAGTGTGACAAAAATAATTTACTTTATTTGTCTGTTATTGGTAGCTCTGTATTGACATTTTAAAAATTACTAAGCTGTTCTTTACTTTTAATTGGCTTTTTAAAAGAGATTATTATATTTTTTATTGAATCATTAAGGTTCACAAAAATGCCATGGGCCATTCTTAAGTTAAATATCATAGATGCAATTGTACCATTGATTAGGTAAGAAACTATGTTGTCTTTATGAGTGGTATGCCAATATTTGAATGACCCTAACTACTTCTGAAAGATTGATGCTGTGGGGCTTAAACCAATTCAAAGAAGCATCGACCTTTCACTGGTTACTGTAGTATGTTAATACTTATCAATAAGAAAATACATAGCAGAGAATTTATTATTTTCAGAATACAGATAACATTGAAATCTTTTGTGATCATGCATAGCTACCTTGGATAGATGATCTTGTCATTTTGTAACTGTGGAATTTGTATGTTCAAGGTTGTTTATATTTCCCCCAAAACTTATGTGAGATATACCCCAATTGTACATGGCCTCAGGTACTTTCATCTTTTTCTTCACAATGCATGTCAGCCATAAAACTCATTAATCAAATTAGATGGGAGAAGACAAGTTTCCCATGGCTTGATCTTAACTTGCATTCATGATGATTAATCATTGCACAACAGGGGTGAGGTCATTGGAAACATGTCATTCTGATAGTCCTCCATTTAAGTTCAAAGAGAGGAGTAGTAGCAAAGTAATGGTCCGGCAAGAGGAACTTGGGCAATGGTGTGAGAGTAAGATGACCCTAAGTTTTCTTTAGAATGCATCAGGGAATAACAGTTTTCTTTCTTCTTTGGGATTTTTAGCTGTTTTTTCCTACCGTGACAATTCTCACTTTCACATACTTTAGTAAAACTTCACATCAGTGTATCCACTTTATGAACATAGTTTCTGCATAATTGAAGAGGAGAAGTGGTTCCTATGGAAGTGATTCTGCAACGTGTCTTATTCTAGTATCTTACATTTGTGTGGCACTTACAGATTTCAAAGTGCTAATCCCTCCAATTCCAAATTTGATGATTGAATTTTTTTTTTTTTTGTGCATGGAGAGGTCTGAGAGTGAGAGTCATAGTTGAGACATAATTTTGAATAGGCATTAGATTGACCACAGTCTGAACTACTTAACATTTCTGACACAATAAGGTAAATTGTAAATCAGAAGCTACAGACAAAACACTTAACATTCATATATTTCATTGTATATAAATTTAGCTTTAACTTAAAAAGATCTACATCCGAAGATTTAACAATTCTCTATTCTTAGCAAAAATTCTGTATACAAAAATGAGGGATTAAAATTTTCAAATATTATAATTTATAGCATATTTCCATCAAACTCTTTAGGAATGATGGTCTGTCTGACTTTGTTGCAGCATTCATTCTGAAATAATAAATCAAGACATTTGCTTACAAAATAGCATTACTGGAATTATTTTCATGGAGAGATCCAGGAAAGTAAGAACCTGGTGATGTGGTATTTAACGCCTCTCTAACTTCATTTTTTATACTTTCTCTGTGTGCTCTCATATTACCTGACTACATTACATTTTTTAATTCTTTCATTCTTTCTGCACTATCAAATACCTTAACATCATAAAGAACTACCTATGCAGTAACCTGTTCTTTAAATACTCACCTTCTAGGCACTGTCTATTCCCACTACTCCAAGGAAACCACAGTCCCACATTCTCCTTAGTGCCAAATTCAGGAGAGCAATTTTCAATCTCTATCTTATTTTATCTCTCAGTAGAATTCAATGTGGATGACTTTTTCCTGCTTTGAAAAAAAATCTATCTCTACTGAGACACTACTTTGTCCTGGTTTCCCTTTTGCCCACCCTTCTTATTCTTTTTTTAAAAGTATATTTTATTGGGTTCGATTCCCAGTCAGGGTGCATGCCTGAGTTGCAGGCCAATTCCCAGCAGGGGATGCATGAGAGGCAACCACACATTGATATTTCTCTCTCTCTCTCCTTCCCCTCTAAAGATAAAATAAAATTAAAAAATATATTTTATTGATTATGCTATTACAATTTTCTCAATTTTCCCCCTTTATCCTGCCTCCACCCTGCACCTCCCAACCCTCTAGCATCCTCCCCCCTTACTTCATGTCCATGGGTTATACAAATAAGTTATTTGAATTATGTTTCCTATACCATTTTTGACCTCTCCTTGTCTATTTTATGCCTACCAATTTTGCTGCTTCTTCCCTGTACCTTCCCCCTCTATTCCTCCCCTGCCCCATCCCACTGAAAACCCTCCTGTGATGTCCATTTCTCTGATTTTGTTCCTGTTCTAGTAGTCTGCTTAGTTTTTGTTTTCATTGTTTTTCTTTTTTTTTTTAGGTTCATTTGTAGAGAGTTGTGTTTGTTGTCAGTTTACTGTTCATAGTTTTTTTATCTTCAATTTCTTAGATAAGTCCCTTAACATTTCATATAATAAGGGCTTGGTGATGATGAACTCTTTTAACTTGACCTTATTTGGGAAGTACTTATCTGCCCTTTCATTCTAAAGGATAGCTTTGTGCATAGAGTAATCTTGGATGTAGGTTCTTGCCTTTCATGACTTCAAATACCCTTTTCAGCTTCTTCTTGCTTGCAAGAATTCTTTTGAGAAATCAGCTGATAGTTTTATGGGCACTCCTTTGTAGCAACTCTCTCCTTCCCTTTTGCTGCTTTTAAGATTCTCTCTTTATCTTTAATTTTGGGTAACTTAATGATAATGTGCCTTGGTATGTTCCTCTTTGGGTCCAACTTCTTTGGGACACTATGAGCTTCCTGGACTTCCTGGAAGTCTATTTCCTTTACCAGATTGAGGAAGTTTTCCTTCATTATTTGTTCAAACAAATTTTCAGTTTCTTGCTGTTTTTCTTCTTCTTCTAGAAGAAAAGGTACCTCTATAATTCAGATATTGGAATGTTTCAGGTTGTCCCAGGAGGTGCCAGGAGGTCCTCTCTTCATCTGAATTCTTGTTTCTTTATTCTGTTTTGGTTGAATGTTTATTTCTTCCATTTGTTCCAGATTGTTGCTTTGAGTCCTGGCTTCCTTCCTGTCACTGTTGGTTCCCTGAATATTTTGCTTTATTTCATTTTGGGTATCTTTCATTTGTTTTTTCATTTTCTGACCAAGCTCAATCAGTTCTGTGAGCATTTTGATTACCAGGGATTTAAATTCTCCATCAGATAGGTTTGCTATCTCCTCATCCTTTGGCTCTCTTTCTAGAGTTTTGCTCTCTTCTTTCCTTTGGGCCATATTTCTTTGCCTTGGCCCACCAGTCTGGTTGTTCTGGATGAAATTTCTTTAAGTCCTTGGTTGTCAGAGTTCCATGCAGTTTGATTTTCTGTCACTTTTGGTTGTTTATTGATTTTAGATTGGTTGTTATCCTCCTTTCGATTGTACAAGGAAGTAAAGGGTTTCTACCTACACCTCCATCTTGGCCAGAACTCTATTTTTTTAAATCAAATTTTATTGTTGTTCAAGTACAGTTCTCTGCATCTTCTACCCACCTCTCCCCCACTACTCCAGTCATCCCCACCTCCTCCCCTGATTCTACCTGCCCCCTCCTTGGTTTTGTCCATGTGTTTTTTATAGCTGTTTCTAAAACCCCTTTTCCCCTTTCCCCCCATTATCCCCTCCCACCTCCCCTCTGGTTACTGTCATATTGTTCTTAATTTTAATGTCTCTGGTTATATTTTGCTTGCTTGTTTGTTTTGTTGATTAGGTTCCACTTAAAGGTGAGATCATATGGTATTTCTCTTTCACTGCCTGGCTTATTTCACTTAGCATTATGCTCTGCAGTTCCATCCACGCTGTTGCAATGGGTAGGAGCTCCTTCTTTCTCTCTGCTGCATAGAATTCCATTGTGTAAATGAACCATAATTTTTTGATCCACTCATTTACTGATGGGCACTTAGGTTCCTTCCAGCACTTGGCTATTGTTAATTGTGCTGCTATGTACATTGGGTTGCATAGGTCCTTATAGATTGGTGTTTCAGAGTTCTTAGGATATAGTCTCAGCAGTGGAATTCCATACTGTTTTCCACAGTGGCTGCCAGTCTGCATTCCCACCAACAGCTCACTAGATTTCCCTTTACTCAACATCCTCTCCAACATTTGTTTTTTGTTAATGATGGCTATTCTGACTGGTGCAAAGCATTATTTCATTGTGGCTTTAATTTGCATCTCTTTGATGGCTAGTGATGCTAAACATCTTTTCATATGTCTCTGAGCCCTCTGTATGTCCTCCTTGGAGAAGTGTCTGTTCAGGTCTTTTGCCCATTTTTAAATTGGGTTGTTTGTCTTCATATTCTTTTTTATTATCTCATCCACTTCTTTTTCATCTTTTGCTGGCTTCTACTCCTCCACCATCTGAGACCTTCCTCTTTGAGCAAGTCTTTTAGCCTTTCTGTGTTTCATTTTTATCATCTGTAAAATAAGGATAGCAATAGTAACTAATGGTTAGAGCTATTATATTAAATGAGGTAATGTACATAAAGTGCTTAGAACTGTGCTTGGCATTTGTTAAATGCTTTCTAAGTTTTAGATGATTATTATTACACTGTTCCTTAGAATTTTTCTCTAATGCCATGGCTTTAATACTATCCCCATGCTGATAACAACCAAATATATTTATCATAAACATTGCACATGGGTTTCCAACAAATATTTTAACTGCCAATTGGGTATTTCCACTTGTATGTCTAAAGGCGCATTAAATTTTACAGGTATAAAATAGAAATTTTGATATCTTTCTTTCAAACCAATCTCACTCTCTTTGACATTGCCATCAGTACAACTGCTCAAGTGAAAAATTGTGGAGTAATTTTTCTTCATTCTTTACTTTCTCTTTCTTCCACATTAATTCCATCAGCAATTCCTATTTGTTCTAGCCTAGTAAAAAGTTTAAACCCATTGATTTCTCTGAACCTCCATTACAGTCAGCCTGGTCCAAGCAACTGCCACTTCTTTCTTGGAGTTACTTACTAACAAGTCTTGCTTCCACTCTTGCCCTTTGGCAATTCATCTGTTTTATATTTGCTCTAATAATCCCTCTGAAAATACATAACATCATGTAACTTTGTGCTGAACACATGGTAGGTGTTCAGTAAATATTTTTGAAATGTAAGAATTAATGTGTTGTTAATTGGGTGGCATAGAATCTTAGTGTTAAAAAGGCAGATGTTGTCTTAAGGATAAGGGCTTGCTGTGAATCAAAAGAACAGGGTATTATGAAAGAATAACTAGGCAGTGATAAACATACTTAAAACAAGTTAGCTAAAGAAGTTTGCTCTGAGTAGGTATGTTTTAAATAGAGACATGTGACTGAGAAGAAGCTACTCTGGGGAACATTGTGTGCAAAGAATTCCAGGAAGAAGGGCTCTGGTGGGAAATGCTCCTGACTGTTTCACAAAACTCAGATGGCTAATATGGCAGGAGCTTTGTAAGGGAGAGATATAAGCCTGAACATCAGGCAGGATAAAGATCTTGCTGGACCTTGGACCGGTAATTGGTGGGGAGGAGACCACTGGACAATTTTATTTTGAAATTACTAAAAATTTTTATTGACAAATTAATACAATATGTTCTTTTCTTTTATATAGTTGAATGACATGTTCAGGGTATTCCTTTAAAATTTTTTTAAATTAATTTTCTTCAGTCAGAAAGAAGTGATTTCAGTCTCTCTAATTTATTAACCAATTTTTCTATACAATTGAATAGCATCCATCTTAAAAATTTATGTGTGAAATGCTTTTATCTTTTGGCTTGAATTGTGGGTAGATGTTTGACCTTGCATGAAGAGAGGATTTATATATTTTTACTCTCTAGTCTTTTGGGGCATTACATAATCTAATTTTTGTTTGTAAAAGATAAGGACTGGTTTCCTTGAGGAAGAACTAGAAAAAAAATGAGTGAAAACAAAGATGCTATTGAAGTGGGCCAGAAAAGAGGATAGTCACAATAGAGATACATTTTGGAGATAAAATCAGGTGTCAAGATGGCTTGCTGATGCATGGCCATGGAGAACATGGTAGGGATGTGGTAGGGAAGCAATCAAGGATGATTTTCAGGTCTCTTGCTTGAACTACTGGGTTAGATATTGAAGCCAGTTAACGAACTGGTTGGTTAGAAGTTATGTATTTGACCTGGGAGTTCAAAAGAGAGATTTGTATCAGAAATATAAATTTGAAAGTAATCAACATTTAGATAGCATTTATAACCAAGAGAAAAAGTGAGATGTCCTAGAAAGTATAGAGAGAGAAAAGGGGAAGAACTCCAACTTTTAATGTTGGATTAAAAAAAGGGGCTCTCAAGAATATCACCCCATTTCCCATATTATTTTTCTACTTGTATTTCTGCAGAGTAACACCTCCATGGTTTGCTTGGCAAACTCTTATTCCTCATTTACAATGCAACAATGCTACCTCCATTTAAATAATTATCAGTATTTAATCAACATTTATCAAGTACTTGATAAATGCCAAATGTACTTTAATATGTGTTAAATGTGTTATTCATTACAATGACTCTGTGAAGTAGTTATTATTTATACTATTATACTATTTTGCAAATATAATAGTAACATTTATTGAATGTTTACCAGATGTCCACGGCTGTGTAGTTTCATTTAATCTTCATGATAATCCTATGTGGAAAGTTCAAAGGTTGACAACAGGATGGAGATGAGAACACTGAGACTTAGTGAAGTTAAATAACTTGCCACCTGGTATCTCTGATTTCAAAGAACATGCTCTTAACCATTATATTGTACATACCTACACATGCATATGCACATACATATGCATATACACACATACATGGCAGTGGGAAAAATAGAACTGTAACAAGGTAAAGGTTCAATGGTATTCATTGATGCTCTATGTAATGAATGAACATGAGTTATGTTAAATGGCTATTTCACAGACATTTGTGGACATTTTGGATTAATATGTCTACATCAATTGAGTAAGTGAGGGGAATGTCCAGATATCAGCTCAAATTCCTTCTTTCTTCTGTGGAAGGAACTTCTAGAAGTGCTTTCTTTGTATTCTTATAACAGTACATGTTACCTTTTGCCATTTATTGTAGTGATTTATGTAGATATTATAATTACCTACTAGACGGTAAACTTTTTTGTTGTGTTTTCAGGTCTTTATTATCTACTTGCAATTATTCTGTGAATTGCTCATTTACATATGGTCAATGTTTCTGTAGGGTTACATTTTTCTTATTAATCTGCAGGGGTTCATTAAGTACTATGGTTATTCATCTTTGATATATATACGTATATGTATAACATATATTTGTAACTATATTTTTCTTCATTGGTTACATGCTTTTTTCCCCCTTTTTAATTGATGTTAGAGTACAGTTGTCTCCATTTTACAGATGAGAAACTTAAAGTACCTTACAACTGGTTACCAATGGAACTGGGAGTTGAGCCAAGATGGCAGCGAAAGTCTGGGGATATAAATTTCTAGATTGTGTTGTTCCACACATACCTATTATTATATTTTCATAGTGTACTATAAAGTATAGTACTATAGTAAATACATAGTAAATACACTATAATAGTATAGTGTATTTTATACATACATAAGTATAAACATAACAAAGTAAACAAGATTAAATTATACTCTTTTTAAAATTGTCCTTTTTCCTTACTAACCTGAGCAAGTTGAAGGAGGAATTCATGGATTACCAAATTATGTAGCTTCCAGGAACCATGGTATCTGATGTATAGCAGACACTAAATGAGTACTTGCTATGTGATTAAATGAATATAGATTCTCACTGTTGAGAGAATTTGCTTAATCTCTTGTTTGCCTGTCTATACGTTCACTTGCTCAATGTTCAAGGAGGAACCTAATTTTCATAAATGGACTTTTGAATTTAAGTTTTCAGGAAGTTTATTAGACCTAAGCTTTGCTGTATGCATCTTCCTACCAAAATTACTTTTTGCAAGATGACATCACCAAAATATCATGCTGGTTGTTTATTAAATTATTTTATGTAATTTGTTCTAAGTTGTTATTTCATGCAATTTGCTCAAGCCTATCTATTTTTCCCCTGGATTCCCCACCATTTTGAAGTAGTCTTCTATTACTAAGAATTTAATTTCATGCTGCTCTCAAGTATCTTGAATGGAGACCAAAATGTGTGTGACTTCTGGAATGGTAAAATACTAATTTTGTATAATTCACCAAAGATAACTGTGTTAAATGTTCTTTGCTCTAAAAGTGCAATAGAAAAAAGATGAAGAAATATTCTTTTAAAGTATGTTAATTTACAAATTACCTTTTATTGTTAGAATTATGAAAGAATATAGCTTAAAATGGACTAGAATTATTATTAAATTAAAAGATAAACTGTATTTATGCTAACAATAACTGGGTTCTGCTTCAGAAAAGTTTACATCATTAACATGTTTCATTTTGTCACGCAATTTCCAGTTTCTGTTATTAAGAAGCTTTCATTGCTTTGACACGTTTTCCAAAATTCATACTGTTTTCCCATAAAATTGAAATCAAAACACTCCAAAACAAAATGTTTCTATGCAATGCAATATTTCACATTCACAAGGCTCTATTTATTATTTCAAACATACAGAGAGCAACAACTTTCTCTATTTTATCTGTGCAACAATTTTGCTTCCTCCCTTCCACCAGCTATACTGAAATCTAACCTGGGATTCACAGTTAGCAGCCTTTTTTTGGATACAGAGAGAAATCACTGAAGGCAATTTTATACTCCTTCAAATGGACTTTGATTTAGAAATAAATGTTAAGTTGAACAATCTCTTATGTTTACCTACTCTCCATTTTGATACCTGGGGATATATACTTGGAAGTCAAACTTCCACATAATCATTCACTCAAGAAATGAATCAATATACATCCACCATAACTTAACTATCTTCCGAGGACACCTTGTGCCTGGCAGGAGGTGAGTCAGTCCAGATTTTATATATCCTCCACATAACAACACTCCAGCCAGTTCTGTTACCTGGGATATCATAAGTCATTACTTGATTTTATATCTTTTGTTTTAATGTGATTGATTTTTTATCCCATACTGTCAATCCTCTGCTTGACTTTAAACTAGCTCTCTGATGCAGCGCACAGAATGACAAATGCATTTACATTTTCTGATTGATGACTTACTATCCCCACTCCTTCATTTCTTTCACTTTTGCCCAACCTCCCTCTCGTTCTCATTATGAATTCAGCCTCTCTATTCAGGCAATCTTGCTCTACTTTTGCTTCACTGGAATCTTTATCATAATCAAACATTCTGGGAAACTCTTAGCACTATCGAATCTACTATTTCTTTGACCTACTTAATATCTCCACACCCATTATTATCGCCAACAGTACCTCAAATTATCTCCACCTTCCAGGTTCTATACTTCAGGCTGAAGCTGGACAACTGTATTTAAGAATATTAACCCTACGTAAAAGTCCACTATAAAGGCATATTAGCTAACTTCATTTAGATCCACATCAGAGTAATTATATTCTTATTTCTCACAAAATATTTTATTCCCTGCTAAATTTTCCACCAAAGTGAGTTTGGAAATTTGCATAGCCTTAAAAACCCAGACTTATAATAGTTCTCATCATATATGTACATAGATAACAAAGTATCTCATCTCCTATATTTAAAGTCAAAGACATTTGAAATATATTTTGCCCTATTCTATCCTACATTAATTAAAACACATTTGCACATTCAATCATGATTTATGTTTCCTATTCTTCCTTATCTTTTATGAGTGTGGTGCTCTTGTCATGTCCCGTCTTGTCTTCCTTGTGAATTCTTACTTTTCTTTGCATAAATCAATCTTCGTTGGACATCTCCCTTTGCCTACAGAGACTAAACAATCATCTGGCCTAAAAAATACTCCCATTTCTTCTATTTTACATTCTGTTTCACTACCGATATACCAAGGAGACAACTTTCCATTTGTAGCCTTCTCTTTTTCACATACTATTGCTTTTCTTTTCCCACCACTCTTCAGAACCTGCCTTCTTGAAAATACTATTGATTTTTCTGGAGTATTTGATGGTTTTCCACATTGCATCTTTCCGTGGCTCTCCAAAACCAGCTCCTTCAACCTCTCTGATAATTATTTTTATATCTTCCTCCGTATTTCCTTTTTTATTCTCGTCCTTTAAAATAGGTATTTGCCATGAACCTCTTCTCGGTCCTCCTCTCTTTTCTTTCAATGCTTTCTTCCTTCCCTATGTGTATTTATTATTTCTATGCATATAATCTCCAAATCATTAGCTCCAGGTCTAAATGGCACATGGGATTATCTAGTTCTTTGTTACCGTATTACCTATTTGCTTAAAAACTTTTAACTCACTAAAGCAGTAAGGCCTTCCATTAGCTGCCAATAACTTAAATGCCATTTACATTTCACAGTACACAGCTCCTTTACACACGTGACATTCTTGGTTAAATTGAACATTTTAAATTTGATATTTGTTTTTTTTCCTCCTAAACCAGACTTTTTCTTTACATTCTGTTTACTCCTGCATCTTTTCTGGTACTAAAGCTTGTGGCTCTTTATGGGCAAGCTCATGTGCCTCCTATTTGAATTCTTCCTGAGCAGGACGGGACTCTCCAATCCTCTGAACTCTCAGTGTTCTCCTACCATGTCCTTGTTAGTGGCCTGCACACAATGGTCCGATCTCAAGGTTTAAGTGACAAGAGTTGTAAGTTTCACTTGCTAAATTTTACTGGTATTTCAGCTACTTGTGTTCAGAGCTCAGCTTCTAGACCAGTGATTCCTAGAATCTAAAAAAGGAGTCTTCTTATCCAAGTTTACATCCCCCCAAAGCAACTGGCGTAGTGCTGTTTTCATCTCCTATAGAGACATTGAATGTAAATATGCAGGGTACAGAAATGCTCAGTTTTCCTTCTTAATTTGTCATTCTAATTTTATTCATTCTTTTCCCTCAGAGCAATGGGAATGCTGGCAAAGATACATCAATCCCTGTTACACTTTCCCTTGAAAATACTGGGTAAAAATACAAAGTTAACTGATTGTTATCCAGTTTTCAAAATGGAAGAAAAAATCCCCCAATCTGTTCCTGAATAATGAGTTACCACTGAGTGAGTGCGGGAAAGGTGTGGCCTGCACCTGCACTCTGGCCAGTAGAATATCGCAGGGATGGAGACTCTGTTCATTTTTTAGGGGAGTGTAGTACCACAAGGTTAATTTCAAAATGTGAAGAGTTTTGGTAAATGATACTTTTAAATCAATGAATGCTTAAGAAAGGTGGAGTTGTCATATTAGGTGATAGTATCAGTGAAGCAATAGGAAAATACTCATTGAAGAAAAGTAGTCATAAAATTTATTATAGGCTTAAAAGAAATTAATAAAGTAAGGAAGAATAAAAAATAAAAGATATGGCATTTCTGGTTGAAATGGGTGTATTAATACAATTTCAGGGCTTGAATATTAAGGTCTCATATTGGCAGGAATATATCTCTAGAGAATGTGAAAGTGTCTTTATAATTCTGTCATGTTTTGTGGAAAGTGCCTTACAGTTGTTTTAGGTTACAAGGGAGAATATACCAAATAACTTAGTGTACATTAAGAACACATGAAGAAACAATTTTAATCTTAAACAGATAAGTCACAAAGAAGAATTGATTTCTATGACCTTATTCTTGTACCTATCAGTGGGTATGAGCATTGTAATTGTTAGAAACTATATTTGGAAAAATTCCTGGGCTTATTTATATGGTATTGATTGAGAAATTAAACTAAAATTCAGTATACCCTGCTGAGACAAAAACAAATCAATCTTTGCTTTTCCAATTGTATAATTTCTAAGAACTTGTATTATTTTTACATTGAAATTATAACCAAAATTTTATGTTTTTGACAATTTCTTAAAAATGATTATCCTATTTAAGTTATAAAAACTGATAGTATTCTTTGGGATATTGTGCTCAAAACACAATAGTATGATAAATTGATGATATAGTGGTGCTATTTTTAGGAGCTTTGATTTCAGGTACTATATTTTCTAATTTTATAAGTTTCCTAGAGCCCATTTTTTTCTAACTCTCACTTGCAACGTTTAAAGACATTTTAACTATTGTTTTGTAGACATTAATACGGCTCCAATACAATACCTTTAAATAAAGTCATATGTCAAAAAATTTTAGTGAAATGACTGAGTAACCTCCATTCACTATTTTGCCTTATCTGAGTAGATAAGTCCTACATAAGTAGATCTATGTAGGCAGGTATTATAAAATATTAACCGAGAGGAATAATAATAAAGTTAGGTAAGGTTGTGTGACTTCAATTCTTTCCTCTGTCACTTATCAGCTGTTTGGCCTTGAGAACTCTCCTTACTTATTGTGATTCACTTCTCTTATCAGTATGCTTGCAGTTAATGGTACCTACCTTACACTGTTGTTTTGAAGATCTGATGAGTTATTTAATGTGTCTGATACATTTTAGACACTTGATATATGTTAACTATGTTATAATTCAGAGGGAAGTTAATAGAATATTTGGTTAAGTAATGAATTCAATAAATAGTTATTGTGTTTTTTTGTTAATATCAGATACTGTTTTAGGCCTAGTTCCTTCACTTAAGAAGTTCATAGTTTACAAGAAAAAATAGGCAAGATAAAGAGTGTGATTAAATGACAAAAGTTGTTTGAGAATTATGGCAAAACAAAAGAAAATGTTTTTCTTTTAATTCTCTTCCAAGGACATTATTTTTCTCATTGCTTTTGGAAAGAGAGGTAGGGAGGGTGTGAGGGAGAAAAATAAACATTGATGGCAGAGAGAAGCATCAGTTGGTTGCCTCGGGTATGTGCCTAGACAGGGGTCATATGAGTACAGATCAGGGATTGAACCTGCAACCTAAGTATATGCCCTGACCTGGAATTAAACCCACCATCTTACAGTTAAAAGAGGGTGCTCCAACCAACTGAGCCATAGTAGCCAGGGCAACATCAAAACAAACTTGACCACAAAAAAAAGATTTACGTTAATAGTAAGAAGAAATGGGCTGTAAAATCACAATTTGGCATAACTGATATGAATAAATTGAAAATGAAGAACTGAGACATTTTCAAAAAGAGCGGTTCTGACAACTTTTGTATATTGTTGGAAAACAGGATAAGGGATTAAAAGTCTAGGCTCTGATAATTATTAATTTAGGTATCTCTAATTCTTTATTAACTAGGAAAAAGGGTTTTTATTTTTTTATCCTCACCTGAGGACATGGTTATTGATTTTAGAGAGAAAGAAAGAGAGGAAGAAAGAGAGGGAGGGAAACATTGATGTGAGATAGAAACCTCTTGCACACACCTGACCAGGGATGAACCCACAACCTAGGTATGTGCCCTGACCAGGAATTGAAGCCACCACTCTTTGGTTTATGGGATGGTGCTCCAACCAACTGAGCCACACTGGCCAGGGCCATGTTTTTATAATTTTTATAAATAGTAGGCAAACATTTTAGATTCAAATTATATATGCCATATTCATCTCCTATGTATACATAATTTTACAAACCATGGCAGATAAAGACTATTCTGCTAGTTTTTACCTATGGAGACATGTCTTTAGAATGCATATTTGCTTTCATTTCTTTCAAACACCTTTAAATCCCACAGGTCAGAACAAAATTTTCAGTGGTCATTGTTGCACTTGCTTTATAATTACCACCACAACTCAAACTCCTTATTAACCACCAGCACAATCCACGCTCTTTATTAAAAGAAGTGCCAATAAAAAGACAATACATAACTACCAGAGTAATTAAATATTTTATATTTTAATAATTTGCATTTATTTCTCCATTCTTAGAAAAAGAAATAATGTGCCTGTTGTTTCTTAAAACCCTAGATGGCTGTTGTTCCAATAATACATCCACGTGCTGAAATCATCCCAAACCTGGAGCTGTGTGCATGAATATCGGCAGCCTCCACCAAATCCATCAGGCGGAATTGAGCTAAAAATACATAAATGACCTCTGCTAGCCATTTTACTGCCTTTGAATATGACATTTGGTTGGAGATGCAACCTGATTAGACATCAGTCCAAAATGAGAATTTTTGTTTCTGGTTAATGATTGTAAAAAATGATCCCAAATTTTGCTTCCTCCAGTAAAAAAAGAAGCTAAATTTTGTTTTCCCACTGGTTATTGGATGTATGGCTTAGTTGCTGAAACTTGATTTTAACTTCAAATTTATCTCAACCCACACGATTTAAAAATATAATTACATTTCTGAAGAAAAACCCTCTCAAGAAGCTGAGGAGGTAGACATCATGACATTTTACAAAATTTAAAACTGTGAGAGTCTAAATAACTTAGTCCTGAATTTGTATAACAACATTTTGGGGGACAAAAACAGAACCTAAGGTACATTTAGGTTCAAGTTTTTTTAAAGAAAACTCACTGCCTAACACATTCTAGAGATCCACCCATCACATACTTGATTTCTGATTTTCTGTGTGTGTTTTTTTTTTTTTTTTAAACATTGCGCTTTTGGCATTTACAATGAAAACATACAACAAATTTACATTGTTCACACATAACTATGAATATATGGTTGACCTGACCTAGCAAAATCTTATTGGAATGAGAGCGGTGATTACAGTTTATTAAAAAGAAAGTCATCTTAAAAAGTCAACATTGTATTGGAAGTTGAAATCTTTGGACTGCAGTTAAAATTTTACTAGTTTTGCTGAGTTTTACTAGCTGAAGATATTTTCTCTACATGTATTAGTTTCCTTATTTGTACTAGTGATATATCTACATATTCTTTTATCTTTAGAGATTTTTTAGAAGAAAAAGCTGTTTGTTTAATGAGATAATAGCATAAAATAGCAAAATTTTATGATATATGGAAACAAATTTAAAAAATAAAACAAAATGATGATCTAGTCAACAATTGACAACATGATATCTGCAAAAAAAATTTGTTGTTGATGAGAACTTCTCAGTCATAACTTGAAAATAGACATAGTTAGAAATTATTCCAGGGATTAAAATATTAATTTTTTCATAACAAGAATCTGTGATAGTCACCTAAATTTAAACAGGAACTTTTATATTAATTTTAATAATTAGTAAAAGATGTTTGATTCAGTTTCTCTGTTTACAGTTATAGGAGATTTTGTGAGTTGGTGAAACTAGTCTTTCAGTGACTTTTTTAGCAAGTGCTAAGTAAATGGAATTTATTGTCTTATTTTTAAAATTTGGATAAAAGGCAATTTAAAATCACACATTAAAAAGCTTCAGTGAATAACTTCAGTTCCCTTTAGCTCTGAAAATCATTAAATTGAATATGTAAGGGGATTTAGGAATAAGGCATCAATATCAACAGCCAATTGCTTACTCCTACTGATATGATTATAAAATATTTCTTTATATATTACAAAAGCAATATGCAACAAGTGACTTTTCCAGAAAAATGATGGAGTGTTTAACAATGCAGGTTTCTTCCTCCTAGATCCATCACCCCATTTAATAAATACTTAAAATGCCTAAAACAAATAAAATTATAACCCAACTTTCAAAATTCACCTTCAGAATCAGAAAGTTTAAAAAACCCTGAGGTTCAACTACAAAGCATTATTGTATCATAATGCATGAAGTTTCTAGTACACTGTAGAAGTCACTTCCAAATATGGCTTCTGCCAACACCTGAATAGGGAAGTAAATGCTCATATGGTGATAACCATTATCCTAAAAAACTTTAAAAGAATAATTACTACACCCCAAATAAAAGTGGCATCCTGAGGAACTTTGTTAAACTTATATATTCCAAAGGGTAAGAGAAAATGCATGGAACAAAACTAATTTTGTAGAGTGAAAAATCAGTGTGCTGTAATTTCAGTTCCAAGAGGATCCTAAATTACAATAAAATAACAGATGATAGCATTTTAGAGAAAATGATAGAACTAGAAAAATGAGAACTTTCTTAAGAAATGTATAGGCTAGCACTTTGATAATAATAATTATCATCATCATCATCATCATCATCATCATCATCAAAGAATGAAAATTTTCTTGAAAAACCAGAGAACAACAAACTTTTTCTAACAGGCCACTTACCAACAAAGTACTTGTTCATAAAAGTTTGTAGCAAGAGGAATTACAGACAAAACCGTTAAACTCTGAAGAAGTCAAGAGACAACCCCATAGTGCTATTGGTTGTCAGTGGCAAAGGTTGAATCGGTCGTCTGTGAACCAGTTCTCTCAGTCACTAGACCACTGGTCACATAAACCACAGAAGGTGCTTGTGCAAATTCACATTTCTGGCTTTTACACTTGAGGAGTCTGAGTCAGTATGTGGGGCCAGTGTACCTATTACCTCAGGGCTTAGGGCCCATAAACTTCTAGAGGCCTATGAAAATATTTTGATTTTTATAAAAATCAAAAAATCATGAACTATTATATCAAAGAAAAATTAAAATGCATAATATTAATATGCATGTCTTTATACTAATACATATGTGAAACATGATTTTTAATATTTTCTTATGGAGAAAGGGGCCCACAAGGGTGAAGTTGCCTAAGGCCCATAAAAATCATAAAGTGGCCCTGTCAGTAAGTCTGAGTTGGATGTTTGTGAGAACCTCCTGAAGTGATTTTGAAGAAGGTAATCCTTAGGATAGCTTCGGATAAATTATACTAGATTTGTCTGCTTTAGTCATGACTCAAACATATTTATGGAAGAAATGTTATTTAATTTTCTAAGGAAAAATCTCCTTATTAAGAAGTTTGTTTCTTTATGTGGACTGCGATTCTAATCCATAGAAAGTATATATAACTTACCTTTGTGGAATAAAAATATTAAATCCTATAAAATGACCAAAGCAAAGAAAGTGACAAGTAATGCTTGCAAATAGAGATATTGAAATTACAAATAACATTTTTGCTCACTTCAAATATTAAAAAAAATAGAGTAAAATATATATATTTCCACAATGACTGAAAAAGATTTAGCACACAGCCAAGAAATTCTGGTATAACACAAGAGAGATTATTAATATAATTCATCATATTATTAGGAAAGATAGTAAAAAACCCCATATTGTCTCAATAGATGATGGGAAGAAATGTTAACATTCTACATCTATTCTTAATTAAAACACTAAAAATTAAGGTTGCAGTATTTCTTTCTTAGCTTGGCAAAAACACATATTTAAGATTTCGAGCTAACAGTAATATCAGAATGAACTCTGTACTAACTCATTGAATAACATACCAGAACATACTGAGCCATAGCTATTCTAATATTCTAAAATAAAAATACACATATAGAAAAGTTTATATATATAAAGTTTTCTATAAATAAAATTATTACATACTAAACACAAAGATCATACGAGGTGGTAAAATGATAACAGAAACCTAATATTACATGGAAACTAACAGAGTCTGCAGGTAGAAATACTGGAAGCTGGTGGCTTTGCTTTCTCCCCTACCCATTTGAACTTTATGGTGGATTTGTGTGAAGTACTTTCAACTAGAACCTGAAGCCAAGATGTAGCTAATACATGTGCATCACTAAATTATCAGCACAATGCTTACCAGCTATACATATGCATTGTGGGAGAAGGGCAATATTTGTTCCTAAATGCCCACTCAATGGCACAGACACACAAAAATGCACCTAACACATATACACATTCACAAGTACACACATGTGAACACACACAAAATGTATACATAAGCATACACATACACTCATGTTTGAACATGCACATGTAAAAACACACACAGGCTCACACGTACATACCTATCCTCTTTCAGAAGAATATCTGGCAAAGGTCCAAAGGAATTAAAATGAGGATTTTCAGAGATGAAAAGTTAGGAAGAGGTGGAAGTAGGGCTCACAGTTCTACGGTGCTAGGGAGTCCTTGCTATTAACCACATTATCTGGGGGCTTCCTCTGTAACTTGAGAGCAAAACTATTTACCTTAAAAGGGCTTTTTGAGGACAGTGGATGAAAATACACATAAAACCATTAATTCAATGACTGGCACATGGCACACACTCATTGAATGTTCAACATTGTTTATACACAAATGTCATTATCAAAAACCCACATGGCTGCACAGCAGTCTACAACCACTGCTGCTCTTTAAATGAGCAGAGGACCTGAACAGACACCTCTCCCAAGAATACATATAAACAATGAACAGATATGAGAAAAGATGTTCAACCTCACTATGTGTCAGGGAAATGCAAATCAAAACTACCATGAGATACCATCTCATGCCTGTTAAAATAGCTATTATCAGCAAGAAAAGTAGCAAGTGTTGGAGAGGTTTGTGAGGTGAAGGGAGCGTTCATTCACTGCTGGTGGGAATTGCAGGCTGGTGCAGCCGTTGTGGAAAACAGTCTGGCAGGTCCTCAAAAACTTAAATATAGAGCTCCCGTATGACCCAGGAATCTCTCTCCTGGGTAGCTAACTGAAAAACTCAAAAACATGTGTTTGCAAAGATATATGCACCGCTATGTTCATTGCAGAATTATTCATGGTGGCCAAGGCATGGAGACAACTGAACTATCTTTCAATAGAGTATTGGATAAAGAAGATGTGGTACGTATATACAATGGAATAGTGCTCAGCCATAAGAAAGATGAGACACTGCTATTTGGGACAACATAGATGGTCCTTGAGAATATGGTGCTAAATAAGTGAAATAAGTCAGTCAGAAAAGCTGAGGACCATGCAATTTTACTTATGTGTGGGGTATAAAACTGAAATTCAGGGATACAGACAGTAATACGGCAGTTGCCAGAGGGCAGGGGGTGGGGGAGTAGGGGGTGTACAGGGGCTAATATATGGCGATGCAAGGTGGTGTGACTTTAGGATACTCTACAAATATAGTATCCTAGAAATGTACATTTGAAACTTATGTGGTCTTATTAACCAATGTCATCTCAATAAATTTAACAAAAAATCTGGAGACCCATCAAAGTGAAAAACTTGTAATCGTTGAAGACCAAGTATTTTATTCCAAGGTCAGTGTCTTCCCCACCATAACCGAAAGATGTTTGTTAGGAGAAAATACATTTAGTCTGCAAGTCTTTGAGGCTGAGTGTTAAGGAAAAGAGTGTTACAAAATAATAGTAAAGTCAATAAGTAAAAATGTGGAGGAGCAGGGCTTTGAAGGAATATAGGAGGAAGTATTTAATGTAAGATCATAATGAAAACAGTAGCATTTATTGCATTTGATTGAGGAGAAGCTAAATAAAGAGGAATTCAAAGCTGCAATGGTGGTGTCTCAGGGTGTCCAACCTATGGCCCCATGGACCCCATGCAGCCGAGGATGGCTGTGAATGCAGCCCAAGAAAAAATTGTGCATTTACTTAAAACATTATGAGATCTTTTTGTGATTACATGTTGCAATGTATATCATGTGTGGCCCAGGACAACTCTTCTTCTTCCAGTGTGGCACAGAGATGCCAAAAGTTTGAACATCCCTAAAACAAAGAATCTATGGTTCTTCAAATAGGGAGGAAAATTGGATGAAGTTGTTATTCAAATGTTGAGGTTAAAGAGACAGCAAGCTATTCAAAATCATTATCATTAGATAATATTATCATTAGAAATTAAGGCAGATTTAATGTGGTATGAAAACTTCTAGACCTTAAGAATATTTGAGTTTACAAGAGAAACTTTCACAAATCATTTAACTTGAGTATCAATTTTCTCAAGTGTAAAAATGGAGATAATTCTTTCTTACCTAAGAGAGTTGTTATGGATCACAAATCACATAATGCAGGGCAAATATTTTAATTGTAAAAGTTCTTCAGCGTAAGAAATTAATTACCATCCATTTACACTGATATATTTTCATAATTAGAAATATATTACCTATTTTCCGTATTGGATATTGAGGATATTAGTTATATTTCTTAACAACTTGTCTAGAACCAAGTAAAAAATAAATATTTTTCAAATGTACAAATAATTATTAAATAAAAAAATAAATTAAAAAATGGATGTTGATTTACATCTACAACAAAGAAGAAAAACTTGTATAAAATATTTAGATATGTGGATAGAAAGAAGAGTAAATAAGGAAAGTTGAGAACTGCTTATTTTTCTGTCTTTGGTTTTATATTGTTCTTTCATATACCCATCGTAAGACTTTGCCTAACTTAAGGCTGTTGATCATCAGGTTTACTCAATGTGTAATTATTTTAGCCCTTACTGTAGTTGTATTAGGCTAATAAGAATGTTGTGGGGTTGGTTTATTACCTTGGCCTGATCATTAAAGAGACTCATGTGTTTCAATGTGTAATTATCCATATTAAAGAAATGAGGTGGTTTCTTGCCTGGCAGTCAATCTGGCTACCAGAATGAAGAGTTGCTTAATTTTATCCTGGCGGTTCAATTCTACTTGGAGAAAATAATAGAGATGACATTATCAATAACATCATGCTCATAATCGCCAGTGTATTTTATCAACATTAACTGATTAATATTTAACAAAGTCTTTCCTTGATCTGGATATCCAGTTACTTCTGTGATTTTGAAAACAGTGCTTTTGACAATAAACGCTAGGAAAGTTAGAAGACTGCAATGAAATTAGAAGCTGGATGATGACTGGTGTAAGCTATCCATGATGATGCCTTATTTAAAAGAAACATAACAAGTTATAGGTAGTTTTGAATTTCAATAGAACTCTGTTCTGAAAGAGTGATTACTAGTCATTTTTTAGAAACCCAGTATTCATTTTCCTGGGAAATTTACGTAAAATGCTGTTTAGATACTCAGGTGCGCCAAAGCACATTTACTGTTTAATGGACTGGAACCATAGGTAGTAATACACTTATTTCATAGAAACTAATCCCAGCAATTTTATGGTAAAATACATTCCAAATTTCAGCTTTGATGTCAGAAATATATGGCATTGAGAGAAGATAGCCCATTCCACACACACTTAACTCCCATTCAGAGCATAGAATTAGATTCTCTTCTGGTGTCTGGAGAGTCGTAACAGCTCTAGTTAGGAGGACAGAGTTGTTAAGTATTCTAGGGTGCAGCCAAGCTTTTTATATAGAAGGCGAAATAATAAATATCTTGGCTTTGTGGTCCAAGGGCAAAATTGAAGCTATCATGTAGGTACTTATAAACGAGGGAAAACAAACCTCCAAATTGTTATTGATAAAATAAAATAATAATTATAATTATAGAATCTTTGTAATTAATTTATACTAATGAGAATTCCATTTTAGAATAATGTTTTGCTTTATTTTGCTTCAGTTCGTATTCTCTGTCACCAAAATCAATTGTAAATATTCACCTGCTAAAGCTGATCTGTAGGGAGATCCTACATATTTCATCTTTAAAAATGTGTTCACAGGTAGGTATTGCTAAACACTGAGAGCAGACCATGAGTTATGGCCTTAAACTAAACATAGGTTTCACTTGGAAGGCATTTGTAGAATCCTGTTATACGAGTCCCTCGACATTGACATTTACCATGTCATTACCATGCGTACTGGTCACTTTCAATTGAAATAGGTGGAAGCTCCTCGGCTGCACAGTTAAGTGGATTTTGAAATACAGAAATTGCTTTGGCATTTGCATTGAGGCCTGAAAATGCTACTGAAACTATAATCTGAATTCATAAATATAACCACGAAAATATTATATAAAATGGATATCTCAGATCTCGTTTTACTTTTGATATTGTAGGAAATATATAAAGCAGCTCGATTGTAACTCAAACTGAAATCCAAATAATGTTAGAAGTTTTCAAATAAATGTTACAATATTATACATTTCTCACGTAAAAGTACTGTTTGCCTTGTAATTTTAGGTTGAGTTCATTAAGAAACGTTACCAAATCTGCAGCCAAAACTAATTTTCAAAGTTATTCAGTATTCAATAACTATAGTTGAGGTTCTCAGAAAAATTTTCATCTTGACCATAAGCTAAAAATAACAAAACTGTCACAAAGTATCTTTACCACTGCTAAGTTATGGAGTTGCTATAAGTATTCACATACAAGTATCAATGTGGACTTAAATTTACAAAACACCTGGATAAATACCTTGGAGTGCAATTTCTGAATTGTGTGGCAAGTCTATTTAATATATAAGAAAGTACCCAATTGCCTTCTAAAGTGACTACAATTTTTCTTTCTCACCAGAAAAGAATGAAAGTTTTCATTGCTCTGCATTTTCGTCAGCATTTTTATTGTCATTTAAAAAAAATTTTTAGCCATTCTAATATATGTGTCATGGTATCTTGCTGGGGTTTTGATTTGCATTTTTATAATGACAGATGATTTTAACTTCTTTTCATGTGCTTATTTGCCAATCATATATTATTTGCAATGTCTGTTCAAATATTTTGTCATTTTTTAGTTTTTTGTTATTGAATTTTAAGAGTTCTTTATATGTTCTAGATACAAGTCATTTATCAGACATATCATTTGCAGTATTTTCTCTCAGTCTATGATTTGCCTTTCCATTCGCTTATGTCTTTCACTGAGCAAAAAAATTTAATCTTGATAAAGTCCAAGACATGCTTTAATTTAATGAACTAAATTTCTTTTGCGTATTGTGTTTGCAGTATTGCTTGTAAAAACCCATCACCTAATTTAAGGTCACAAAGATTTTTCCTAATATCTTCTTTTTTTTTTTAACTTTTTTTATTGTTCAAGTACAGTTGTCTCCATTTTCCCCCCACCACTCCCCTCCTCCCAAGCCACCTCCACTTCCCACCCTCGATCCTACCCTCCTTTGGCTTTGTCCATGTGCCCTAATATCTTCTTCTAGAAGTTTTATAGTTGTACACTTTAAGTCTGTGATTTATTTTGAATTAAATTTTATTATTAAGTATGTGTCTATATTCATTTCTTTGTTTTTTATTGTTGTTCTATTATAGTTGTCCCCATTTCCCCTTGTTGCTCTCCTCTTCCTCCCTTCTCCCTGCTCTCATAGTCAATCCCCACCCTGTTGTCCATGTCTGTGGGTCCTTTATACTTGTTCTTTAATTGGGTTCTTCGTTTTCTTTCCTCCCTTATCCTCCTCCCCCGCCCCTCTGGTCCCTGTCAGTTTGTTCCTTGTTTACATGCCTCTGGTTCTATTTTGCTTGTTTGTTTGTTTTTTCATTGGATTTCTGTTAGAGATCATACGGTATTTGTCTTTTGCTGCCCGGCTTATTTCACTTAGCATGATATTGTCCAGTTCCATCCATTCTGTTGTGATTTAATTTTCCCAGCAATTTTTGTTCAAAAACTATTATTTTTCCATTGAATTACCTTTTACTGTACTCCAAAATTCAATTGACTGTATTTCCTGTCCCATTGACTTATGTGTCTTGGCTTTTTTTTTTTTTTTTTTTTGGCCAATACTACACTGTTTATATTAATATAGCTTTATAATAAGTCTTAAAATCAGGATTATATATTACAATCTAGTTAATTTTTAGAGTTGCCTTGCCTTGGCTGTTTTAGTTCTTTGCCTCTCTATTTGAATTTTGGGATTGTCTTGATACCAAAAGTGGCTTGCTGAGGTTTTGATTGGGTTTATATTGAATTTATAGATGAGACTGGGGAGAATTGATGTCTTAAAAATATCAAACTTTCCTATCTGTGCACATGGAATATCTCTCTATTTATTTAGATATTTTGTGATTTCTTTTAACAGTGTTTTGTAGTTTTCTGTATAACTACAGAAAACTGTATAATAAGTAGACATACTTATTTCATTTTTGGGGGGGATGCAATTTTAAATCATTTTTGTTTTTTTACCTTTCAGAATCTAATTTTTCCTTGTTAGCATATGAAAATAAAATTGACCTTTTATGTTGATCTTTATTCTATGAATTTGCTAATTAGTTTCATAAGATTCTTGTAGCTTCTATAAGATTTTCTACATAAACAGTGATATCATTTGAATAAAGACCATTTTACTCCTTCTCCTTCCTTTTATTTGTTTTCCTTGCATCTCTTCTTGCTAGGACTTCTAGTATGATGTTGATGCATTGTCTTTTAATTTCTAATTTATTGATCTAATTCAATAACAAAATAATCCTATTCTACTGTGTCTTAAAAGTACACATAAGGAATCCACTTCTCTTTTTCTGTTTCAACTTAGTGCGCATGCACTGGTAATAAAAATTATAAAAAAGTCATGAGATAGAGATATGTGTGGTACTTGAAACACTGAAGAGGTATAGCTACCTCACTGTGACCTGTGGTGTCTTGAGTATCAATGTCAAGCAATGTGAGAGCCACAGCCGGTCTTTGTGGCAACTATTCCACTCTGCTATTGCAGTCCAAACACCTTTAGTAAATGTGAGATAAACCAGTATGGCTGTGTTTCAACAAAACTTTATTTATGGACACTGAAATATAAATTTCATAAAATTTTTATAGACATAAAATATTCTTTTTGGACTTCCGGCCAAGATGGAGGCATAGGTGGCCACACTGTGGCCTCCTCTCACAACCAAGATTAAGGATAACAAAAATATAGAACCCAAAAAACCCAACCAGAACAGATAGAAAATTGAATTGTATGGAAGTCCGACAAGGATTCACCCAGACCGCTAAGAGGGGTGAAGTTGGCAGCCAGCAGAGAGGGGTTGTGGCAGGAAAAAGCAGTTGCTAGTGGTCCTGGGGGCACAGGCGGCAGCTGGCACACCCCAGGCGCATAGGCGGTGGTTACCGAGCACGGGGAGGCAACCAGCAGACCAAGTCAGGTGCACAAGGCAGTTCACCACAGTCACACATTCACGTGCAGATAAACCAAGTGAAAATGGGCAGCAAGACAGACTGCGCAACGCAGGGCCCCAGCACCAGGAAATAAAGCCTAAAATCACAGATTGAAAACACTTGTGGGGGTTGAGGTATTGGAAGAAATCGCAGCCTCACAGGAGAGTTTGTTAGAGAGACCCACAAGGTCCTAGAATGTACAGAAGCCCACCCACGTGGAAATCAGCACCAGAAGGGCCCAATTTGCTTGGAGAAAGAGGCGGAGGAGACTGGATTCCAGGAGAGAGCTGAGCAAATGCCATTGTTCCCTCTCGGACCCCGCCCCCACATCCAGCATCACAACCCAGCGACTGGGCTGCCCCACCCTGGGGAACACCTAAGGCTCCACCTCTCACTATGTAACAGCTGTGACCAGACCCTGCCCCCCCCCAAAAAAAAAAAACAAAATGGC